>BTPG01000003.1:150461974-150479474 GCA_036245525.1 Semisulcospira habei
CACACTCCCTCACTTTTCACTGGGCTTTAAACCTCTCGCTGCCAGTGATCAGGAACTGCGCGTCTAGACACGACTGTACACTGCGTGAAGAACAACATATCTAAATCAAACTATATTTCTTTGACTTTTCGGCCACGGGAAGAAAGTTCTGGCGCCTACCCTCCCCCCCCCCCCTCTCCCTCCTAAAACAAAATGTTGGACTCCCCCCCTCCACCCCCCCGCCCCCACCCCCCGCCTCGCCCCCACCCCACCCCCTAGAGGTAACTGATCCGCCCCTGAAACATATACCGCTACCGCGGGGGCTCATGAGGGTACATGTCTCGCACATTTAGTGATCTGAAGGCTATCTGTAAGTAATCATGTAGCTAATCCTGCAGCAGTTTGCTTTAACCCATTTAGCCCCGAGTCTCTACAGCAGGAGATGGATTGACCATGATAACTCAAGGGTAGTGCCAGATTAGCTTGGCGCCTAATGGTTAATCCATCTCCAGCAACTGGTGCATAGTCATTAGGCAACACCTCCACAATTTGAGAAATGGGACCTTGGGGCTAAAGGGTTAACTGGCCCTTAAAAGTCGGCAGCGCTCTTTGTCCAGATGATGCCTGCAGGCATTATCGCTACAAAAAAAAAGCGCTACCGACACCCAAAGGGTTAATGGTTAGACACGTATGTTTTGCCATCAGGTGTAATTCTAGGTTTTTTCTTCGTCTGAGTGTTGATCTGTGATGTTAGATCTTAAAGCCGAACGCTCGAACGGTCCAAAATCATAGACCAACACACTTGCATCCCTCACGCGGTGAAAAACAACTTTTTCATTGTTGTTGGCGATTGAAAGATTATTTTCTGTCTTTATTGTTGTCTAAATCGACTTCTCACAGACATGTTGCAATGATGACATTTGCAGTGTGGCAGTAGTAATTGTGGCGAAACGTGCGCGCACGTGTGCGTGTGTATGCGTGCACGTGCGCGTGTGTGCGCGCATACGCACAAACGCATAAGCAGTTAAACTGACATGGGCGGACACTAGTGTATTCATGCAATACCAACTTACCATCTTACTGCACACACACACACACACACGCACACACACACACACACACACACACACACACACACACACACACACACACACACACACACACACAATTTATAGTACTATAAGCTGCATGCACAAGGGAATGATTTCACTAAGTTCAATTTGTTGCACTAAAAATAAATATAAATGCATTTAGAAAGGAACCCCCACCACCCCCACCCCACACTCCACACCACTCCGCACCACCCCCAAAATAAATTGTTTAAAAGTAATAACAACAAAATCAAACTGAACGAGGTCGATAATCCGATAAGAAATAACAAGGAAAGAAACAGATAATACTTGACTTAATTCCATCTTAATCTAGTTTAGTCAATTAACATAATTTTTAATCAGCACACATAAAGAAAATACTCCAACATGAACAGTAAACCAATCATTCAACACACTGAGCCCTAAACACAAAGTTAGTTCCCAGATTGTGGAATTATATATCATGTGAAGACAGTGCAGGAGACAGATCGACCATGATAGTTCAAGGGTGCTGCCAGAACAGCTTGGCGTCATTCAATCTACGCTACCATTGTGTCCTGTCTCAGCTAGTAGGCTAGGCGATCACGTCAATGCCAACTTAACTCGGCGAGCGGTCGAGGCAGCGGCTCAAGCGTATGGGTTTTCAGCATAGGCGGGAGGGGGAGTGGGTGGTCCGTAGAAGCCGTACTGTTGCTGGGTGTAGGCCACGGCGGCGGCGCTCGTCGCTAGAAACAGATGAACATGTTGCGTCAAAAAACATATCGATCCATCCATGCTTCCATGCGTCAATGCATGCATCCGTGCAATACAACACAATACAATAATATTTTATTATCCCCAAGAGGAAATTTTGGCGCAGCGGTATAACATACATAATAGAAAAAAAAAAGTTAAATGTTCACGTCATCCGCAACACCCTACACACACCCCCCCCCACCCACCCCCACCCTTCCGCATACATACACACACACCTATTTTTTTTTTATAAAAAGTCCTCCATCCATCCATCCGTCTGAACGTCCGTCCGTCCGTCCATCAATTCATCAATCCATCCATCCGTCTGACTGTCCGTCCATTAATCCATCCACTAATTGATCCACCCATCCATCCACTAATTAACCCATCCATCCATCCATCCATCCATCCATCCACCCACCCACCCACCCACCCACTCACTCACTCACTCACTCACTCACTCACTCACTCACTCACTCACTCACTCACTCACTCACTCACTCACTCACTCACTCACTCACTCCTCTTTCTTTCGTCGATCGTCCGTTCGTCCGTTTGTTTGTTGGCGCCGCCAGGCGCTAAGCTATTCTGGCACCAGCCTTGCAAGGCTCATGGTTGTTCCATAAAAATTGGTTCAACGTACTGGTTCCAGAGCTGATGGTGTATGGGGCATGTGCCCGCTGGACCCTGCCACCCATTGTTATGTACTCCGAGTGTATCACCTATGGGGAAGGCGTGGATTACACGCCCTGGTCGCGACTTAAGCTGGAAGTAGTAGATGACAGCGAACACGACACCGGTCACGAGGGCAATGAAGCCCATGACGGACACGGCGATGACCCAGTCATAGCTATGTCAAGAAACAGATGAAGAGATGAGCATCCAACCCTTCCAGTCCCTCAATCTCTCTACCCCCACCCACCCACCCATACATCCATCCATCCATCCACCCATCCATCCACCCACCCCCCACCCATCCATCCATCCATCCATCCATCCATCCATCCATCCATCCATCCATCCAACCATACATCCATCCATTCATCCATCCATCGATCCATCGATCCATCCATCCATCCATCCATCCATCCATCCATCCATCCATCCATCCATCCATCCATCCATCCATCCATCCAAACAGTAATTAAACCTTAGTAATCCGCCGTAGAATTAAACTGATTGCGGAAGTTAAATGCAAAAGAAATATTTACATAACACACTTGTAACAGCAGTTGTCATCTAAATTGCCGTTGTCATAGCAGCATCCATATATTATTTGCAGTAATCCGGAACCACGCTCGTAGGGCTTCGGCACCAATCATATGCCTGTGTACGGCCTGTGATAACAAGAAAATACATGTAGTAAATCTAGGCTGAAAACACTCTGCAAAAGGCGTAGATTCTCATGAGCGACTGGGGGCTCATGAGAATCTATGTCATTTGCAGAGTGAATGGTTTTCATACTATATTTTGCAGAACAGTCCACCCTGATGCTTATGAACATCTATGACGTACGCAGATAGACTGGACAGTCAGAAGAGGTTTATCTATTCCTTTTGCAAAAGTAACATTCAGTCCCTATATTTTCAAGGCAAACGACACCAACGAAATGTGTGTGCGCGAATGCATGTCTAGTTTGGTGTTTATCATTTGTCATTTCACAAATCTGTATAACATTAACTCATTCGAGACGAACGGCATCTGGATACGCGGCTTCAGCCGCGTATTCGGATGTCGTGCTTCTCGAATGAGTTAATCTCAGTTTGTGCTACGTATCTATTACCTCATTCAGCCCGACGGCCGTATTTCCCAAATTTTGGAGGTGTCATCTAATGACTATGCACCAGTTGCAGGAGATGGATCGACCATGACAATTCACGGGCAGTGCCAGATTAGCTTGGCGCCGACAGAGGCGCCAAGCTAATCTGGCACTACCCTTGAATTATCATGGTCGACCCATCTCCTGCTGCAGTGCGTCAGTGCTGAATGGGTTAACCCCCCTTGGCTGCCAGAGCACGACAAACAGCACGCAAGAAGAATAGATTCGCATGAGCCCCCGCAGATGCAGGAGCTCATGAGGACCTATGCCTATTACTGGCGCTACTTTGTAACCACGTTCCTTGGACGCCGGGCGCTCTTTGTCACTGAGTTTTACACATGTCAGAAACACACTCTTCTACCACTGGTCGTGAAGAGGTCAGATTAGCTGTTTATAACTTGAAACTAAAAACGAATGTTTGTACACATACAAACTAATAAGAACGAGATGTACATGTATGTATGAAAATAAAAAATGTCACGTGCACATGATAAACAACTGTAGGAAAATCCAAGTTTGAGACATAACCAAACCGAAGATAAGAATCTTGTTTACTAAGCGAAGCGTAGGAAAGACTTACTTACAACGAAAACAAAATTCGAAAGGATGAGATTCTCGACTGAAATCATGATTCTTTTCATTTTGTAGACGCTTCTTCTCTTAGACGTTCGTACTGAGTGATGATTACGGTGTAAAAAAAAATAAATAAATAAATACGAATAAAAAAAAAAATCACTGTTGCATAGTATGTAACACATTCGACATATGCTGCATTAGGATACTCGCCTTAACTCATTCTGCCCGCGACACACCACAGCAAGATATGGCTCGACCATGATAGTTCAATGGTGGTGGCAGAATAGCTATGCGCCTATAGGCGCCAAGCTATTTTGCCACCACCTTGAACTATCATGGTCGAGCTGTCTCATGTTGTAATGCAGTCTTCAGAGGACAACTCCAAAATGTGGGTATTTCGTACCTCGGGGACAATGAGTTATGTGTCTCGAATAAGTTAAATAGGTAAACACTGTACTGACTTCTGGAGAGAGAGGGGGAAAGAAATGCAGCCTACTGAAGTAGTCCGTTACAAAACCCTGGTTCAAATGAGAAAGACCTGAACAATGCTTTACCTGTCTTGTCTTGGCAGTGACTTGTGTTACCTGACACGCGCACAAAATAAATTAAAATACAAAAGGGCCAATGACGATCAATGATGCGAGACTGCCAGCCCGTGTACTGTTTCGATACCTGTTTATGTGTACAGTGGTTACATATGTGGCCTGTAGTTAGTTAGTTAGTTAGTTAGTTCGGGTTTAACGTCCACAGCACCGAGGTAATCATTGACGGCCCTGACGGGCGGGTTATGGGGAACAGGGAAATCTATCGCCTATGGAGTACGACCTGAACACTGATCAACTCAGGCGCACTCCAACTGTGCCACTTTGATTTACCAGGACCTTTCAACGGACATGCTATTGAACAAATCCGTTTTTTCCCCCTGGATTGTGAGTCCAGCTACCGGGGCCGGGACGGGATTCGAACCCACGACCCGGCGATTCCCTTCGCTCTCCTGCTCCGACTTTTAACCGCCTGAGCTATTTCGGACTCATATGGCCTGTAATATGTGTCATGCGCTTTTGTATGGTAGGAATATCTGGACGGCTTATTCAAAACGAAATATGTCGGGTGGCAGATGGCGTTTTTGAAATCTTAGTTTTTTGTTCAATTCTAAAGATCGCTAGCCGTCCAAGGAACACGGTCACTAAGAGGTGTCAGCAAAATGCATAGATTCTCATGCGCCCCCGCAGCTGCGGGGGCTCATGAGGATCTATGTCTCTTGCTGTTGGATCGGGTTCACCTTTTCTCGACAGTAAACTGTTTAATACCCAGGTGGGTGTCATTTCTTGTCCCCGATCACTGCATGTGCAAGGAGGACATAAATAGGAAATTGTCGTATCGTATCATTGGCCGGGCATATCGGCCCCCCTCCGAGAACCATTCATGCGGAAAATGAGGGCAAAATAATAGCGACAGAAAATGCATGTCAAACTCGTTCGTTCGGAACAAAGTCCATATAATTATCTGAGCATGATTTGTGCATCCTAAACTTTCAGTGGTGGAAGGGCAAATGATTGTGATTACCTTGATTGTGATGTGTAAATTTGTAGAACTGTGAGCATCTCTTTGCGCACGAACACAGTAAAAACCACAAAGGCCTGATCACGCTCCGCGTTGTTACTGCTTTGAAAAAAAAAATGTATAGACGTGATACTAGACCCACGTGAACTTGTGTAAGTGTGTACGTAAGCCCACGCGCGAGGACACGTCAAAGCTTTATCGATGCCAGTTAGCCGCTTTTAATGCCAAAGAGCCTTCCAAGGAACATGGATACAACGAAGAGCTGTCAGCAAGACATAGATCCTCATGAGCCCCCGCAACTGCGGAGGCTCATGAGGATATAAGTCTCTTGCAGTTGGAGCGTGTTAACCTTGGGGTTAATATTTAATACGTGTAATTATTTCGCATTTAACCTTGCTTTAATTATCATTCAGACCACATTTATCCTTAGAATTTATTCAGTTCGACAGGGCTGGGTTTTTTTTGTTGTTGTTGTTGTTTTACTTGTTTGTTTATTTTTTACTGAAGGCCTTGGGAAACGAAAAGAAAACAACCCGGAACTGCGATCAGCCCTTTCATTCCTAGAGCCAAGAGACGAGTTTGCAAATGCCTCATTTGGCCTGTAAAATGAAAGGATCACCAGTGACGAGACCACGTGAGCTAAAGGGCCGTGTTTCATTAGCTTGGCGCCAGCTGCGCACCCTGCGTCAAGCTAATCCAACACTACCCTGACACTATCCCTATCAATCCGTCAACGCTAAAGTTCCGATTGAGATTTGAAGGGAATTTACAAAAAGGAAATGACGCACTGATCCATCTGAATAGACTAATATTAAATGGCAAATAATTATTGTCCATCCATTTGCTCGTCTTTGTCATCCCCCCTCGGTGCTCAGAAAAGGTGAACACTATTCAACTGAAAAGCCAAAAATCCCGGCCCAGCCGTTCAAGCAACATAGATACAAAGCGATGTCAGCAAGAGGCACAGGTCCTCATGAGTCCCCGCAGTCGCGGGGACTCATGAAGATCTATGCCTTTTGCTGACACCTGTTTCTATCTGCGTTCCTTGAACGGTTTGGACACTTCGGCGTAGATTTCAGAAACACGCCTGTCAGTAGAGAGGTCCACTTGAGGTGACGTACATGAAGTTACAAAATACATCTATTGAGCCAGCAAAATATTGGATGAGATGCCGGTTGGTGGACCCACGTATAGATGATTTCTGATTAGATGGATGGATGGATGGACGGACGGACGGACGGACCGACGGATGGATGGATGGATGGATGGATGGATGGATAAATGGTGAAACAAGGCAAATGAGCTGTTTTAATACAAATAAAGCGTTCACGTCGCGGAGCAAATAAAATGAGAGTGAACTGAGAGACCGAACGGTTTATTTATTATGGTAAATTTTATTTGACAACTGACAACATACTATCCATGCAAACACAGAACATGATCTTAATTGCTCTTCTGGTGTCTTCTGCCTGTGCAAAGTTTCATTTGATGTAGTTGAACATATCTGACTCCGTTACAGGTCCGCCGTGAGATGGCCTTAGTCACCTGCTCAGCGTTGAACCCAAATAAATAACTAACTAACCGTTATAGACTTTCGAAAACTGGAAGGAAAAATAAATGAAAACCTAAAGGGAAGTCATCCGTCCTTGAGGAGACACCAGCTTGCACAGTTTCCTCCCCTGATTTGGATCTGTACAAGTACTGTACATCGCACGTCACTGTGTATTTTAGTCCTTTCAGGCTGTCGGACTGGCGCGATATATACTGAGGCTGACCAGTCAGTAGTAACAGGGAAAAAGGACGGGCTTGTTCCATAGCATGTCCGTTGAAATCAAAGTGCCACAGTTGCAGTGCGACTGAATTGATCAGTGTTCAGGTCGTACTCCATAGGAAATAGATTTCTCTGTCCCCCATAAACCCGCCCGTCAGGGCCGTCCATTATCACTTCGGTGCCGTGGGCGTTAAACCCCGAACTAACCAACCATCAGTAGTAACATCGTCTTGCACATGTATCAGTCCATCCTTCCAAACCAGCAGTGCGTATTCCACACAATATCTCAATGCACAAAAGGGGCCATCGGGCCGACGTCTTCCGCCGCGGTTGGCCCCGCGCACTGGGATTGCGCCTCTGCTGAACATATCTGACAACATCTATTTTGTCGGGGGGGAGGGGGGGGTTGTTTCTTTTTAGTTTACTCGTTACACAGTATTTCCCAGCTATCAGCACAATACTTCATCTACAGGGCTGTGCAGAACACACTTTTTACGGAGCGGTCGGGTGAAACTGACTCGAGTGCAAGATAAGCCATCGGTGGCAATTAATCATTAGCGCGCGCCTGGTCATACTGACTGGAAGAACTGTTGATGATACTAGAAGAGAATGTTTTCCAATATCCTACTACTAAGCGTATCTGCTGTCAAACATCCCGCAGGTTATATAGAAAACTGAGGAAGCAGAGTTAGAGAACATTACACTCAGGCATAACACATGCATCATTAGTCCCGCAACAGAGATTATAGAAGGAATAGTTGATGCCAGACAGTGACCTAGATAGCCTGCTGGCAGTGGGGAGTGACTGCATACCACAGCAGCAGGTGGCTGGCCAAACTAATGTGTATAGGAAATAGGGCTAACTGCACTGCTGTGTCTATGATGCAAGTGACGTGTTCAGTTTTATATGACGGTACGCCTATGTAATTTGTGTTACTGTGAAATCGTGTTTATTGCCTTTATGCTTAGACCACAATAGTTACTAAGGCATACGGCCGTGTGTGTATGTGTGTGTGTGTGTGTGTGTGTGTGTGTGTGTGTGTGTGTGTGTGTGTGTGTGTGTGTGTGTGTGTGTGTATGTGTGTGTACACGAAACCACTGAAATGGGTGACTTTCTTTACCATCCTTATGCAAAATGGGTGTGTGTAAAATTCTGGGTGACCAAGTCAGGCACCCATTTTTTTCTGAGGGTTGTTTCTGCATTATCTTTCATTCCAAAAGTCAGAGAAAAAAAACTCAAAATAGGATGTCCCCATTTTCCCAGATTTACTTCATGTTGTGTTTTTGCGATGCCCTGGGCCTGTGTGTTCACACGGAAGCGAGTGTTTTCAGATCAACTTGATGATCGCTGATTGGCCAGTAACACCGATGAACGGAGTTGTTTCCCTTGCCCTTCCTAAAATGTCTTTCGTCTCCCGCTGGCCATTCTTCACGTTTGCAGAGGTACTTTATGCAATATTTCTTAGTTAAGAGCACGCCCAAATGTACTTGTTCAGTGCAGTTATTTAACTGAGAGATGCCTCCAATCCCCGATACACATTTGGCCCAGAAAAATAAGGCGTCTGCTTCGGCCGTGGCTCGGTCCGTGTTTTCCTCTCTGACCGTTGAGTCTTGTAGTAAATGATAATAGAACCCCACGATTTTAACAAAAGCTTTCTTCTTCAATGAAAGGAATTCGTTCAAAAACACCATTACAAGGTCAATCTGCCACGCGATTTTGTTTCTTTTTTTCTGACATGTGTGATTGTCAGTGATCGAAAAGTAACTTGACACATGCATGCACAGTATGAGTTGACTTTTTTTTTTTAAAAATGGCGCCAGATTTCAATCCTCGTTCGCAAAACTGCCTCGCGATTCGAAGAACAAACTTCCACAAACAGGTCTTTCGGATTGTGCAACTGAGGTGTCGCTTTTTACTGTATTACCAGTTTTTAGTTCCCAGGGTCACCCTGGTCAGCCCCACAGGGTGGGTTTTTCTCTCTATTCTGGGGCATGTGTTTCTGTCTACCCTTTGTCCATTCACCTGTATTTGCCTTTTTAAAACTCTCCCTACTGTCTGCACTGCCTGTAGCTCTTGATATTGGATGTGTGTTGCTAAATGGTCTTAGCTTTATTTAGGCCCCATGTGTTAGGTTTATTTAACGTATTTGACCGGCTGGCGACATACATTCAATGTTCTGTTTAGGGTTTTTTTTTTTCACAAGCAGTGCAGGCACGTCCTG
The DNA here is from genome assembly GCA_036245525.1 of Semisulcospira habei. Taxonomy (NCBI): domain Eukaryota; kingdom Metazoa; phylum Mollusca; class Gastropoda; family Semisulcospiridae; genus Semisulcospira; species Semisulcospira habei. The sequence continues at coordinate 150,471,731 of BTPG01000003.1, forward strand.
AGAAAGCCTTGTTGCTGTCGGGACGTTAAGCAATGTACAATCAATCTGATTCAAAATGTCAATGGTTTACATGGTTGTATTGGACATGTTTGCAGCAACACCGTTTTGGTCACACCGGCTCAGGACTTTCTGCACACACCCAGCGCCGGATGGCAGCAGGATGTCCAAAACCATCGGGACCTATGGAAGTGGACAAGCACGCCCCTTCCTGGCACATGACCAAGGCCCATGGCAAAATTAGTCAGCTGCAGCATCATAGCCCCCCAGCCTCTGCCACAGAGGGTGCGTCTGGTAGGAGGGTGCATGGACGGCAGCGGAATGCTCCCAATTACAAACTGGTAAGTAAAGTGATTCTATGATCATCTTCATTTTATTGGCTGGCATGCGAAGCAAAAGTGAGTTTATGTTCTGGGCCTCTGGTCGTCCGTCCGTCGCCCATGGTAAACTTTCTACCCCAACACCAAAATCCTTAAATTTTGCCCCTGTCCTCTCAAGACCGCATTGCAACGCAGGACACAGATCGACCAGATCGACCATCAAGGGTGATGCCAGAATAGCTTGGCGCCCGTAGGCGCCAAGCTATTCTGGCATCACCTTTGAACTATAGTGGTCGATCCTTATCCTGCTGTGGTGTGTCTGGAGTAGAATGAGTTAACGGTGGCATTTTCTCGGAGACTATTCAAGCCACATTCTTCAAGCTTGGCCCAAGGATACTTTGTGGCAAGACCTTTTTAAACATGCCAATTTGAGTGACCTCTCTCAAAGGGTCACGCAGGGTTGACAAATGTGTGAAAACTGCTTGCATTTTCAGAAAACGTGGATTTTGCTGCTGCAGAAGCCAGCCATCGTCACCGAGGTCACACATATGTAAATCGGTCATACACGGGATTACTCTTTTTATTCTTGTGCAAGGCCCCTTAAACCAAAATTGGGCTGTTTCTGTCCTAATGCAACTTTGATTTCAATCTTTTTTTCTTTCTTTCTCCAGTTGGCAAATGGAGCCTGGGATGGACCTGAGACTGAGAGTGCAAGCGCATCGCAATACGAGGGCAGTGATGACGAGGAGTTTGTTCCTGGCTCGAGCTCACCGGATTCAGATGGTGTGTCGGCATCAATTGCTGGGATCTCTGACATAGACAGTATTGTATCGACTATGTTAGATTTCATCAAAGTGGCAGGTCGGGGTGGCCAGGTGTCGGTGACGCTAGTACCAGCAAGGTGCAGTGTGCGTTAGGGGGTGGCAATGAGAATGTGGATAGGCAGAAGGAACATGATGCTGGGGGTGGGGAAAGAGCACTTACAGAAGAAACAGGAAACAGGTGTGCACGTGTTGCAGAGAGGGAAAGGAAAGTACAACTTACAAGATGTCCATGCAGATGAGGCAGACGTTGCTAAAATTTTGTTGATGAAAAAGGGGACAAAGCAGAGACGTCGAGCATGGATCAGACTACAAGATGAGGGTGATTACATGCATAACGTTGCTGTTCTTGAAAACAAATCAGGATGTTTGATTCCTAAGTATCGCACCAAAACTAGTAAGGTAGACGACCTTCTCGCCTGTAGCCATTGCAAAGGGCTCTATCAAAAAAAAAAAACAACGCTGATCTCTGTACACGCAAAACGTTGCTGTCAGAAACCAGGAGGGTTTCAGATCACTCAGAGAGGTGAGGCGGCGCGCCGTGGTCAGCTAATGCTTCCAATACCCTCAGACGTTGAATTTTCTTTCTATCACAAGGTCTTAGCCAGCAGAGAGATGATGAGATAAGCCGTCTCATTAGAACTGACCCCTTGCTTCTTGAGTATGGAAAGAGATTATTTGACCGCAGGGACATTGAAGAACACACGGCTAGACAAATCAGCTCCAGGATGCGGGAGTTAGGGAGACTATTAAAGATTATCAGAGTGAGGTCAGAAATGAAAATCGCAATTTTAAATGCTGTGATCAATTCAGCTAGCTTTGATCATGTTGTACTGGCTGTAAAAGAGCTAGCAGATTTTGATGAGGACACACATCAGTTCAAAAAAGGCAATCTCGCAATGCGCATAGGCCATGCTTTGAAAACGTGTTCACAGATCAAACAGTCACAGGCATCCAAACAGCTTGGGCAGGGTTCAGACGACAGGTGGCGACAGGAGCTCTCTGAGGTGCAGCGGTTTGACTCTGTCTTCAACGGGGACTGGTATGATTGTGTGTCCGCTACAGCAGCCCAGTCGGTCAGGAAAATGACCATGAACAAACCCAAGCTGATCCCATCATGTGAAGATGTGAGGAAGGTCCAACAGCTTCTTGAGACAAAGATGGTTTCGGAAGATTATCCGACAGTGGTTAAAGCAACTCTTTGTGCTGTATCACTTTTCAACCGAAAACGAGGGGGAGAAGTTCAGAGAATGAAGGTGTCAGCCTAGTGGCGCCAAGCTATTCTGGCACTACCCTTGAGCTATTTTAGTCAAACTTATTTCATACACTGGTGTATTCCGAATGATAAGGGCTCATGTCTTTGCCATCGTTAACCCCTTGACTCTGCTACTGCTCCTGATGACAATCGGATTGCTTTCGGCGGTAAAGACGGTTAACCGCTTCCTTGTCACTGTACGTACAGTTTTCAGTGTTTCTGAAATCGTTGTTCCTTCAACGTCCAAAAGCCACAACCACCCGAGAGACATGGATACAAACTGGTCTCCGCAAGAGGCATAGATCTACATGAGCCCCCGCAGTGGCGGGGGTTCATGTGGATCTATGCCTTTTGCATTTGGATGTCGTTCACATTTTCTCGGAAGTGAAGGGGTTACTATAGTTACGCGTCTCTTTTGCCGAGGGGTACCGTAGTCAGCTGAAGTTTTGGTCGTTATTTTGTTATCATTCTTGACTTGACTGCGAAAAAGATCAACAGGAAACGACTGATTCATAAGTATTTTTTCCAGCCTTAAACTCGAGTGACGGAAAGGTGGCAATAGGTTCTATTTTTTGTTAAAGTTTAAACGGCTATTGGAGCTAGATCGACCATGATAGCTTACTAAGCGGACAACTGATTATGCTTTATGACGAAGTCAGCTGTGAGGTTTAGTAGTGCTGATTACCTTGGCTGCTCAGTAAAAGACGACATCCCAATTATAGGCACTAAACTAGTCATTACCAATCGTAGAATGTGTAAGAAGAACAGTGCGAAACTCGTCAGAGTTTAATCCTTTGGCTGTCGGCTGCGTGTTTTTGTCGAGGTGATTTCCTGCGGGAATCACCTCGACAAAAACACACAACCGACAGTCTTGGTAGATTGGACATGGGAAGCAACTCAGTATTTGGACGCGAGAAAAAATGAGTCACGACATTAAGTATTTCTCTCCCATTTTCCGCTTCGGTTGCGTGTGTTGATGTGGGTCTTTTCATCTTATTTCTCTTTTTCAAGTGGTGTCTGTAAGGGTTAAGCCAGCCCTTAAGGGTGAAAGTGTTAACACATTCGAGACAAACCACATCCGGATACACTGCGGGAAACCGCGTATCCAAATGCAGTACGCTTCTAATGTGTGTTAATGCATTAGATGCTTTATGTATATTGTATCGGAGGGCACCCAATTGTGTGCTAAATCGAGGGTTTTCACACTTAGTGCATGACGACGTACATACAAACACATACGCACATGCAAAAACGCACACGCTTATACACACACGCACACACACACACACTGACATACACCATCACACACACACACACACACACACACACACACACACACACACACACACACACACACACACACACAAACACACACACTATCACACACACACACAAGTACGTTCGTCAACGACATGACGTCATTTTTGTATACCGCATTTTAAAAATACGGTAGACTTTGAAATGGGGCTGGTCGGAGCACATTCCGGAGCATGCACATGACGTTTTTGGCGTGCGGGGCAACAATTCTGGCAATGAAATAACGAGATAAAAATGACGTCACGTCTAGCTACGCAAACGTCTTTTTGGCGCCAAAGCGCCGCGTGTGTGTGTGTGTGTGTGTGTGTGTGTGTGTGTGCGTGCGTGCGTGCGTGCGTGCGTGCGTGCGTGCGTGCGTGCGTGCGTGCGTGCGTGCGTGTGTGTGTGTGTGCTATGTAGAGATACGCTCTTCATGCGACAGAGGTCAGCGAAGAGACATATTTTTCGGAGTATATTTACGCATGCTTTTGCTTACGCACGCACAATGGAGATATCTATGTTATGTTCGAATTTTGTAATTTAAATTGACGTGCCAGACACAGTGTGAGATGAACTTAGCCTTGCTTATCGTCGAAAGCAAATTGTACAATCGTGTAATTGCATGTACTTGTATAAAGTGTGGTCAAAATTGTCAGAAGTATTAAACACAGGTGTGCCATTATATTATTAGTTGTACAACGAGTTAGCCTTTACCAGGCAGTGGATTGTGTCACCTCTCGGGTCAGATCAGCCTGTTTATTTCGAAGATGAAAGTCTCGGGCTAGCCCCCTACGTAATACAACGATTTCGTCTTTAACTGTAAAATATAAACTCCATAAAGGGTCCCATTGAAAGAATCCCCGCTAAGTGCTTCAGTACTCAGGGAACGCAACTCTCAATGCCGGTAAATGAAAGACGTCAATTTACTGGCGGAACGAGGCTTTCCCTGCGACCTAGCCTGGCATTTCGTGAAAAGGTGTTGTCTAACTTACAACATTTCGAGTTATATTTTGTATGAAATATGAACCCTATGTAGCACACAACGCGTGCATATAACGGTTTATGTTGCTCAGTTTCTGGCCTTTTGTTTCTGTCCGTTTCGACTATCGTCACTGAGAAGGTATAGCCTACGTAGGTCCTTCGCTTGGAATTTTCTGTAGTTGATAAAAATTATTATCTAACTTAGCCAAATTGTGAGTGATGTTTTGTTTGAAATTGGTACCAACGGTGTTTCTTTTTGTTGTGTAGCCCCCTAATTGTTAATCTATCAACATTTTGTGGTTCTATGTTTGACTGAATGACTGAAGATGGTTGTATTGCTTGTTTTATTTAGTTTGTACAATGTTACACCTAATCTTGTAATTGTTCAGTGTTGTACGCGTTTCTCGCCTTTATCTGAATGTGCACACCAATCTTTAGCAAGTATGGTTATCTATTTTTGTCGTGATGCCGTTTTCTTTTTCGCGGTGATTAAACCAAGTAGCAGCAACTCGACGTTGTGTTATATAATGAAATGCGAGAATGGGTTCGATAGTAACTGTTTTACTCGTGTTTCAGTCATGATAAATCATGCGATTTTATTATGTAATATTGTGTTCGCTTGACACTGAAGATTACTACTTAATCCGACCCTTCCCCTTCCCCTCGGAAGAGTCAGTATTTATAAAGTATCATAGTCAGCAGATGTCAATTGGTAAAGCCTGTCAGTATTATAAAGTATCATAGTCAGCAGATTCTACTTGGTAAAGCCTGTATTATGAAGTATTGTTACGATTGTGGTTGTGTTGTCCTGTGAGAGCATACATGTGTAATTTATTTAAGCTATCTTGGTTTTGATTCACGTACCTTTTAAGTAACATTTCCTTTCGGTCGCTCAGAGCGGGATTCACTTCGTTATGATACGCTAAGTTTAGTCCAGAACGGTATAGAAAGGTCGCACTGTCTAGTGACCTCGTGTGTGTGAAATTGGCGACATTTCGCAACAAGTTGTTTACTGTGCGCGTGAAGCTGTCAGCCGTTTTCTTGTGTTTTGTGAAAAATCGTGAATCTTCCAGAAAGTGTAGGCTAGGTCGTTGAAATGGCCTACCATACTATTATGTGACGTCTTTATATATAAGGATTTGGAGCTGAAATGAGCAGCCGAATTTTTGTAGACTATTTTAGTTTATTTTCAGAAAGTTCTTCTTTTAGTAATATTTATAATTTTAGTTACGTGTTCCATTCTGATTGGCTGTGGTGTGTGAGTTTTTGTGGATTGTTCTAGAAAGTTGTTCGACTATAAAAGATGGGGAAAATAACCTTGGATATACATTGTCTTGCATTTGTCAGTTGTAGAGACACACAGTTATCGTAGGTACGTGGCCCGTATAGGGTGTACATTGTGAGAGATACAGCGTAACAGTGTGGTGTACGTTGTGTGAGGAAACTTTGTGTCAACAGTGTGGATATTTGCAGAAGAGACTTTGTATCAGTGTTAATGCATTTGGAATTGCATTGTGTGGAGATCGCATCGCTGAATTAAAATATTGTTGGAACTGTTACTCCAGTATTGTCTACATCCTTAAGCCACGTGTGACGGGTTGCAGCTGAATGAAGTTTATTTGAAGAACCTTACGTGCGTGCGTCTGGTGTGTTTATCATACTACGACTACGACTCAACCGCGTAACAAGTATCATAGTCAGGAGATGTCAACTGGTAAAGCCTGTCAGTATTATAAAGTATTATAGTCAGCAAATGTCAATTGGTAAAGCCTGTCAGTATTATAAAGTATCATAGTCAGCAGATGATAATTGCTAAAGCCTTTATCATAAATGATCATAGCCGTTGTAAGAGTTGTTCGGTGAAACAAAAGAGGCTATGAAAGCGGTACATTTACTCTCCACCGCCTCTTGCCATCATGACACGTGAATGTTATTGTTTTGAGTTCGTGATTCGTGAATCGCAAAATAAATCGTGAATCCTTACCCCTCTCGTACAGCAAGATGTACACCAACCATGGTAACTGAACAATAACAAAACAATTTCAGCAAGGATTATTAACTCATTCAGCCCGACGCACGTATTTCAGAAATTTTGGAGGCGTCATCTAATGACTATGCACCAGTTGCAGGAGATGGATCGACCATGATAATTCAAGGTTAGTGCCAGATTAGCTTGGCGCCAAGCTAATCTGGCACTACCCTTGAATTATCATGGTCGACCCATCTCCTGCTGTGGTACGTCAGGGCTGAATGGTTTAATTAATATTACTACTATTAGGTCAGTTTCTGAATCTGCGATAGCTCACTGCTAAATCAAAACTACTGCCAGAAATTCGCAGTCGTTTTCCAGGTAACTTCTTCTGACTAACATCTGACATCCTACAACGTGCTTTATGATTTTTTAAAATTAATTATGTATGTATGTTTGTATTGTATGTATGTATGTATGTATGTATATATGTATGTATGTGCATGGGACAAATGAGAGCTAAAACAAGGCCACCAGGACCATGTCACAGTCACTGGCAATCGGCAGTTACTTGCAGCTGGCCACTGTTGTTTTTATTGTTTTTCGATCAATCGCGTGTGCAAATAACTGTAGGTACCACAGACTGGCACAACAGTTCAACATTTCTCATGTAGATTAATAGCTTTGTTCGTATTCCACACACACACCACACACACCCCACACACACACCCCACACACCCACACCCACACCCCCACCCACACCCACACCCACACACACACGCACGCACACCCACACACCCACCCACACTCACACACCCACACCCACCCACACAACCACACCCACCCACACACCCACACCCACCCACACACTCACACCCACCCACCCACCCACACACCCACACACACACCCAAACACACACCCACACACACACACACCCACACCCGCACACTCACACCCGCACACCCACATCCACACACCCACACACCCACACACCCACACACCCACACATCCACACACCCACACCCACACATCCACACACACCCACATACACCCACACACACACCCACCCACCCACACACACACACACCCACACACACACACACA
>BTPG01000003.1:150484474-150561974 GCA_036245525.1 Semisulcospira habei
GATACTCTGTCGGCGCCGTTTGGAGCTCCTCATTTTACGATCTGGGTTATTTCCCGGCTGTTCTGCTAATGGTCTGGAGTTCTTGTTGTCGGCTGGGGTGGTGATGGTCGCTGTGGTGACAGAGGTCGCCTGCGGAGTGTAGTCAGTAGTAGAGGTCGACACTGTGTCTGAAGCAGAGGTTGCCTTGCTTGCTTTTCCGTTGCGGGCACGTCGATTCTGAAACCACACCTGTTGACAAACAAAAGTATAATTAATATGATGGATAGTGACAGAAAGATGAACTTGTATATAGTGCATGGAGGACGATGGGTAGAGGGTGGGGGTTGAGGGCGTGAATCATTGAGGATAACAATCTTCGAATCCATTGCCCGACACCCCCCCCCCCCCCCTTCACATCTCCCACCCCAATAAGGATTTTGATTTATCAATTAACCTCTCTGTGAATGCAGGTGTCAGGGCTGTTTATCGACGCACGCATGCACAAGGGGTTAAACCATTATGTCTGGATACAATCAGTCAAAGCCGCGAAAAAATATCGAACTGTCTTTAACTCATTCAAGGTAACCCCACATCAATAGCTGTGAAAGTGTCGTATAGCGTTTCCGGCGGCATTGCCATACGACACTTCCGCAGCTGTTGATTGTAACGACGGTGTTTTCGCTACTGAAGTAAATTATTACATATATAAACGTTTATTCTAATGGAATGAGTGTGCGTGGGTTTGTTCTGATAATCAGTATAAAGGTGGGTGCACTATCTCTGTTCACTATACTCTTTCATCCACCACACACGCGCTTACAAACGAAGGACAAAGGCCACACAGTTACATCTCTTTGCCCTCTTTAACTATTTCTCATACACTCATAACATATATTAAACCACACAATTCACATCATATAAACCAATCTGCACAAATAACTAACAATAACAAGTGGCATATAGGTTATTCACAACTTCAGCGCTCACACATTCACTCGCTACCGTAGAGGTCGTTGTCTCTCTCGAGAGACGTCACTCGACTCCTCTTTATACTAGTGTCGACACAGTCAATATCACATTGACGACTTGACGGAGATTCCCGAACTGAATATTACTATTCAATGACTACTCACATATTTAGAACATTCCTAGGCGTGAAATTAACGGCGCTAGGCGACAATAGCTACACTGCCGGAACACTGCATGTGGTCCTGTAGCACGAATCTGTGGCTTACTTCGCTACCGTTGCTGCTCGTAGCACCAGTGATGGTAGGACGAAGGAGAGATGAAGGCTTGATGTCAGCACCTGGTCACGTACGTGATGCCTTCGGGACAGGTTCATCGGCCCTACACCAGGGGTGTCCGCTCCGTACCGGCCCCGCTGTACACAACATTTATACACTCATAAATGTTCGCTCTTATACCCAAAAGTCTAAATGTCTTCGACACATTCTTCAGAGCGCTCTAGATCATTTCCTCTGAAAAATGTCTTCTTTATGCCACCATACCACAGTCACTATTGTCATAATTCTTATGACAATTCCTATAGCCACTTTAACACAGTGCACACAATTCCTATAGCCACTTTGACACTGTACACACAATTCCTATAGCCACTTTAATACTTTACACACATTTTACGTACCTACACCCAATGGATTATGAGCCAAATACTACAATCACAGCTCACCTCCAATTCGTAACAGTACTGCACATTTCATCATTAGGTATACCTAAATATATACTGAATTTTATTCCTATTTCAGTCCCACATCTTCGCATATGAATGAATACAACATGACATCCTAGTTATAAACTATATCACATAATTACATGACTAAACAAGTATTGACACGAGCCATCGCATTTCCTTCAAACATGGCTCTTCTGCACTAATAATAATTCATAAAACAATACCTTCTTTTTCATCTGAATAGCGTTACAGGTCATTATAAATACCGGTAATAAAAGAATAAATACCTGTATTCAATATACAGCTATCGAATTCTCTAGCCAGAATTCTTCCTCAGAGCCCTAGCGAAAACTGCGACCGCTCGGCTCGACTGGTGTAGCATCTCTAACTGGTAATTATTCCCGATACTACACTGTCACTCCCACACGTGACACGTGAACATCGCTCAGCTACATTACCGCACGTGAACATGGCTTATCTGTACATTACCGCTCGTGAACAATGCTTATCTCTACATTATTCGCATGTGTACATTCGGTCCAACTGCTAATGACGTCACACCATCGTCCGACCGAAATCTGCACTAAAGGCGTTCGTTACATTGATGCGGGGCGCCTTGAATGAATTATCAACTTTGTCAAAAGGAAAATTGCATTCAGTATACATGTGGAGTTTGCGGGGAAACTGCAAGGGGTATACCCACAACAGTATCGAGATACGCTTAACCCTTTTAGCCCCGAATCCATACAGCAGATGACTTGACCATGATAATTCTAGGCGCCAAGCTAATCTTGCACTAACCTTGAATTATCATGGTCAAGCCATCTCCTGCAACTGGTACATAGTCTTTAGGTAAGACCTCCAAAGTTTGAGAAATGGGACCTTGGGGCTAAAACTATTATCGTTCCAGTGTATATGTTTTGAGAAATCATCTCTTTCTTTCTTTCTTTTGTTGTTGTTGGGGGGGGGGGGGGGAGGGAAGAAAACGTAATCTTTAAAGGCATGTCCTCTTTGAATTGAAGTCTTGAAGGAAAAGGGAAAACGTGTCACCTGTCATTTAAGACCATCGTGTATGTGGCTACAGCCATCTAGATGATGGTCTTTAATGACAGGTGATCTCTTATAAGAGTGGTCGCTTAAACAGGGTCTGCTGTAACTTTTTCATTAATAAATTGTTACACATACAAAACAAGTTACCTGAATTCTGCCCTCCTCCACCCCAGCCATGCGCGCCAATCTCGTCCGCTCGTCTATCCCGGGGTAGGGGTTCTTGCTAAAGGAGTCCACCATCACTTGCAGGGCCTCAGGGCTGAACTCGGTGCGGTCACGTGCCTTGGGTCGATTTGACATAACCTCCCGCCGTCTTCTCTGCGCAGGAGCGGGAGTCACGGGGTCTGGATACTGGCGACCGGATGTGACGTCGCTGGAACGCAGTCTCCGGGAACTGAAATGGACAAGAATGAATATTAGAAACAACTGTAGCCTAGAAACCATAGAATATTGATTTCTTTCCATCATTTTGTTTTTTCTTTGTTTCGTGGTGGTGGTGTGGGGAAGAGGTGTGTGTGTGGTGGGGGGGGGGGGTGGAGGGGGCGGTAGGGGTGGTGCTGTTGTTTTGCTAGGCCGCATGCATAAAAGAAGAAGTGTCCTGGCAAATGAACTACATGCTTTATATGAAACACTAGAAGTTCAACTACCGAGATGCACACCGACGGAAAAAGAGATATAAATGGCATATAGATCCCTATGAGCCCGCGCTAGTGCGCGGGTATATGAGGATCTATGCCTCTTATGCCCCCATTCGTACACTGTTACTTGGACGTAAAGGATTATCAGACACACGGTCTGAGATTAAGGCAGAAAGACATTTCATGACATCGACGGATATTAACAAATCGTTTGTGCTCGTCTGTGATTTTGGACCTTGCGGCCTAAGCCGAAAGGTCCAAAATCACAGACCAGCAAACATGTGTATGAATAAAGCTTGGTAAAATCTAAAATCACAGCGGATAAACACACAACCGTGCATATACCTTAAAATCGCTTCAGTTCCCAGTCCACGTTGAGCAGCCGGAGTTCCCGACAAGCAAGTGATGTCGGTAGACGCCTCTAGAACAGCTGCCTCTTTCACTTCTTGCGGTTTGTTGATCATGACGTCTGGAGTTTCTGTTGAATATGCCTGAACCACTGGGTCTGGTAGTCCCCACGTAGCGGGCTCTGCAAAAAAATAAAAATAAATAAATAAATAAATAAACAAATAAATAATAATAATAATAATAATAATAATAATAATAATAATAATAATAATAATAATAATAATAATAATAATAATAATAATAAAAAGTATAAATATAAAAAGTAGAGGATGTCCATAAATTCGAAGTAGGTCAAACATTGCACGGACATCCAGTGTATTTATCTTAGCTCGCTCTACCTTCCGCCACAAGAACTCAAGAGAATAAATGCCTCTTGCTTGCATGCTTATGTTTATGACGACGTTATGTTTCTCCTGCCTACTTCCTAAGTTCCGGAGAAAGACATGGGTTATATAAAAGACCTGATCCATTCTTTTTAGAGGATGGAAATGATTGTCTTATTCTATACCTGCATATTTCTCTGTGGGCTGGCAATTGGGTGCCTGATAGGCGGGGGCAGGGGATCTAACTGTTGTCTGTCCAGCGCTGTGATTCACCTTGGTTTGAGTACTGACAATTCTGCCAGCGCTAGCCTCACCTATCTGGTTTGTGAGTATCATGTATAACTCGAGGCAAAATTTGTATCGTTACATTGTTGTGTAATGTTCTGTGCATCTACTGTGGGAAATCAGGGTATTTACCCGACCACATATAGTAGCGCACCTTCATGTTTGTGTATGTATGTTTCTCCTGCCTACTTCCTAAGTTCCGGAGAAAGACATGGGTTATATAAGAGACCTGATCCATTCTTTTTAGAGGATGGAAATGATTGTCTTATTCTATACCTGCGTATTTCTCTGTGGGCTGGCGATTGGGTGCCTGATAGGCGGGGGCAGGGGATCTAACTGTTGTCTGTCCAGCGCTGTGATTCCCCTTGGTTTGAGTACTGACAATTCTGCCAGCACTAGCCTCACCTATCTGGTTTGTGAGTATCATGTATAACTCGAGGCAAAATTTGTATCGTTACATTGTTATGTAATGTTCTGTGCATCTACTGTGGGAAATCAGGGTATTTACCCGACCACATATAGTAGCGCACCTTCATGTTTGTGTATGTATGTTTCTCCTGCCTACTTCCTAAGTTCCGGAGAAAGACATGGGTTATATAAGAGACCTGATCCATTCTTTTTAGAGGATGGAAATGATCGTCTTATTCTATACCTGCGTATTTCTCTGTGGGCTGGCGATTGGGTGCCTGATAGGCGGGGGCAGGGGATCTAACTGTTGTCTGTCCAGCGCTGTGATTCCCCTTGGTTTGAGTACTGACAATTCTGCCAGCGCTAGCCTCACCTATTTGGTTTGTGAGTATCTTGCTTGCAAGGTGTTGCCTCATTAAAATCGACATATACGTATCCTGTATTAACCCATTTAACCCCGGGACACTGTAGCGGGAGATGGATTGATTCTGATAATTCAAGGGTAGTGCCAGATGAGCTTGGCGCCTGAAGGCGCCAAGCTCATCTGGCACTACCCTTGAATTATCACGTTCACTCCATCTCCTACAAATTGTACATAATTGTTAGGCAACACCTCCAAAATTTGAGACTAGGGCCTTCGGGCTAAAAGGGTTAACAGTGATGCTACAGGGATGCGTGCTGCAGCGATCGGGGCGATCCAGGGAACCGCTATCTTTAGTCTGCACTATAAAGTGGCGCGAACTACTGCCTATACCTACTGTGAAGCGTTCAGCCTACTCTCTTTGATCTGATTCTGATACATGTACTGGAATAACACTTCCTAACGCGAAGGTACAAACTGCTAAAGCCTAGTTAAAAGAACGCTAAAACTTTATTTCGAACCAAGGGCAGAGTTTTCTAGATCCTCTGTGTACGTACGTCTGGTGGGGTTTTACGCCGCAATAGCTGGAAACGACATCACACTGTAGGTCGAAGTGCACGTGTTTCAACAAAAACAGTTGATTATCTCATTTCGCCCAAGGCACAAAACACTAACATTTTGGAGCTGCCCTTTGAGGACTGCATTACAATGCAGGAGACAGATCGACCATGATAGTTCAAGGGTAGTGGCAGAATAGCTTGGCGCCTATAGGCGCCAAGCTATTTTGCCACCACCCTTGAACTAGCATGGTCGAGCCATATCTTGCTGTTGTGTTTCGGGGCTAAATGAATTAAGCGCCCGGACAAACAGGCGATATATCGTCTATTGAGAGGTGTGTGTTTCTTAACTCATTCCAGACGTGCCGCATCCGGATAAGCGGCGTTAAACCGCGAATCCGAATGCGGTACGTCTCGAATGTGTTAATCGATTTCACCTCTTCACGGTCAGTGGGCGCATCTTGCGTTTTTGACATCATTGCAAATCCAACGTCAAAGATCCGAAGCCAAAGAAACAGGGATACAAAGTGGTTTCAGCAAGAGACATAGATCTTCATGAGCCCTGCGGGGGGGGGGGGGGGGGGGGGGGGCGCACGAGAATCTATATGTCTTGCAGTTGGATCGTGCTGACTTTTTCTCGGGAGTGAAGAAGTTAGTACAAGTCGACGGCGATCGACAAAACATATTAGTTCGAGGAACGTGCCAATTAAAGCCTGACGTCCTGACAGACTCAAAGCAATAAAGGACACTTTCCTTGTTTCGATCCGAAAGAAAGACAAATTCAAAACTGACGTCGACAGAAAATATACAAAAAATAAATAAACTGACGAGCAAAAGGAATGCAACATCATTCACATCATCGGAAAAAAAGGAATTTTGATAATGTGAATGATGTCGCAATTCCTACGCTCGTTAGTATAAAATGGCTGTTCAGATGGAAAATTAGTAAGGGGAAGAGAACAGAAAAGTGCGATACATGTAGAACACGTAGAACATTGTTAGAAAATTGTTAAATATTCAAGGGCTTAACCCCTTTACTGCCGAGAAACACTGAACACGATCCAACTGCGAGAGACATAGATCCTCATGAGCCTCCGCAGTGGCGGGGGCTCATGAGGATCTATGTCTCTAGCTAAGACTAAATAGGTATCCATGCTTCTTGGACGGTGCTGGCGTTTGGGCGTTGAATGAACCAAGATTTCAGAAACAAAAATGTGTCGGGGAAGGGGTTAAATAAGTAATCGATGGCAATATACCATAAGCACGACCTAAACGAATACAGTTTTGTTTAGGCGCTAGAAAACAAAAGCGTGTCTTTAAAATTTATTTTCAAACTATTACGAGTAATTTACATTGGGAGCTCCGCAGCGCCATTAAAAAAAAAATGTTGCCCTTTTACTGCCAAGTCAACGGGAACGCAATCCAGATGCAAGAAACATAGATCCTCAAGAGCCCCCGCATTTGCGGGGCTCATGAGGATCTATGCCTTTTGCTGGCCCCTACCGGGTATGGAGAATAATTTCTAACATTAGGCTGGCGACTGACTTAATAAGACATTTTTTAAAATCTGTCTGACGATGTGTAAATGTAGAAGAAATTTAATCAAAAACGAAATTATTAGATATAAAAAATAAACAAAAAACAATTTTAAAAAAAATAGGGAAATGCAGCTCAAATGTGAGAAAAGACTGCAAGACCATGTTGACTCATTCAGTCCCGAGACACTTCAGCAAGAAATAGATCGAGCATGATAAGTTCAAGGGTGGTGCCAGAATAGCTTGGTATCCATAGACACTATGACACTATTGCAGCCATTGTTGCGAGGCCCCTTGAATGAATTAACGTATTAGTACATAATCATCCCAAATATATCTGCTTCTAGTTTTCAGAATTTTAATCTCAGTAAACTTTGCCATCGTATAATTATGCCTTCAGACGGAATAAACTGTTTAACCCCATTCACTCTCTGTTGTCGCAGTTTTGTTTTTCTGAAATCTTTATTCATTTTAGAGTTACCACCACCAAAGGAACGTGGATACAAAATACAGGCCAGCAAGAGGCATAGGTCCTCATGAACCCCCGCAAATGCGTAGTCTCATGAAGATCTATGTCATGAAGATCTATGTCTCTTGCAGTTGGAACGTGTTCACTTAACCTCGGCGTGGCTAAATTCACAACAAAAAATAAATTAATAAATAATAATAGAGTGATTAAAAAACACCTACCTGTGTAATTCACAGTATCCAGCGCGTCGCGAATACCGATAGGCTGGTCTTCGAAAGATGCGGCTGGCTCCATGGCGACGAGAACAAATCCGAACACTTTAGAATGCTGGATGTTTCACTTCGCAAGCTAATTTCTAACCACGAGTAGTCGTAGGTAACTGGAAGGAGCTGACTATATCCACAAGTCCCCGCAAGCTGGACAAGACACTCACTTGCGAAACTCTCGTCACTGGCCAAACTTATATCTAGCTACAAGTTGCACAATGATCTGCTTCCAACGGTTTCTGTCAAAAGACTGATGAGGTCTTTGATCGAGTCAAGCTTACATCTGGATCCTCCGTGATCCAATCACAGTCACGTGACTACTTCCAACCAGTTAGATTCAAGCGAGCCGCGGGTTGCTTGATTCTCATTGGTTGGAAGTAGTCATACAGCCAATGAGATTGCAGCACACATACCCTCCCGTTAATCCCGTCACGATGGACGGGGCCTGTGATCCCAATCAGATGAAGGGGCCGCGGTCGTTAGCGCCTCGTTCACACCCGGCGGAATGGGGTTAACAGGCGGCACTTTGATGTAGGACGATGGCCACGAGACGGTTAATCCGCCACGCGCTCAGGTGGAGGGTCAATGACTGAGCCACGCGCTCTACTATTGTGTTGGGTGTCGGAACCTGTAAAGGTCACGAGCGTCGGCGACAACAAATGATACGCTTGAGAGATCACATCAGATACTGTAGTGTGTGGTGCAACGGCGAACATGTACTGATTTTGTTAAGTACAAAGAATAATAAATAAGTAAAGAATTACATAAAAAGAAACACAAATAAATAAAGAATAAATAAATAATTCATTACTAAATATGTAATTAAAATACATACAAATTAAATTAAATTAAATTAAATTAAATTAAATTAAATTAAATTAAATTAAATTAAATTAAATTAAATTAAATTAAATTAAATTAAATTAAATTAAATTAAATTAAATTACAGATTATAGAAAATAAAAGAGAGTACTTAACAAGATGAAGATTTCATCCCAAAGTCTACCGTATTGTTTGGAGCTCACTTGCGTTTTTCGTTTAGAAACATTAAGAGTTGTTCATATATTTAAGCTTATCCTTCTGATTCATTTGCCTCCTCTCTAAGCCAATCTCTGATCAACACATATGCCGGCGCACACAAATACAGACGGACACATGGCGCTTCCCGCCATTAGTACGCTCTGTGGGTTCGTGGAGCGACAGAAATTCTGAAGATGCAGCTGTCAAGAATGGAAGCAGTGGAATTTTTATCGGTGCTACCTAGATGGACACACCACATCCAAATCCCTGCCTGCGGTTGAGAAACCAACACTGTGGACACAGCTTGACGACCTCGATTTTGCAGACGTCTTGGCTTTACTGTCCCACACTCATCAACAAAAGCAGGACAAGACCACGAGGCTTGCTGACATCTTGTCCCAAGTGGGCATCACCATCCACAAACAGAAAACAAAGACAATAAGGCTGAACGCAACCAGGGAAGAACCAGTCTTGCTTGCTGGCACCCCGTTGGAGGAGGTGGAGTCCTTCACCTATCTCGGGAGCATCATAGACAAAAAAAGGCGGCACTGATGCAGATGTCAGAGCACGAATCGGTAAAGCCAGAGCAGCCTTTCTCCAGTTGAAAAAAAGTGTGGAGTTCCAGAGATCTGTCACAACACACCAATTTCCGGATTTTCAACTCCAACGTAAAAGCAGTTCTCCTATATGGAGCGGAGACTTGGAGATTGACAAAAACCACAGTCAACAGAGTACATCATCATCATCATCAGTCCCTTGCCCGAACTGGGCGTTGGGGGGACTGAAAGGCAGCAGCAACAGACAGTGCTCTCCACTGAGTTCTATTTTGGGCGGTGGCAAGCAAGTCTGGCATCTCGAGTTCGGTCCATTCTTTTATGTTTGCGACCCAACTCTTTCTCTGACGACCTCGCCGACGACTTCCTTCGAGAGTGCCTTGGAGGATAGTCTTGGACAAGGTGTTGTGTCGGGTCACGTGGCCAAACCAAGCAAGCTTGCGCCGTTTCACGGTTGCCAGAAGGGGTTCATGTGGGCCCACCAGGGAAGTGACGATGCTCCGTACATATTCGTTGGTCTTGTGCTCGCGGTACGAGATGCGGAGCAACTTCCTCAGGCACTTGTTCTCAAAGGCCTGGATTTTCTTTTCTGAGTCTGCAAGCAGTGTCCAAGTCTCACAGCCGTAGAGTAGAATAGACACTACGAGGGACTTGTAAAGCCTGTACTTGATGGTGAAGCTGATGGAGTTACTTCGCCATATCCTGTCCAGCCTGGCCATTGCGGATGTTGCTGTACCTATCCTGATACGGATCTCTGCTATGCAACTACCGTCTTTGGACAGGGTGGCTCCCAAGTACTTGAAGCTATTGACCTCTTCTAGCTTCTGGCCGTTCATGTGAATGTTGCTGCTGCTGTCGCTTGTGGTGTTGATCATCACTTTGCTTTTATCCGTACTGATCTCCATGCCATAAGACCCTGCGCTACTTGAAAGTTTGTCTGTCAGGTTTTGGAGCTCACTATTGCTGCCTGCCATGAGGTCAATGTCGTCTGCGAATCGAAGATTGCACAGGGATCTGCCACCAATAGAGATTGAAGTATGGTGGTCGTGGAGGGTTTCCTGCATGATCTTCTCCAGGAATATGTTGAAAAGGACAGGAGAGAGCAGGCATCCTTG
The DNA here is from genome assembly GCA_036245525.1 of Semisulcospira habei. Taxonomy (NCBI): domain Eukaryota; kingdom Metazoa; phylum Mollusca; class Gastropoda; family Semisulcospiridae; genus Semisulcospira; species Semisulcospira habei. Next base: position 150,495,136 of record BTPG01000003.1, read on the forward strand.
ACGGACACCGATCGTCGTCCTGAAGAACTCGCCTGACTGATTGTTAAGTAGAACCGCGCTGCAGGCGTTCTTGTAAAGCGCTTCTATCATTTGGATCACTCCCTCCTCTATGTTGAACGATCTCATGACTTGCCAGAGTCCGTCGTGCCAGACGCGATCAAATGCTTTCCTGAAATCAATGAAGTTGTGGTAGAGTTCGCGCTGATGCTGCAGATGTTTCTCGATCAGGACGCGGCAGTTGAAAATCTGCTCCACAGTGCTTCTTCCAACTCTGAAGCCAGCCTGTTCTTCTGCCAGCAGTTCCTCGGCGAAAGTTTTGAGGCGGTTGAGAATGATTCTAAGCATTACTTTGCTAGGGTGACTTATCAGACTGATAGTTCTGTAGTTCTGGCACTGTTTCAGGTTTCCTTTCTTGGGGAGCGGGATCACTAGAGACTGTGTCCATTCTACTGGCCATTTCTTTTGCTCCCAGATCTTTTGACAGAGTGTAGTGAGGACCTTCGTTGTTACTTCTCCTCCATGTTTCAACAGTTCAGCAGGTACGTTGTCTACACCTGGAGACTTTCCTCCCTTCAGGCCGCGTACGGCTGCTTCCACCTCTTCAGCTAACACTGGCAGGTCTTCAGCCTTCCTGGCCCCAGCCTGGTTGTTTTGGAGGATGCTGGTGTCTGGCTCAGCCTTGTAGTTATACAAGTCTCGGCAGTACTCAGTCCATCTGTTTAGTACAGCAGTGTTTTCCGTAAGGAGTTGGCCGCTGCTGTCTTCGATGACTGTGGCTGTTCGCTGTTGAGTCTTGGTGAGGGTCCTTAGCGTTTCATAAGCCTTCTTGCTGTTGCCGTTTGCCATGCCCTCTTCCACGCTACAACACTGGTCTTCAATCCAATCTTCTTTGGCTTCTTTCATCCTCTTCCTGATCTTCTTGTTGACAAGTCTGTACTTGTTTGCTGATGTGAGGTCTTGGCCTCTCTTTTTCTTCCAGGCTCTCCTCTCATCACAGAGATCGAGGATGTCATCGGTGACCCAGGGCTGTTTGCGCTTCCTCTGCTTCCCCAGCACTTCTTCTGCTGTAGAAAGTAACACCTCTTTTATATTTCCAGCAAGGGTGTCTACGTCACAGTCCAAAGTAGCCAAGGCTGCAAATCTTCAGAGTACAGATCTTCATAAACAGTTGACTTAGAAGAATTTTGAAAATCCACTGGCCAGAGAAGATCAGCAACGTCAGACTCTGGGAGAGAACAGAGCAGATAACAGCAGAGAATGAAATTGGGCGAAGAAGATGGGGATGTATTGGTCACAGTCTGAGAAAGCCAGCTTCCAGTATCACTAGGCAGGCATCGTCATGGAACCCCCAGGGAAAGAGGAAAAGAGGCAGGCCGAGAAACACCTGGCGTCGAGACCTCCAAGCAGACATCAAGAAACTGGGAACCACCTGGAGTAAAATCGAAGGAGAAGCACAGGACAGGAGTCGCTGGAGGTCTCTCGTCGACGTAAGTCAGTATACATAATTGCAGACATAGACCAAAAAAAGTATGTTTACTATGCACATATTTCGCCTCCAGCGTCAACTGTAGTAGACAGATGTACAGCGAAGGGTCACGGGTAGTGCTTCATTTGTGCATCGCATATAAAGTAGACAGGCAAACAGTTTAGATTCTCGTGGTCAGTCTATGTCCTGCTCTGTGAAAAACAAAACCCAGTAAGTCCGTTTTCGTGAAAAGCGAGATTTTCTTTGTATTACAATGAAAATATCGCTTTTCACGAAAATGGTCTCCCCGTCTGTTGCTGTGACAAAGCAGGTTTTCTCCTCAGCAAAAGACGTTTGATCCAGACAACAACAAAGCAAACTCACATACAAAAACAAAACAAAACAAAAACCGCACTTGTTGTCGCCTCGTTAACTTCTAACGAATTAAAGGTTTTGATGTCGGCCGCTGGCCACGCGAGGGTTAACTCAGGCGAGACGTGCTGCTGCATACGCCTATGCGGCATGGCAATGAAGGCAGTAATCCGCCACGAGTCTGCATACCTCTTAAAGATGGCTCGTGCGGCCATTGTGTTGGATTTGGAAACGGATAAGGATCAGAGGTCAGTTGAATGAGTGAGTTTAGTCCTGCGCCAGCTACTAAGGGAGGTGTTCCGCTATAGCGGAGCACCTCCTTTAGTGGCTGGCGCATGACTACGCTCACTCACTCGACTGGCCCCAGGTGCGTCGGTGACAACAAATGACACGATTGAGAGATCACAATAGTTGCTGCGAGCAGTGATTTATGTTGAGAGAGAAAAGTAAATATTTTCACAAGAAAACCGTTGTTGTATGTATTTTTGCCTCATTTTGCCATTTTCGAGGCCTCGTCGTGCCTGGTCAATTTGTATTTCTCTTTTCAAAAGCTGTGATTAAAAAAATATATATGTATATAAATGTATGTACATTTCTGTATTTTGCGAATAGACAGTCTTGTTGAAAACGGAATTGTCTAAGATGGTGTCAATGCCTTCACCGTTTATTCATATGTTTCATTGATTCAGTGTTATTCAGAGATACGTGTTTTGATTTGATTTGATTTGGTTTGGTTTGGTTTGGTTTGATTTGATTTGATTTGATTTGATTTGATTTGAGACCCAACCAATTATACAAAGACACTGCATTCGTTGTCACATCGTTGAAATCTAACGGTGTTGTGGTTACAAGGCGTTGCTTTGATGTAGATGGTAGCCACCTTAGGGTTAATTTGGCCACGTGGTTTCCTCCTGGCGGGTGGCAGATTAATGTGTGGGAGACGGGCGGCAATGTTGCGTCACATAATCACCCATTGTAAGAAACAGCTTAGAGGCTTGAAACATTTTGTCCCTTATCAATACAAATGTCACAGGGACAAATAAAATGGAATTAACCTTGGAACAGAAACTTGGCGAGTCCGAAATAGCTCAGGCGGTTAAGCGTCGGAGCAGGAGAGCGAAGGAAATCGCCGGGTCGTGGGTTCGAATCCCCGTCCCGGCCCCGGTAGCTAGACTCGCAATCCAGGGGGAAAAGACGGATTTGTTCAGTAGCACATCCGTTGAAAGGTCCTGGTAAATCAAAGTGGCGCAGTTGGAGTGCGCCTGAGTTGATCAGTGTTCAGGTCGTGCTCCATAGGCAATAGATTTCTCTTTCCCCCATAACCCGCCCGTCAGGGCCGTCCATTATCACTTCGGTGCCGTGGACGTTAAACCCGGAACTAATCAATCAATCAATCAATCAATCAATCAATCAATCAATCAATCAATCAATCAATCAATCAGAACAGAAACTTCAATGAAGCCAACGAGAAGCAAAACAAAACAAAAAAAACCGAGCCACCGGGCTGCCAGGGTCCAGGCTTTTTGCTTCTTGCTGGATTAACCTGTTCAACCCCAAGTATGTGTTCCCAGATTTTGAGGTGTCACCTAACGAGTATGTACCAGTTGCAGTAGATGGACTATGTACCGGTTGCAGGAGACGGGTCGAGCATGACAATTCAAGGGTAGTGCCAGGTTAGCTTGGCGCCAAGCTAATCTGGCACTACCCTTTAATTGTCATGGTCGATCCATCTCCTGCTGCAGTGCGTCGAGGCTATATGGGTTAATCGCCCCACTCCATCCGCACACTCCCTCACTTTTCACTGGGCTTTAAACCTCTCGCTGCCAGTGATCAGGAACTGCGCGTCTAGACACGACTGCACACTGCGTGAAGAACAACATATCTAAATCAAACTATATTTCTTTGATTTTTTGGCCACGGGAAGAAAGTTCTGGTGCCTACCCCCCCCCCCCCCCTCTCCCTCTTAAAACAAAATGTTGGACTCCCCCCTCCCCCCTCTCCCCCCTCACCCCCGCCCCCCCCCCCCCCGCCTCGCCCCCACCCCACCCCCTAGAGGTAACTGATCCGCCCCTGAAACATATACCGCTACCGGGTACATGTCTCGCACATTTAGTGATCTGAAGGCTATCTGTAGGTAATCATGTAGCTAATCCTGCAGCAGTTTGCTTTAACCCATTTAGCCTCGATTCTCTACAGCAGGAGATGGATTGACCATGATAACTCAAGGGTAGTGCCAGATTAGCTTGGCGCCTAATGGTCAATCCATCTCCAGCAACTGGTGCATAGTCATTTATTTAGGCAACACCTCCACAATTTGAGAAATGGGATCTTGGGGCTAAAGGGGTTAACTGGCCCTTAAAAGTCGGCAGCGCTCTTTGTCCAGATGATGCCTGCAGGCATTATCGCTACAAAAAAGCGCTACCGACACCCAAAGGGTTAATGGTTAGACAAGTATGTGTTGCCATCAGGTGTAATTCTAGGTTTTTTCTTTGTCTGAGTGTTGATCTGTGATGTTAGACCTTACAGCCGAACGCTCGAACGGTCCAAAATCATAGACCAACACACTTGCATCCCTCACGCGGTGAAAAACAACTTTTTCATTGTTGTTGGTGATTGAAAGATTGTTTTCTGTCTTCATTGTTGTCTAAATCGACGTCTCACAGACATGTTGCAATGATGACATTTGCAGTGTGGCAGTAGTAATTGTGGCGAAACGTGCGCGCACGTGTGCGTGTGTATGCGTGCACGTGCGCGTGTGTATGCGCATACGCACAAAAGCATAAGCAGTTAAACTGACATGGGCGGACACTAGTGTATTCATGCAATACAAGCTTACCATCTTACTGCACACACACACATACACACACACACACACACACACACACACACACACACACACACACACACACACACACACACAATTTATAGTACCATAAGCTGCATGCACAAGGGAATGATTTCACTAAATTCAATTTGTTGCACTAAAAATAAATATAAATGCATTTAAAAAGGAACCCCCACCACCCCCACCCCACACCCCCACCACTCCACACCCCAAAATAAATTGTTTAAAAGTAACAACCACAAAATCAAACTGAGCGAGGTCGATAATTCGATAAGAAATAACAAGGAAAGAAACAGATAATACTTGACATAATTCCATCTGAATCTAGTGTAGTCAATTAACAAAATTTTTAATTAGCACACATAAAGCAAATATCCCAACATGAACAGTAAACCAATCATTCAACACACTGAGCCCTTAAAACAAAGTTAGTTCCCAGATTGTGGAGTTATATCACGTGAAGACAGTGCAGGAGACAGATCGACCATGATAGTTCAAGGGTGGTGCCAGAATAGCTTGACGCCTCAGGCGCCAAGCTGTTCTGGCACCACGCTTGAACTATCATGGTCGTTCAATCTCCGCTACCATTGTGTCCTGTCTCAGCTAGTAGGCTAGGCGATCACGTCAATGCCAACTTAACTCGGCGGCGGTCGAGGCAGAGGCTCAAGCATATGGGTTTTCAGCATAGGCGGGAGGGGGAGAGGGTTGTCCGTAGAAGCCGTACTGTTGCTTGGTGTAGGCCACGGCGGAGGCGCTCGTCGCTAGAAACAGATGAACATGTTGCGTCAAAAAACAGATTGATCCATCCATGCTTCCATGCGTCAATGCATGCATCCGTGCAATACAACACAATACAATAATATGTTATTATCCCCGAGAGGAAATTTTGGCGCTGCGGTATAACATACATAATAGAAACAAAAATAAAAGTTAAATGTTCACGTCATCCGCAACACCCTACACCCCCCACCCCCCACCCACCCCCACCCTTCCGCATACATACACACACACATATTTTTTACAAAAGGCCTCCATCCATCCATCCGTCTGAACGTCCGTCCGTCCATCAATTCATCAATCCATCCATCCGTCTGACTATCCGTCCATCAATCCATCCACTAATTGATCCACCCATCCATCCACTAATTAACCCATCCATCCATCCATCCACTAATTAACCCATCCATCCATCCATCCATCCATCCATCCATCCACCCACCCACCCACCACTCACTCACTCACTCACTCACTCACTCACTCACTCACTCACTCACTCACTCACTCACTCACTCACTCACTCACTCAATTTTTCTTTCTTTCGTCGATCGTCCGTCCGTCCGTTCGTTTGTTCATTCATTCATTCATTCATTCATTCATTCATTCATTAATTCATTCATTCATTCATTCATTCATTCATTCATTCATTCATTCATTCATTCATTCATTCATTCATTCATTCATTTATTCACTCACTTATTCGCGTATTCAATATTTGTCAATCATTCCTGCTGTGTGTTTTATTTGCGTGCCAATTTTCAATGCAATTTTCCTCTAACACAATACTCGATGTTCCCAAATGTGGCAGCTGCCCTCTGAACACTACACAATATTGCATTCATAAAAGAGACTAACCATGACAGTGCAAGGTTGGTTCCAGAATAGTTTGGTGCCGCCAGGCGCTGAGCTATTCTGGCACCAGCCTTGCACGCTCATGGTCGTTCCCTAAAAATGGGTTCAACGTACTGGTTTCAGAGCTCATGGTGTAGGGGTATGTGCCCGCTGGACCTTGCCACCCATTGTTATGTACTCCGAGTGTATCACCTATGGAGAAAGCGTGGATTACACGCCCTGGTTGCGACTTAAGCTGGAAGTAGTAGATGACAGCGAACACGACACCGGTCACGAGGGCAATGAAGCCCATGACGGTCACGGCGATGACCCAGTCATAGCTAAGTCAAGAAACAGATGAAGAGATGAGCATCCAACCCTTCCAGTCCCTCAATCTCTCTACCCCCACCCACCCATCCATCCATCCATCCATCCATCCATCCATCCATTAATCCATCCATCCATCCATCCATCCATCCATCCATCCATCCATCCATCCATCCATCCATCCATCCACCCCTCCCACCCATCCATCCATCCATCCAACCATCCATCCATCCATTCATCCATCCATCCATCGATCCATCCATCCATCCATCCATCCATCTCTCCATCCATCCATCCATCCATCCATCCATCCATCCATCCATCCATCCATCCATCCAAACAGTAATTAAACCCTAGTAATCCGCCCTAGAATTAAACTGATTGCGGAAGTTAAATGCAAAAGAAATATTTACATAACTCACTTGTAACAGCAGTTGTCATCTAAATTGCCGTTGTCATAGCAGCATCCATATATTATTTGCAGTAATCCGGAACCACGCTCGTAGGGCTTCGGCACCAATCATATGCCTGTGTACGGTCTGTGATAACAAGAAAATGCATGTAGTAAATCTAGGCTGAAGACACTCTGCAAAAGGCGTAGATTCTCATGAGCGACTGGGGGGCTCATGAGAATCTATGTCATTTGCAGAATGAATGGTTTTCATACTATATTTTGCAGAACAGTCCACCCTGATGCTTATGAACATCTATGACGTACGCAGATAGACTGGACAGTCAGAAGAGGTTTATCTATTCCTTTTGCAAAAGTAACATTCAGTCCATATATTTTCAAGGCAAACGACACCAACGAAATGTGTGTGCGCGAATGCATGTCTAGTTTGGTGTTTATCATTTGTCATTTCACAAATCTGTATAACATTAACTCATTCGAGACGAACGGCATCTGGATACGCGGCTTCAGCCGCGTATCCGGATGTCGTTCTTCTCGAATGAGTTAATCTCAGTTTGTGCTACGTATCTATTACCTCATTCAGCCCGACGGCCGTATTTCCCAAATTTTGGAGGTTTCATCTAATGACTATGCACCAGTTGCAGGAGATGGATCGACCATGACAATTCACGGGCAGTGCCAGATTAGCTTGGCGCCGACAGAGGCGCCAAGCTAATCTGGCACTACCCTTAAATTATCATGGTCGACCCATCTCCTGCTGCAGTGCGTCAGTGCTGAATGGGTTAACCCCCCTTGGCTGCCAGAGCACGACAAACAGCACGCAAGAAGAATAGATCCGCATGAGCCCCCGCAGATGCAGGAGCTCATGAGGACCTATGCCTATTACTGGCGCTACTTTGTAACCACGTTCCTTGGACGCCGGGCGCTCTTTGTCACTGAGTTTTACACATGTCAGAAACACACTCTTCTACCACTGGTCGTGAAGAGGTCAGATTAGCTGTTTATAACTTGAAACTAAGAACGAATGTTTGTACACATACAAACTAATAAGAACGAGATGTACATGTATGTATGAAAATAAAAAATGTCACGTGCACATGATAAACAACTGTAGGAAAATTCAAGTTTGAGACATAACCAAACCGAAGATAAGAATCTTGTTTACTAAGCGAAGCGTAGGAAAGACTTACCTACAACGAAAACAAAATTCGAAAGGATGAGATTCCCGACTGAAATCATGATTCTTTTCATTTTGTAGACGCTTCTTCTCTTAGACGTTCGTACTGAGTGATGATTACGGTGTAAAAAATAAATAAATAAATAAATACGAATAAAAAAAAAATCACTGTTGCATAGTATGTAACACATTCGACATATGCTGCATTAGGATACTCGCCTTAACTCATTCTGCCCGCGACACACCACAGCAAGATATGGCTCGACCATGATAGTTCAAGGGTGGTGGCAGAATAGCTATGCGCCTATAGGCGCCAAGCTATTTTGCCACCACCTTGAACTATCATGGTCGAGCTGTCTCATGTTGTAATGCAGTCTTCAGAGGACAACTCCAAAATGTGGGTATTTCGTACCTCGGGGACAATGAGTTATGTGTCTCGAATAAGTTAAATAGGTAAACACTGTACTGACTTCTGGAGAGAGAGGGGGAAAGAAATGCAGCCTAGAAGTAGTCCGTTACAAAGCCCTGGTTCGAATGAGAAAGACCTGAACAATGCTTTACCTGTCTTGTCTTGGCAGTGACTTGTGTTACCTGACACGCGCACAAAATAAATTAAAATACAAAATGGCCAATGACGATCAATGATGCGAGACTGCCAGCCCGTGTACTGTTTCGATACCTGTTTATGTGTACAGTGGTTACATATGTGGCCTGTAGTTAGTTAGTTAGTTAGTTCGGGTTTAACGTCCACAGCACCGAGGTGATCATTGACGGACCTGACGGGCGGGTTATGGGGAACAGGGAAATCTATCTCCTATGGAGTACGACCTGAACACTGATCAACTCAGGCGCACTCCAACTGTGCCACTTTGATTTACCAGGACCTTTCAACGGACATGCTATTGAACAAATCCGTTTTTCCCCCTGGATTGTGAGTCCAGCTACCGGGGCCGGGACGGGATTCGAACCCACGACCCGGCGATTCCCTTCGCTCTCCTGCTCCGACTTTTAACCGCCTGAGCTATTTCGGACTCATGTGGCCTGTAATATGTGTCTTGCGCTTTTGTATGGTAGGAATATCTGGACGGCTTATTCAAAACGAAATATGTCGGGTGGCAGATGGCGTTTTTGAAATCTTAGTTTTTTGTTCAATTCTAAAGATCGCTAGCCGTCCAAGGAACACGGTCACTAAGAGGTGTCAGCAAAATGCATAGATTCTCATGCGCCCCCCGCAGCTGCGGGGGCTCATGAGGATCTATGTCTCTTGCTGTTGGATCAGGTTCACCTTTTCTCGACAGTAAACTGTTTAATACCCAGGTGGGTGTCATTTCTTGTCCCGGATCACTGCATGTGCAAGGAGGACATAAATAGGAAATTGTCGTATCGTATCATTGGCCGGGCATATCGGCCCCCCTCCGAGAACCATTCATGCGGAAAATGAGGGCAAAATAATAGCGACAGAAAATGCATGTCAAACTCGTTCGTTCGGAACAAAGTCCATATAATTATCTGAGCATGATTTGTGCATCCTAAACTTTCAGTGGTGGAAGGGCAAATGATTGTGATTACCTTGATTGTGATGTGTAAATTTGTAGAACTGTGAGCATCTCTTTGCGCACGAACACAGTAAAAACCACAAAGGCCTGATCACGCTCCGCGTTGTTACTGCTTTGAAAAAAAATATTTATGGACGTAATACTAGACCCACGTGAACTTGTGTAAGTGTGTACGTAAGCCCACACGCGAGGACACGTCAAAGCTTTATCGATGCCAGTTAGCCGCTTTTAATGCCAAAGAGCCTTCCAAGGAACATGGATACAACGAAGAGCTGTCAGCAAGACATAGATCCTCATGAGCCCCCGCAACTGCGGAGGCTCATGAGGATATAAGTCTCTTGTAGTTGGAGCGTGTTAACCTTGGGGTTAATATTTAATACGTGTAATTATTTCGCATTTAACCTTGCTTTAATTATCATTCAGACCAAATTTATCCTTAGAATTTATTCAGTTCGACAGGGCTGGGTTTTTTTTGTTGTTGTTGTTTTACTTGTTTGTTTATTTTTTACTGAAGGCCTTGGGGAAACGGAAAGAAAACAACCCGGAACTGCGATCAGCCCTTTCATTCCTAGAGCCAAGAGACGAGTTTGCAAATGCCTCATTTGGCCTGTAAAATGAAAGGATCACCAGTGACGAGACCACGTGAGCTAAAGGGCCGTGTTTCATTAGCTTGGCGCCAGCTGCGCACCCTGCGTCAAGCTAATCCAACACTACCCTGACACTATCCCTATCAATCCGTCAACGCTAAAGTTCCGATTGAGATTTGAAGGGAATTTACAAAAAGGAAATGACGCACTGATCCATCTGAATAGACTAACATTAAATGGCAAATAATTATTGTCCATCCATTTGCTCGTCTTTGTCATCCCCCCTCGGTGCTCAGAAAAGGTGAACACTATTCAACTGAAAAGCCAAAAATCCCGGCCCAGCCGTTCAAGCAACATAGATACAAAGCGACGTCAGCAAGAGGCACAGGTCCTCATGAGTCGCCGCAGTCGCGGGGACTCATGAAGATCTATGCCTTTTGCTGACACCTGTTTCTATCTGCGTTCCTTGAACGGTTTGGACACTTCGGCGTAGATTTCAGAAACACACCTGTCAGTAGAGAGGTCCACGTCAGGTGACGTACATGAAGTTACAAAATACATCTATTGAGCCAGCAAAATATTGGATGAGATGCCGGTTGGTGGACCCACGTATAGATGATTTCTGATTAGATGGATGGATGGATGGATGGACGGACGGACGGACGGACGGATGGATGGATGGATGGATGGATGGATGGATAAATGGTGAAACAAGGCAAATGAGCTGTTTTAATACAAATAAAGCAAATAAAGCGTTCACGTCGCGGAGCAAATAAAATGAGAGTGAACTGAGAGACCGAACGGTTTATTTATTATGGTAAATTTTATTTGACAACTGACAACATACTATCCATTCAAACACAGAACATGATCTTAATTGCTCTTCTGGTGTCTTCTGCCTGTGCAAAGTTTCATTTGATGTAGTTGAACATATCTGACTCCGTTACAGGTCCGCCGTGAGATGGCCTTAGTCACCTGCTCAGCGTTGAACCCAAATAAATAACTAACTAACCGTTATAGACTTTCGAAAACTGGAAGGAAAAATAAATGAAAACCCAAAGGGAAGTCATCCGTCCTTGAGGAGACACCAGCTTGCACAGTTTCCTCCCCTGATTTGGATCTGTACAAGTACTGTACATCGCACATCACTGTGTATTTTAGTCCTTTCAGGCTGTCGGACTGGCGCGATATATACTGAGGCTGACCAGTCAGTAGTAACAGGGAAAAAGGACGGGCTTGTTCCATAGCATGTCCGTTGAAATCAAAGTGCCACAGTTGCAGTGCGACTGAATTGATCAGTGTTCAGGTCGTACTCCATAGGAAATAGATTTCTCTGTCCCCCATAAACCCGCCCGTCAGGGCCGTCCATTATCACTTCGGTGCCGTGGGCGTTAAACCCCGAACTAACCAACCATCAGTAGTAACATCGTTTTGCACATGTATCAGTCCATCCTTCCAAACCAGCAGTGCGTATTCCACACAATATCTCAATGCACAAAAGGGGCCATCGGGCCGACGTCTTCCGCCGCGGTTGGCCCCGCGCACTGGGATTGCGCCTCTGCTGAACATATCTGACAACATCTATTTTGTCCGGGGGGGGGGGGGGGGGGTTGTTTCTTTTTAGTTTACTCGTTACACAGTATTTCCCAGCTATCAGCACAATACTTCATCTACAGGGCTGTGCAGAACACACTTTTTACGGAGCGGTCGGGTGAAACTGACTCGAGTGCAAGATAAGCCATCGGTGGCAATTAATCATTAGCGCGCGCCTGGTCATACTGACTGGAAGAACTGTTTATGATACTAGAAGAGAGTGTTTTCCAATATCCTACTACTAAGCGTATCTGCTGTCAAACATCCCGCAGGTTATATAGAAAACTGAGGAAGCAGAGTTAGAGAACATTACACTCAGGCATAACACATGCATCATTAGTCCCGCAACAGAGATTATAGAAGGAATAGTTGATGTCAGACAGTGACCTAGATAGCCTGCTGGCAGTGGGGAGTGACTGCATACCACAGCAGCAGGTGGCTGGCCAAACTAATGTGTATAGGAAATAGGGCTAACTGCACTGCTGTGTCTATGATGCAAGTGACGTGTTCAGTTTTATATTACGGTACGCCTATGTAATTTGTGTTACTGTGAAATCGTGTTTATTGCCTTTATGCTTAGACCACAATAGTTACTAAGGCATACGGCCGTGTGTGTATGTGTGTGTGTGTGTGTGTGTGTGTGTGTGTGTGTGTGTGTGTGTGTGTGTGTGTGTGTGTGTGTGTGTGTACACGAAACCACTGAAATGGGTGACTTTCTTTACCATCCTTATGCAAAATGGGTGTGTGTAAAATTCTGGGTGACCAAGTCAGGCACCCATTTTTTTCTGAGGGTTGTTTCTGCATTATCTTTCATTCAAAAGTCAGAAGAAAAAAAAATCAAAATAGGATGTCCCCATTTTCCCAGATTTACTTCATGTTGTGTTTTTGCGACGCCCTGGGCCTGTGTGTTCACACGGAAGCGAGTGTTTTCAGATCAACTTGATGATCGCTGATTGGCCAGTAACACCGATGAACGGAGTTGTTTCCCTTGCCCTTCCTAAAATGTCTTTCGTCTCCCGCTGGCCATTCTTCACGTTTGCAGAGGTACTTTATGCAATATTTCTTAGTTAAGAGCACGCCCAAATGTACTTGTTCAGTGCAGTTATTTAACTGAGAGATGCCTCCAATCCCCGATACCCATTTGGCCCAGAAAAATAAGGCGTCTGCTTCGGCCGTGCCTCGGTCCGTGTTTTCCTCTCTGACCGTTGAGTCTTGTAGTAAATGATAATAGAACCCCACGATTTTAACAAAAGCTTTCTTCTTCAATGAAAGGAATTCGTTCAAAAACACCATTACAAGGTCAATCTGCCACGCGATTTTGTTTCTTTTTTTCTGACATGTGTGATTGTCAGTGATCGAAAAGTAACTTGACACATGCATGCACAGTATGAGTTGACTTTTTAAAAAAAAAAATGGCGCCAGATTTCAATCCTCGTTCGCAAAACTGCCTTGCGATTCGAAGAACAAACTTCCACAAACAGGTCTTTCGGATTGTGCAACTGAGGTGTCGCTTTTTACTGTATTACCAGTTTTTAGTTCCCAGGGTCACCCTGGTCAGCCCCACAGGGTGGGTTTTTCTCTCTATTCTGGGGCATGTGTTTCTGTCTACCCTTTGTCCATTCACCTGTATTTGCCTTTTTAAAACTCTCCCTACTGTCTGCACTGCCTGTAGCTCTTGATATTGGATGTGTGTTGCTAAATGGTCTTAGCTTTATTTAGGCCCCATGTGTTAGGTTTATTTAACGTATTTGACCGGCTGGCGACATACATTCAATGTTCTGTTTAGGGTTTTTTTTTCACAAGCAGTGCAGGCACGTCCTGAGAAAGCCTTGTTGCTGTCGGGACGTTAAGCAATGTACAATCAATCTGATTCAAAATGTCAATGGTTTACATGGTTGTATTGGACATGTTTGCAGCAACACCGTTTTGGTCACACCGGCTCAGGACTTTCTGCACACACCCAGCGCCGGATGGCAGCAGGATGTCCAAAACCATCGGGATCTATGGAAGTGGACAAGCACGCCCCTTCCTGGCACATGACCAAGGCCCATGGCAAAATTAGTCAGCTGCAGCATCATAGCCCCCCAGCCTCTGCCACAGAGGGTGCGTCTGGTAGGAGGGTGCATGGACGGCAGCGGAATGCTCCCAATTACAAACTGGTAAGTAAAGTGATTCTATGATCATCTTCATTTTATTTGGCTGGCATGCGAAGCAAAAGTGAGTTTATGTTCTGGGCCTCTGGTCGTCCGTCCGTCGCCCATGGTAAACTTTCTACCCAACACCAAAATCCTTAAATTTTGCCCCTGTCCTCTCAAGACCGCATTGCAACGCAGGACACAGATCGACCAGATCGACCATCAAGGGTGATGCCAGAATAGCTTGGCGCCCGTAGGCGCCAAGCTATTCTGGCATCACCTTTGAACTATAGTGGTCGATCCTTATCCTGCTGTGGTGTGTCTGGAGTAGAATGAGTTAACGGTGGCATTACGGTGAAACTACAGTAGCTCGCTTGAGCTTGCCCTTAGCACCACGTGAATGTTCTGTGTTTATGTACAGTGTGTGAGTTAATGCGCGTGATTCACGTGAGCGTGCTTGTTGGGTTCAGTTCGCGGCGGAGCTTTGAGCCGATTTTCAATTGGGATAAAGCGCCTATTTAATGCGCTTATTATTATTATTTTCTCGGAGACTATTCAAGCCACATTCTTCAAGATTGGCCCAAGGATACTTTGTGGCAAGACCTTTTTAAACATGCCAATTTGAGTGACCTCTCTCAAAGGGTCACGCAGGGTTGACAAATGTGTGAAAACTGCTTGCATTTTCAGAAAACGTGGATTTTGCTGCTGCAGAAGCCAGCCCTCGTCACCGAGGTCACACATATGTAAATCGGTCATACACGGGATTACTCTTTTTATTCTTGTGCAAGGCCCCTTAAACCAAAATTGGGCTGTTTCTGTCCTAATGCAACTTTGATTTCAATCTTTTTTTCTTTCTTTCTCCAGTTGGCAAATGGAGCCTGGGATGGACCTGAGACTGAGAGTGCAAGCGCATCGCAATACGAGGGCAGTGATGACGAGGAGTTTGTTCCTGGCTCGAGCTCACCGGATTCAGATGGTGTGTCGGCATCAATTGCTGGGATCTCTGACATAGACAGTATTGTATCGACTATGTTAGATTTCATCAAAGTGGCAGGTCGGGGTGGCCAGGTGTCGGTGACGCTAGAACCAGCAAGGTGCAGTGTGCGTTAGGGGGTGGCAATGAGAATGTGGATAGGCAGAAGGAACATGATGCTGGGGGTGGGGAAAGAGCACTTACAGAAGAAACAGGAAACAGGTGTGCACGTGTTGCAGAGAGGGAAAGGAAAGTACAACTTACAAGATGTCCATGCAGATGAGGCAGACGTTGCTAAAATTTTGTTGATGAAAAAGGGGACAAAGCAGAGACGTCGAGCATGGATCAGACTACAAGATGAGGGTGATTACATGCATAACGTTGCTGTTCTTGAAAACAAATCAGGATGTTTGATTCCTAAGTATCGCACCAAAACTAGTAAGGTAGACGACCTTCTCGCCTGTAGCCACTGCAAAGGGCTCTATCAAAAATAAACGCTGATCTCTGTACACGCAAAACGTTGCTGTCAGAAACCAGGAGGGTTTCAGATCACTCAGAGAGGTGAGGCGGCGCGCCGTGGTCAGCTAATGCTTCCAATACCCTCAGACGTTGAATTTTCTTTCTATCACAAGGTCTTAGCCAGGCAGAGAGATGATGAGATAAGCCGTCTCATTAGAACTGACCCCTTGCTTCTTGAGTATGGAAAGAGATTATTTGACCGCAGGGACATTGAAGAACACACGGCTAGACAAATCAGCTCCAGGATGCGGGAGTTAGGGAGACTATTAAAGATTATCAGAGTGAGGTCAGAAATGAAAATCGCAAGTTTAAATGCTGTGATCAATTCAGCTAGCTTTGATCATGTTGTCCTGGCTGTAAAAGAGCTAGCAGATTTTGATGAGGACACACATCAGTTCAAAAAAGGCAATCTCGCAATGCGCATAGGCCATGCTTTGAAAACGTGTTCACAGATCAAACAGTCACAGGCATCCAAACAGCTTGGGCAGGGTTCAGACGACAGGTGGCGACAGGAGCTCTCTGAGGTGCAGCGGTTTGACTCTGTCTTCAACGGGGACTGGTATGATTGTGTGTCCGCTACAGCAGCCCAGTCGGTCGGGAAAATGACCATGAACAAATCCAAGCTGATCCCATCATGTGAAGATGTGAGGAAGGTCCAACAGCTTCTTGAGACAAAGATGGTTTCGGAAGATTATCCGACAGTGGTTAAAGCAACTCTTTGTGCTGTATCACTTTTCAACCGAAAACGAGGGGGAGAAGTTCAGAGAATGAAGGTGTCAGCCTAGTGGCGCCAAGCTATTCTGGCACTACCCTTGAGCTATTTTAGTCAAACTTATTTCATACACTGGTGTATTCCGAATGATAAGGGCTCATGTCTTTGCCATCGTTAACCCCTTGACTCTGCTACTGCTCCTGATGACAATCGGATTGCTTTCGGCGGTAAAGACGGTTAACCGCTTCCTTGTCACTGTACAAGAAAAAGAGAGGCCAAGACCTCACATCAGCAAACAAGTACAGACTTGTCAACAAGAAGATCAGGAAGAGGATGAAAGAAGCCAAAGAAGATTGGATTGAAGACCAGTGTTGTAGCGTGGAAGAGGGCATGGCAAACGGCAACAGCAAGAAGGCTTATGAAACGCTAAGGACCCTCACCAAGACTCAACAGCGAACAGCCACAGTCATCGAAGACAGCAGCGGCCAACTCCTTACGGAAAACACTGCTGTACTAAACAGATGGACTGAGTACTGCCGAGACTTGTATAACTACAAGACTGAGCCAGACACCAGCATCCTCCAAAACAACCAGGCTGGGGCCAGGAAGGCTGAAGACCTGCCAGTGTTAGCTGAAGAGGTGGAAGCAGCCGTACGCGGCCTGAAGGGAGGAAAGTCTCCAGGTGTAGACAACATACCTGCTGAACTGTTGAAACATGGAGGAGAAGTAACAACGAAGGTCCTCACTACACTCTGTCAAAAGATCTGGGAGCAAAAGAAATGGCCAGTAGAATGGACAGTCTCTAGTGATCCCGCTCCCCAAGAAAGGAAACCTGAAACAGTGCCAGAACTACAGAACTATCAGTCTGATAAGTCACCCTAGCAAAGAAATGCTTAGAATCATTCTCAACCGCCTCAAAACTTTCGCCGAGGAACTGCTGGCAGAAGAACAGGCTGGCTTCAGTGTTCGAAGAAGCACTGTAGAGCAGATTTTCAACTGCCGCGTCCTGATCGAGAAACATCTGCAGCATCAGCGCGAACTCTACCACAACTTCATTGATTTCAGGAAAGCATTTGATCGCGTCTGGCACAACGGACTCTGGCAAGTCATGAGATCGTTCAACATAGAGGAGGGACTGATCCAAATGATAGAAGCGCTTTACAAGAACGCCTGCAGCGCAGTTCTACTTAACAATCAGTCAGGCGAGTTCTTCAGGACGACGATCGGTGTCCGTCAAGGATGCCTGCTCTCTCCTGTCCTTTTCAACATATTCCTGGAGAAGATCATGCAGGAAACCCTCCACGACCACCATACTTCAATCTCTATTGGTGGCAGATCCCTGTGCAATCTTCGATTCGCAGACGACATTGACCTCATGGCAGGCAGCAATAGTGAGCTCCAAAACCTGACAGACAAACTTTCAAGTAGCGCAGGGTCTTATGGCATGGAGATCAGTACGGATACAAGCAAAGTGATGATCAACACCACAAGCGACAGCAGCAGCAACATTCACATGAACGGCCAGAAGCTAGAAGAGGTCAATAGCTTCAAGTACTTGGGAGCCACCCTGTCCAAAGACGGTAGTTGCATAGCAGAGATCCGTATCAGGATAGGTACAGCAACATCCGCAATGGCCAGGCTGGACAGGATATGGCGAAGTAACTCCATCAGCTTCACCATCAAGTACAGGCTTTACAAGTCCCTCGTAGTGTCTATTCTACTCTACGGCTGTGAGACTTGGACACTGCTTGCAGACTCAGAAAAGAAAATCCAGGCCTTTGAGAACAAGTGCCTGAGGAAGTTGCTCCGCATCTCGTACCGCGAGCACAAGACCAACGAATATGTACGGAGCATCGTCACTTCCCTGGTGGGCCCACATGAACCCCTTCTGGCAACTGTGAAACGGCGCAAGCTTGCTTGGTTTGGCCACGTGACCCGACACAACACCTTGTCCAAGACTATCCTCCAAGGCACTCTCGAAGGAAGTCGTCGGCGAGGTCGTCAGAGAAAGAGTTGGGTCGCAAACATAAAAGAATGGACCGAACTCGAGATGCCAGACTTGCTTGCCACCGCCCAAAATAGAACTCAGTGGAGAGCACTGTCTGTTGCTGCTGCCTTTCAGTCCCCCCAACGCCCAGTTCGGGCAAGGGACTGATGATGATGATGATGATGTCACTGTACGTACAGTTTTCAGTGTTTCTGAAATCGTTGTTCCTTCAACGTCCAAAAGCCACAACCACCCGAGAGACATGGATACAAACTGGTCTCCGCAAGAGGCATAGATCTACATGAGCCCCCGCAGTGGCGGGGGTTCATGTGGATCTATGCCTTTTGCAGTTGGATGTCGTTCACATTTTCTCGGAAGTGAAGGGGTTACTATAGTTACGCGTCTCTTTAGCCGAGCGGTACCGTAGTCAGCTGAAGATTTGGTCGTTATTTTGTAATCATTCTTGACTTGACTGCGAAAAAGATCAACAGGAAACGACTGATTCATAAGTATTTTTTCCAGCCTTAAACTCGAGTGACGGAAAGGTGGCAATAGGTTCTATTTTTTTGTTAAAGTTTAAACGGCTATTGGAGCTAGATCGACCATGATAGCTTACTAAGCGGACAACTGATTATGCTTTAAGACGAAGTCAGCTGTGAGGTTTAGTAGTGCTGATTAGCTTGGCTGCTCAGTAAAAGACGACATCCCAATTATAGGCACTAAACTAGTCATTACCAATCGTAGAATGTGTAAGAAGAACAGTGCGAAACTCGTCAGAATTTAATCCTTTGGCTGTCGGCTGCGTGTTTTTGTCGAGGTGATTCCCTGCGGGAATCACCTCGACAAAAACACACAACCGACAGTCTTGGTAGATTGGACATGGGAAGCAACTCAGTATTTGGACGCGAGAAAAAATGAGTCACGACATTAAGTATTTCTCTCCCATTTTCCGCTTCGGTTGCGTGTGTTGATGTGGGTCTTTTCATCTTATTTCTCTTTTTCAAGTGGTGTCTGTAAGGGTTAAGCCAGCCCTTAAGGGTGAAAGTGTTAACACATTTGAGACAAACCGCATCCGGATACACTGCCGGAAACCGCGTATCCAAATGCAGTACGCTTCTAATGTGTGTTAATGCATTAGATGCTTTATGTATATTGTATCGGAGGGCACCCAATTGTGTGCTAAATCGAGGGTTTTCACACTTAGTGCATGACGACGTACATACAAACACACACGCACACGCTAAAACGCACACGCTTATACACACACGCACACACACACACACACACACTGACATACACCATAACACACACACACACACACACACACACACACACACTATCACACACACACACAAGTACGTTCGTCAACGACATGACGTCATTTTTGTATACCTCATTTTAAAAATACGGTAGACTTTGAAATGGGGCTGGTCGGAGCGCATTCCGGAGCATGCACATGACGTTTTTGGCGTGCGGGGCAACAATTCTGGCAATGAAATAACGAGATAAAAATGACGTCACGTCTAGCTACGCAAACGTCTTTTTGGCGCCAAAGCGCCGTGTGTGTGTGTGTGTGTGTGTGTGTGTGTGTGTGTGTGTGTGTGTGTGTGTGTGTGCGTGCGTGCGTGCGTGCGTGCGTGCGTGCGTGTGTGTGTGTGTGTGTGTGTGTGTGTGTGTGTGCGTGTGTGTGTGTGTGTGTGTGTGTGTGTGTGTGTGTGTGTGTGTGTGTGTGTGTGTGTGTGTGCTATGTAGAGATACGCTCTTCATGCGACAGAGGTCAGCGAAGCGGCATATATTTCGGAGCATATTTACGCATGCTTTTGCTTACGCACGCAGAATGGAGATAACTATGTTATGTTCGAATTTTGTAATTTAAATTGACGTGCCAGACACAGTGTGAGATGAACTTAGCCTTGCTTATCGTCGAAAGCAAATTGTACAATCGTGTAATTGCATGTACTTGTATAAAGTGTGGTCAAAATTGTCAGAAGTATTAAACACAGGCGTGCCATTATATTATTAGTTGTATAACGAGTTAGCCTTTACCAGGCAGTGGATTGTGTCACCTCTCGGGTCAGATCAGCCTGTTTATTTCGAAGATGAAAGTCTCGGGCTAGCCCCCTACGTAATACAACGATTTCGTCTTTAACTGTAAAATATAAACTCCATGAAGGGTCCCATTGAAAGAATCCCCGCTAAGTGCTTCAGTACTCAGGGAACGCAACTCTCAATGCCGGTAAATGAAAGACGTCAATTTACTGGCGGAACGAGGCTTTCGCTGCGACCTACCCTGGCATTTCGTGAAAAGGTGTTGTCTAACTTACAACATTTCGAGTTATATTTTGTATGAAATATGAACCCTATGTAGCACACAAAGCGTGCATATAACGGTTTATGTTGCTCAGTTTCTGGCCTTTTGTTTCTGTCCGTTTCGACTATCGTCAGAGAAGGTATAGCCTACGTAGGGCCTTCGCTTGGAATTCTCTGTAGTTGATAAAAATTATTATCTAACTTAGCCAAATTGTGAGTGATGTTTTGTTTGAAATTGGTACCAACGGTATTTCTTTTTGTTGTGTAGCCCCCTAATTGTTAATCTATCAACATTTTGTGGTTATATGTTTGACTGAATGACTGAAGATGGTTGTATTGCTTGTTTTATTTAGTTTGTACAATGTTACACCTAATCTTGTAATTGTTCAGTGTTGTACGCGTTTCTCGCCTTTATCTGAATGTGCACACCAATCTTTAGCAAGTATGGTTATCTATTTTTGTCGTGATGCCGTTTTCTTTTTCGCGGTGATTAAACCAAGTAGCAGCAACTCGACGTTGTGTTATATAATGAAATGCGAGAATGGGTTCCATAGTAACTGTTTTACTCGTGTTTCAGTCATGATAAATCATGCGATTTTATTATGTAATATTGTGTTCGCTTGACACTGAAGATTACTACTTAATCAGACCCTTCCCCTTCCCCGGGGAAGAGTCAGTATTTATAAAGTATCATAGTCAGCAAATGTCAATTGGTAAAGACTGTCAGTATTATAAAGTATCATAGTCAGCAGATTCTAACTGGTAAAGCCTGTATTATAAAGTATTGTTACGATTGTGGTTGTGTTGTCCTGTGAGAGCATACATGTGTTAATCGTAGGAAACGATCCGATATTTATTTAAGCTATCTTGGTTATGATTCACGTACCTTTTAAGTAACATTTTCTTTCGGTCGCTCAGAGCGGGATTCACTTCGTTATGATACGCTAAGTTTAGTCCAGAACGGTCTAGAAAGGTCGCACTGTCTAGTGACCTCGTGTGTGTGAAATTGGCGACATTTCGCAACAAGTTGTTTACTGTGCGCGTGAAGCTGTGAGCCGTTTTCTTGTGTTTTGTGAAAGATCGTGAATCTTCCAGAAAGTATAGGCTAGGTCGTGAAATGGCCTACCATACTATTATGTGACGTCTTTATATATAAGGATTTGGAGCTGAAATGAGCAGCCGAATTTTTGTAGACTATTTTAGTTTATTTTCAGAAAGTTCTTCTTTTAGTAATATTTATAATTTTAGTTACGTGGTCCATTCTGATTGGCTGTGGTGTGTGAGTTTTTGTGGATTGTTCTAGAAAGTTGTTCGACTATAAAACATGGGGAAAATAACCTTGGATATACATTGTCTTGCATTTGTCAGTTGTAGAGACACACAGTTATCGTAGGTACGTGGCCCGTATAGGGTGCACATTGTGAGAGATACAGCGTAACAGTGTGGTGTACGTTGTGTGAGGAAACTTTGTGTCAACAGTGTGGATATTTGCAGAAGAGACTTTGTATCAGTGTTAATGCATTTGGAATTGCATTGTGTGGAGATCGCATCGCTGAATTAAAATATTGTTGGAACTGTTACTCCAGTATTGTCTACATCCTTAAGCCACGTGTGACGGGTTGCAGCTGAATGAAGTTTATTTGAAGAACCTTACGTGCGTGCGTCTGGTGTGTTTATCATACTACGACTACGACTCAACCGCGTAACAAGTATCATAGTCAGGAGATGTCAACTGGTAAAGCCTGTCAGTATTATAAAGTATCATAGTCAGCAAATGTCAATAGGTAAAGCCTGTCAGTATTATAAAGTATCATAGTCAGCAGATGACAATTGCTAAAGCCTTTATCATAAATGATCATAGCCGTTGTAAGAGTTGTTCGGTGAAACAAAAGAGGCTATGAAACCGGTACCTTTACTCTCCACCGCCTCTTGCCATCATGACACGTGAATGTTATTGTTTTGAGTTCGTGATTCGTGAATCGCAAAATAAATCGTGAATCCTTACCCCTCTCGTACAGCAAGATGTACACCAACCATGGTAACTGAACAATAACAAAACAATTTCAGCAAGGATTATTAACTCATTTAGCCCGACGCACGTATTTCAGAAATTTTGGAGGCGTCATCTAATGACTATGCACCAGTTGCAGGAGATGGATCGACCATGATAATTCAAAGGCAGTGCCAGATTAGTTTGCGCCTGTCGGCGCCAAGCTAATCTGGCACTACCCTTGAGTTATCATGGTCGACCCATCTCCTGCTGTGGTGCGTCAGGGCTGAATGGTTTAATTAATATTACTACTATTAGGTCAGTTTCTGCATCTGTGATAGCTCACTGCTAAATCAAAACTACTGCCAGAAATTCGCAGTCGTTTTCCAGGTAACTTCTTCCGACTAACATCTGACATCCTACAACGTGCTTTATGATTTTTTAAAATTAATTATGTATGTATGTTTGTATTGTATGTATGGATGTATGTGTGTATGTATGTATATATGTATGTATGTGCATGGGACAAATGAGAGCTAAAACAAGGCCACCAGGACCATGTCAGACAGTCACTGGCAATCGGCAGTTACTTGCAGCTGGCCACTGTTGTTTTTATTGTTTTTCGATCAATCGCGTGTGCACATAACTGTAGGTACCACAGACTGGCACAACAGTTCAACATTTCTCATGTAGATTAATAGCTTTGTTCGTATTCCACACACACACACACACACACACACACACACACACACACACACACACACACACACACACACACACACACACACACACACTTCAAAATGCCACTTCTTTCTGTTTTTCTTTATTACATAATAAGTTCATTTCAAATATAAATCAAACATTCATTTAATAATGTAAATATTGTATTACAATTATTCTAATAAATTAATTACAATTATCAAAATACTTATCATTAGTGACATAAATATCTTACACATTAGGCACTTAGGGTTATTTTACATCACAGAACATACATGAATTGTACATCGCACACACAAAATGTAGTCCTTTGGCTGTCAGAAGCGCATTTTGACGAGGCGACTCCTACAGGAATCACCTCGACAAAATGCGCTACTGACAGCCAAAGGGTTATTTTACATCGTATTTGATGAGTGAACACGTCTAAAACGAACTACAAAGCTCACTGATGGTTTTCCATATAAATATGTATGTATTTAAGTACATTTTAACTGAGATTTATTAGTCGGTGAACGATAATAATAAGAAGAAGAAGTAGAAAAAGAAGAAGAATAACAGTCAAAGTCAATGAACCAACCCTGAGGTAATAAATCATGTCTCTAAACCCATCACAAGTAGACCCTCTGCTGGCTCACGACAAAGACGGATGTAAATAGGGCCAGCAAGATGTATACATTATCAAGAGTCCCCGCACATTCTGGAGATCTTTGAGATCTATGCCTCTTGCATTTGGACGTTGCGTGTCCCCAAACTTATAACTGATGGATAAACAAAATGTTAGCAAGAGGCGTAGATCCTCAAGAACCTCCGCATCTGCGGGGGCTCATGAGGATCTGTGTCTCTTGCAGTTGGATGCAGTTGGATGTGTGCACCGCTAGTGAAAGGATTAAAGTTTACATAGTATGTCCTGCATATGCAACAGTCTTATTCTATAGTACTTCATTAGGGTCGGATCCGGGAGGGGAGGGGGGGGGGCTTTGGTACTACAGCACCCCCCCCCCCCCACCCCCTCGGCTTTAAAAAAATCATTTACTGCCAGTCCACAGCATGGTCCGAGAAGAAGACGGGGGGTTTTAATGTTATTGCAGCACCCCTTAGAACAGTTTCGGTTGTGGTGTTTTGATATATACTAGACCCTGGCGATAGAGAAAAAAAGTGGAGCACCCCCCCCCCCCCCCCCCCCCCGCTTGAAAATTGATTGATAGGCCCTGTTCATAGTCGACTGTAGGCACTTCAAATTTAGTGTGAGTGTGTGTGTGTCCCAAGAAGGGATATTCTTGTGACAGCTAACCGGATCATACACGATAGAAGTTAAGAGATAGCAACGCACGTAATCATAAAACAACATGCACAAGATGTAATAAACAAATAATAAGACACACGCATTGATTCTTTTACGTCTGATAACTACAGTCGAATGCAGACTGTGACAGTTCAAGAGTCGCACCAGGTTACGTCTTGAACTGGCATGATCTCTCCATCTCCTACACCCGGTGAGTACTGTGTATATTCCACAAAAGTGCAGGATCAGTGTTCATGTCTAAGTATTTTGCCGGTCGAAGTCACTGAAATATAGGAAAGGAAAATAATAGCCGGTAGATTAGAAAAGAGATATACCAACTGTGCAGGTAAGGAAACTGAAACTTGTTGAAGAATACCGGAATTTACAGCCAATTTAGAAAGACTACCAATTAAAGTAGGTAAAAGTATTGTCAGAGGAAAGAACTGTGCATTAATGACCAATGATTTTAGATCTGGTAGGTCAAAGCACCAAAGCTTTGACCAGCTAGTTCTATGATCATTCGTCATTAATGCACACTTCTCTTCCCTTACAGTTCTTCTAATTTCTACTGAATTTGGTAGCCTTTCTAAATTTTTCAATGATCATTGGTCAGTAATGCACAGTTCTCTCGTCTGATAGTGCTTTTACCTACTTTATTTGGGAGCTTTTCCAAATTAATAGCACTAGTAGTCTCTCCTTTCCTTTTAGTTTGTTAAATAGAATTGATAGCGCATGTCGTCAAAATCGGTCGGAAACAACTTAAAAAAATACCGGTTGTCAACTCTGAAGGAAATAGCCATCCCAGTTGGAAAGCGATGAAGATTATTAAACTGGCGAGAGCATGATAGGCAATGACAGAGCAAGCCTGATGCCAGATAAGCTTGGTGTATCTAAGTGCCAATCAAATCAGGCGCCAGCCGTGAGCTGGTATTGTCGACCCATCTCCCGAGACTGGAAGGGTAACTGAAAAGGCACAGTTTGTGAATGCATTTGGGTGTCTGTCTCTTAAAATGAAAGGCACACAAAATCTCAATCACAACTGTCTCTTCAAGTTCAATTCAAAATAAAAATATCAATTCACAGGAGAATCTTTCTTCAAATGAAAAGCTTAGTTCACAGGAAAATTCACACACAAAGCTCAGCGAACATAAAGCCGTCGTACGACAAAAATAAATTTACATAAAAATATTTTGCTCACCGGAAAATATACTCGAAAAAGATATATATCTTACAGGCACATCTTACAGTTCATAGGAAATGTTACATTCAAAGGAATCGTTTTGTTCATAGGAAATCTCGTTTCACAAATTTAAAAAATCAGTTCACGGAAGCAATTCAATTCAAACAACAAATTGAACAGTTTAGAGAAAAATATCAGTTCAAAATATGAAAATACAACAACAAAAACTAAACGTGATTTTTTTAATACTAGATTTTCATTCTTTGAAATGGTTGTATAATACTAAAATATAACATTAGATTATTCTCATCGCACAGTCGTGAAAATACATTACCTTTGACTCCACTTAATAAGCAAGAGTGTAAAGAGACATAGATACTCATGAGCATCTTAGTCTCTTTATATACTCTTATTGCTCACGAGGAGTAGAACGAATGGCACTGCAAATGGATGTGTCAGCACATTGAGCCACTAGATTGCAGATCTCAAATCTTGCAGTTGTCCTCTGAACAGTTTTGATAAACAATCGCAGTTCAAGGGTGGTGACAGAATAGCTTGGCACCTGGAGGAGCCAATCTATTTTGTCACCACCCTTGAACAATACTGGTCGAACAATATTTTGGTACTAAATGTGTAGAATTAGAATGAGGCGCATTATGCAGATTTTAAGCAGAATTTTCAAAGGAGCCAAAGCCAGAATCTTTCTTGTCTTCGGCATCGTCACCCTCGACGTCGATGAAAGAATCATCTTGCGAGTCACCGTGACCATGAGAACAAGGGGTGTCCGAGAGTTCAGCTATGGCGACGCGATTGCCAAGGGCGTGGGACTGGGAGGGGCCTGGAGTGCTGTGGAACCTCAGGTGACTGAGGAGAAAGGGCAGGGCGGCAACAGAAGGCGTGATGACGGGCGCGGCCTGTAGCAGAACAGGGTACAGGTGAGCAGTGGCGGCCACACCGACGGGCGAGTAAGGGACGTTCCGCATGCTGTCATCACCTAGGGGTGCGGCTGAGAAGGCAGCAGGCGTCGCAGGACCGGCTGTAAGGTGAGCCCCCGTCCATCTCGGGAGATTATGTTGCCAAGTAGCATGAGAATGACCGCCACCAACTCCCAAGAATCTCGGGAAAGGCACAGACTTGGCAAAGAAGCTTCCATGGTACACAGAAGGCGAATAAGCTGCTCCCCCAATTCCGTGGAAGGAACTGCCATCGCCTGGCAGCGAAGTAACAGATAGCGAGTTCACTCCGAGAGATAGCGCAGGGTGGCTGTAGAAGCCTGCAGGGACACCAGCCCCCGGGAAATGAGGAGGCACGGGATTCAAGACAGAGATAGGAGAGTAGGGCCAGCAGGGGAGGTGCTGATGCGGAACTGAAGACTGGCTTCCATAGACACGAGGCTGAGCTTCTACGGCACGACTGTCACTTGAGTTGAAGCGGGCAGAAGTCACCGTGCCAGGCGTCTCCGAACCCAGAATGTCTGCGATGTTGAATCTGGACGGCTTGGCTCCAGCTAGACTGGCTTGGCTGTGGCCCGCACCAGTCTCTAAATCCCCAGGGCCTTGTAGGATAGAAGGGTCTGGGAAATTAGAGACTGGAGCACCCAGAATGTCAGACATCAAGAAACTGGTGCCTCTGGTCTGGGGCTGACGTACGTTGAGTAAAGATGAAGGCATAGCGTCCACGTCTCCAGAAGCAGGCGACTCTATCTTCGCAGTGGCTGATTTCTCGACATGGCCTGCTGTTTGCACACGATCTGCCGATGCTGCAAGTTTTTCTACTTCATGCTGCACTGCCCGTCTCTTTCTGCACTGACGGGTAGAAAAGGGCGTGTCTTGGGTCATTGAGGATGCCAGCTTTCTACTTTTGGTTAAATAGATGGATGTCGCTGTTTCGGCCAAGTCGCTACTGGCAGGAGGTAGGTTCTCCTTGGTGCTGGGGTTAGAGATCGCTGTGCTGATACTCTGTCGGCGCCGTTTGGAGCTCCTCATTTTACGATCTTGGTTATTTCCCGGCTGTTCTGCTAATGGTCTGGAGTTCTTGTTGTCGGCTGGGGTGATGATGGTCGCTGTGGTGACAGAGGTCGCCTGCGGAGTGTAGTCAGTAGTAGAGGTCGACACTGTGTCTGAAGCAGAGGTTGCCTTGCTTGCTTTTCCGTTGCGGGCACGTCGATTCTGAAACCACACCTGTTGACAAACAAAAGTATAATTAATATGATGGATAGTGACAGAAAGATGAACTTGTATATAGTGCATGGAGGACGATGGGGGAGAGGGTGGGGGTTGGGGGCGTGAATCATTGAGGATAACAATCTTCGAATCCATTGCCCGCGCCCCCCCCCCCCCTTCACATCTCCCACCCCAATAAGAAGGATTTTGATTTATCAATTAACCTCTCTGTGAATGCAGGTGTCAGGGCTGTTTATCGACGCATGCATGCACAAGGGGTTAAACCATTATGTCTGGATACAATCAGTCAAAGCCGCGAAAAAATATCGAACTGACTTTAACTCATTCAAGGTAACCCCACATCAATAGCTGTGAAAGTGTCGTATAGCGTTTCCGGCGCATTGCCATACGACACTTCCGCAGCTGTTGATGCGGGGTGCCTTGAATGAATTATCAACTTTGTCAAAAGGAAAATTGCATTCAGTATACATGTGGAGTTTGCGGGGAAACTGCAAGGGGTATACCCACAACAGTATCGAGATACGCTTAACCCTTTTAGCCCCGGATCCATACAGCAGATGACTTGACCATGATAATTCTAGGCGCCAAGCTAATCTTGCACTAACCTTGAATTATCATGGTCAAGCCATCTCCTGCAACTGGTACATAGTCTTTAGGTAAGACCTCCAAAGTTTGAGAAATGGGACTTTGGGGCTAAAAGGGTAAAACTATTATCGTTCCAGTGTATCTGTTTTGAGAAATCATCTCTTTCTTTCTTTCTTTTGTTGTTGTTGGGGGGGGGGGGTGGAGGGAAGAAAACGTAATCTTTAAAGGCATGTCCTCTTTGAATTGAAGTCTTGAAGGAAAAGGGAAAACGTGTCACCTGTCATTTAAGACCATCGTGTATGAAGCTACAGCCATCTAGATGGTGGTCTTTAATGACAGGTGATCTCTTATAAGAGTGGTCGCTTAAAACAGGGTCTGCTGTAACTTTTTCATTAATAAATTGTTACACATACAAAACAAGTTACCTGAATTCTGCCCTCCTCCACCCCAGCCATGCGCGCCAATCTCGTCCGCTCGTCTATCCCGGGGTAGGGGTTCTTGCTAAAGGAGTCCACCATCACTTGCAGGGCCTCAGGGCTGAACTCGGTGCGGTCACGTGCCTTGGGTCGATTTGACATAACCTCCCGCCGTCTTCTCTGCGCAGGAGCGGGAGTCACAGGGTCTGGATACTGGCGACCGGATATTACGTCGCTGGAACGCAGTCTCCGGGAACTGAAATGGACAAGAATGAATATTAGAAACAACTGTAGCCTAGAAACCATAGAATATTGATTTCTTTCCATCATTTTGTTTTTTCTTTGTTTTGTGGTGGTGGTGGTGGTGGTGGTGGTGGTGGTGGGGAAGAGGTGTGTGTGGGGGGGGGGGGAGGGGGCGGTAGGGGTGGTGCTGTTCTTTTGCTAGGCCGCATGCATAAAAGAAGAAGTGTCCTGGCAAATGTACTACATGCTTTATATGAAACACTAGAAGTTCAACTACCGAGATGCACACCGACGGAAAAAGAGATATAAATGGCATATTGATCCCTATGAGGCCGCGCTAGTGCGCGGGCATATGAGGATCTATGCCTCTTACGCCCCCATTCGTACACTGTTATTTGGACGTAAAGGATTATCAGACACACGGTCTGAGATTAAGGCAGAAAGACATTTCATGACATCGACGGATATTAACAAATCGTTTGTGCTGGTCTGTGATTTTGGACCTTGCGGCCTAAGCCGAAAGGTCCAAAATCACAGACCAGCAAACACGTGTATGACTAAAGCTTGGTAAAATCTAAAATCACAGCGGATAAACACACAACCGTGCATATACCTTAAAATCGCTTCAGTTCCCAGTCCATGTTGAGCAGCCGGAGTTCCCGACAAGCAAGTGATGTCGGTAGACGCCTCTAGAACAGCTGCCTCTTTCACTTCTTGCGGTTTGTTGATCATGACGTCTGGAGTTTCTGTTGAATATGCCTGAACCACTGGTTCTGGTAGTCCCCACGTAGCGGGCTCTGCAAAAAAAATAAAAATAAAAAAATAAATAAATAATAATAATAATAATAATAATAATAATAATAATAATAATAATAATAATAATAATAATAATAATAAAAAGTATAAATATAAAAAGTAGAGGATGTCCCTAAATTCGAAGTAGGTCAAACATTGCACTGACATCCAGTGTATTTATCTTAGCTCGCTCTACCTTCCGCCACAAGAGCTCAAGAGAATAAATGCCTCTTGCTTGCATGTTTATGTTTATGACGACGTTATGTTTCTCCTGCCTACTTCCTAAGTTCCGGAGAAAGACATGGGTTATATAAGAGACCTGATCCATTCTTTTTAGTGGATGGAAATGATTGTCTTATTCTATACCTGCGTATTTCTCTGTGGGCTGGCGATTGGGTGCCTGATAGGCGGGGGCAGGGGATCTAACTGTTGTCTGTCCAGCGCTGTGATTCCCCTTGGTTTGAGTACTGACAATTCTGCCAGCGCTAGCCTCACCTATCTGGTTTGTGAGTATCATGTATAACTCGAGGCAAAATTTGTATCGTTACATTGTTGTGTAATGTTCTGTGCATCTACTGTGGGAAATCAGGGTATTTACCCGACCACATATAGTAGCGCACCTTCATGTTTGTGTATGTATGTTTCTCCTGCCTACTTCCTAAGTTCCGGAGAAAGACATGGGTTATATAAGAGACCTGATCCATTCTTTTTAGAGGATGGAAATGATTGTCTTATTCTATACCTGCGTATTTCTCTGTGGGTTGGCGATTGGATGCCTGATAGGCGGGGGCAAGGGATCTAACTGTTGTCTGTCCAGCGCTGTGATTCCCCTTCGTTTGAGTACTGACAATTCTGCCAGCGCTAGCCTCACCTATCTGGTTTGTGAGTATCTTGCTTGCAAGGTGTTGCCTCATTAAAATCGACATATACGTATCCTGTATTAACCCATTTAACCCCGGGACACTGTAGCGGGAGATAGATTGATTCTGATAATTCAAGGGTTGTGCCAGATGAGCTTGGCGCCTGAAGGCGCCAAGCTCATCTGGCACTACCCTTGAATTATCGTTCACTCCATCTCCTACAACTTGTACATAATCGTTAGGCAACACCTCCAGAATTTGAGACTAGGACCTTCGAGCTAAAAGGGTTAACAGTGATGCTACAGGGATGCGTGCTGCAGCGATTGGGGCGATCCAGTGAACCGCTATCTTTAGTCTGCACTATAAAGTGGCGCGAACTACTGCCTATACCTACTGTGAAGCGTTCAGCCTACTGTCTTTGATCTGATTCTGATACATGTACTGGAATAACACTTCCTAACGCGAAGGTACAAACTGCTAAAGCCTAGTTAAAAGAACGCTAAAACTTTATTTCGAAAAAAGGGCAGAGTTTTCTAGATCCTCTGTGTACGTACGTCTGGTGGGGTTTTACGCCGCAATAGCTGGAAACGACATCACACTGTAGGTCGAAGTGCACGTGTTTCAACAAAAACAGTTGATTATCTCATTTCGCCCAAGGCACAAAACACTAACATTTTGGAGCTGCCCTTTGAGGACTGCATTACAATGCAGGAGACAGATCGACCATGATAGTTCAAGGGTGGTGGCAGAATAGCTTGGCGCCTATAGGCGCCAAGCTATTTTGTCACCACCCTTGAACTAGCATGGTCGAGCCATATCTTGCTGTGGTGTTTCGGGGCTAATTGAATTAAGCGCCCGGACAAACAGGCGATATATCGTCTATTGAGATGTGTGTTTCTTAACTCATTCCAGACGTGCCGCATCCGGATAAGCGGCGTTAAACCGCGAATCCGAATGCGGTACGTCTCGAATGTGTTAATCGATTTCACCTCTTCACGGTCAGTGGGCGCAACTTGCGTTTTTGACATCATTGCAAATCCAACGTCAAAGATCCCCAGCCAAAGAAACAGGGATACAAAGTGGTTTCAGCAAGAGACATAGATCTTCATGAGCCCTGCGGGGGGGGGGGGGGGGGGGGGCGCACGAGAGTCTATGTCTTGCAGTTGGATCGTGCTGACTTTTTCTCGGGAGTGAAGAAGTTAGTACAAGTCGACGGAGATCGACAAACCATATTAGTTCGAGGAACGTGCCAATTAAAGCCTGACGTCCTGACAGACTCAAAGCAATAAAGGACACTTTCCTTGTTTCGATCCGAAAGAAAGACAAATTCAAAACTGACGTCGACAGAAAATATACAAAGAATAAATAAACTGACGAGCAAAAGGAATGCAACATCATTCACATCATCGGAAAAAAAGGAATTTTGATAATGTGAATGATGTCGCAATTCCTACGCTCGTTAGTATAAAATGGCTGTTCAGATGGAAAATTAGTAAGGGGAAGAGAACAGAAAAGTGCGATACATGTAGAACACGTAGAACATTGTTAGAAAATTGTTAAATATTCAAGGGCTTAACCGAGAAACACTGAATACGATCCAACTGCGAGAGACATAGATCCTCATGAGCCCCCGCAGTGGCGGGGGCTCATGAGGATCTATGTCTCTAGCTAAGACTAAATAGGTATCCATGCTTCTTGGACGGTGCTGGCGTTTGGGCGTTGAATGAACCAAGATTTCAGAAACAAAAATGTGTCGGGGAAGGGGTTAAATAAGTAATCGATGGCAATATACCATAAGCACGACCTAAACGAATACAGTTTTGTTTGGGCGCTAGAAAACAAAAGCGTGTCTTCAAACTTTATTTTCAAACTATTACGAGTAATTTACATTGGGAAATTCGCAGCGCCTTTAAAAAAAATGTTGCCCTTTTACTGCCAAGTCAACGTGAACGCAATCCAGGCAAGAAACTTAGATCCTCAT
Source organism: Semisulcospira habei (assembly GCA_036245525.1). Taxonomy (NCBI): domain Eukaryota; kingdom Metazoa; phylum Mollusca; class Gastropoda; family Semisulcospiridae; genus Semisulcospira; species Semisulcospira habei. The sequence continues at coordinate 150,527,949 of BTPG01000003.1, forward strand.
GAGCCCCCGCATTTGAGGGGCTCATGAGGATCTTTTTTTAAAAATGGTTTAAATAGTTTATTACTTTGCAAAATACATAAAAGAATATACATCACTTATCAACAGATCAAAACAAGCCACAGGCTTATAGGATGATCTGGACACTCAGTCATGCTATTTACAAAATTTGCATGGCGGTGGTATGTAGATTTTAAATACAATATAGGTAAGCAAATCAATATATATATATATATATATATATATATATATATATATATATATATATATATATATATATATATATATATATATATATATATATATATATATATATATATATACATATATTTAAGCAGATTTTAAATACAATATAGGTAAGTAAATCAATATATATCAATACATATATGAATACATACAAAAATTAAAATAGAGGAAAACATTTCAATTATTATAGTGGGGAGGGAGAGAGAGAGAGAGAGAGAGAGAGAGAGAGAGAGAGAGAGAGAGAGAGAGAGAGAGAGAGAGAGAGAGAGAGAGAGAGAGTTGTCTCAACTGGTCATTAGATTTTCTTCATTTCCTTTCTTTCTTGCAGTCCTATTTTTATAACTTAATGAAATCTAATCTGACTGCAGTGACCGCCGGATCTGATTCTATGGTTTTGCACACTATCGGGCATTAGGCTACCTCTTCACAACGGTAACAAAACTCTAATGGAACCAGAACGGGCGGCATGTCATAATGTAGCTTAACTTTGCTACGCATTTTGACCAGTAGAGAAAATAGTGAGAAAGGACGAGACAAAAAGAAAACTATTAAGAGAAAAAGAAACAAAAATGTCATATAGTTATAATGACGATGTGTTTCTCCGCAGAAACTACTGAAATACGGAGTATTAAATTTTACAAATCAGTGAATAATGTCAAATTAAACATGTATTCTGCAAGAAAGAGCCATCGTGAAAGGATCGCGTTCCACTTCAATTGGTTACTCTCGTGCGTGTCACAAGCTTACTATTCCAGTGAATAATAATGAGCAACAGAATGGGGAAAAATTAGTGCTAACTAGAAGGAAAGCGAGGGGGGGAAAAAAAAGGATCTATGCCTCTTGCTGGCCCCTACTGGGTATGGAGAATAATTTCTAACATTAGGCTGGCGACTGACTTAATAAAACATTTTTTTTAAATCTGTCTGACGATGTGTAAATGTAGAAGAAATGTAATCAAAAACGAAATTATTAGATATAAAAAATAAACAAAAAACAATAAAAAGTATATTTTTAAAAAAACATAGGGAAATGAAGCTCAAATGAGAAAAAAGACTGCAAGACCATGTTGGCTCATTCAGCCCCGACACATTGCAGCAAGACATAGATCAAGCATGATAAGTTTAAGGGTGGTGCCAGAATAGCTTGGTACCCATAGGCACTATGACAATATTGCAGCCATTGTTGCGAGGCCTCTTGAATGAATTAACGTATTAGTACATAATCATCCCAAATATATCTGCTTCTAGTTTTCATAATTTTAATCTCAGTAAACTTTGCCATCGTATAATTATGCCTTCAGACGGAATAAACTGTTTAACCCAATTCACTCACTGTTGTCGCAGTTTTGTTTTTCTGAAATCTTTATTCATTGTAGAGTTACCACCACCAAAGGAACGTGGATACAAAATGGAGGCCAGCAAGAGGCATAGGTCCTCATGATCCCCCGCAAATGCGTAGTCTCATGAAGATCTATGTCATGAAGATCTATGTCTCTTGCAGTTGGAACGTGTTCACTTATGCTCGGCGTGGCTAAATTAACAAAACAAAAATAAATTCATAAATAATAGAGTCATTAAAAAAACACCTACCTGTGTAATTCACAGTATCCAGCGCGTCGCGAATACCGATAGGCTGGTCTTCGAAAGATGCGGCTGGCTCCATGGCGACGAGAACAAATCCGAACACTTTAGAATGCTGGGTGTTTCACTTCGCAAGCTAATTTCTAACCACGAGTAGTCGTAGGTAACTGGAAGGAGCTGACTATATCCACAAGTCCACGCAAGTTGGACAAGACACACACTTGCGAAACTCTCGTCACTGGCCAAACTTATATCTAGCTACAAGTTGCACAAGGATCTGCTTCCAACGGTTTCTGTCAAAAGACTGATGAGGTCTTTGATCGAATCAAGCTTACATCTGGATCCTCCGTGATCCAATCACAGTCACGTGACTACTTCCAACCAGTGAGAATCAAGCGAGCCGCGGCTCGCTTGATTCTCATTGGTTGGAAGTAGTCATACAGCCAATGAGATTGCAGCACACCTACCCTCCCGTTAATCCCGTCACGATGGACGGAGCCTGTGATCCCAATCAGATGAAGGGGCCGCGGTCGTTAGCGCCTCGTTCACACCCGGCGGAATGGGGTTAACGGGCGGCACTTTGATGTAGGACGATGGCCACGCGACGGTTAATCCGCCACGCGCTCAGGTGGAGGGTCAATGACTGAGCCACGCGCTCTACTATTGTGTTGGGTGTCGGAACCTGTAAAGGTCACGAGCGTCGGCGACAACAAATGATACGCTTGAGAGATCACATCAGATACTGTCAGTGTGTGGTGCAACGGCGAACATGTACTGATTTTGTTAAGTACAAAGAATAGTAAATAAATTTTAAAAAATTACATAAAAACAAACACATATAAATAAAGAATAAATAAATAATTCATACTAAATATATAAATAAAATACATACAAATTAAATTAATTTAAATTAAATTAAATTAAATTAAATTAAATTAAATTAAATTAAATTAAATTACAAATTATAGAAAATAAAAGAGAGTACTTAACAAGATGAAGATTTCATCCCAAAGTCTACCGTATTGTTTGGAGCTCACTTGCGTTTTTCGTTTAGGAACATTCAGAGTTGTTCATATTTTTACGCTTATCCTTCTGATTCATTTCCCTCCTCTCTAAGCCAATCTCTGATCAACACACACAACACGGCGCACACAAATAAAGACGGACACATGGCGCTTCCCGCCATTAGTCCAGCTTTAAACAAAACAGCATATTTTTCACTAAACACAGACTGCTGCATCCGTACAGCCGAGCTTGTGGCTATTTCTCTGGCACTACAGCATTTGCTGGCTCTACCGTTGTAAATTTATCAAATTCTTCTTTGCTCGGACTCTAAGGCTGCTCTGCTGGCTATTGCTTCTAATAAGTTTACGTCGAGACCTGATATAGTCATGGAAATAAAATTCATTATCCACCAATTACTTGCCCGCGGGATCGTTGCTATCTTACAGTGGATTCCTTCTCATGTGGGCGTCCACGACAACGACCTCGCGGACAAGGCCGCTAAACTTGGTGCATCTGGAGCTCCTGGTTCCATCAAAATATCTCTTGCCTTCTCATCATCTGAATTGAAATCGAAAGTAAAAAAAAAAAAACAGCATCAAAACTATATATATACCACCAGACTAAACTCACTAGCAAACAAATCCCCTGCTATCCCTGTCTTCTCAGCTAAAACCCCTCCATCCTATGTACTCTCCCCCTTCTACAACTCTGTCATTCATAGACTCTTTACTGACAGTTGGTGGATTAAGTACTCCCGCCCCATCTGTCTATGCGGTGAGAACTTTGACCCACAACACGCCCTACTGTGCTGCCCTCACTTTGCTGAGGACTGCGCTAAACTTAGAAACAGTTACCCAAATGCTAATACGCTCTCGTCACTTTTACAGAAACTTGCACCCACAAACGATAGAACACATTATTGCTGCCACGAGGAGCATGCGGTTAGCCAAGCTAATTTAAAAAGACTTGCCCTCTCTCCTGTCGTATATATAACTAATTCTAATACTGTAAATACTTCTATTTATCCTATTTCTCCCACCAGTCTGTCGCGTAGTTACCACAGAATCTTCCGCGGCAATAAATTTAGGTCATTATTCCTGGGACCTCTGCTGTTGGCCTTTCGGCTTTGGTTCCTTTGGTCACTCCGCGCGCTCATTACAAGACTGCGGTGCCTTGCGCCGCCCCCCACTGAGAAACCATAGGAAATATAGATACCTATTATACCCGCAAATTCTCCGATGGCTTGTTGGCCCTGTTGACACTAGCCGCGGCCGTTGCAAATCTCTATAGGGCCATAGCCCTTATGCTGCCGGAGACTGAGGGAAATTAAAAATATAGGTTTAATTTACTAAATTAATATATAAATAAAGATGAAATAATAAGAAATGATATTTTTGTATTTTTGTTATATTTATAATATTAATAATTTAAAACCCTCACTCTGCCGGAGGTCCATCATGGTCCAAATGGCCTGTCTGTAGGCGGTGAGAACAGACATGGTGAGTGCGATCCGCACAGCCGATCTAAAACAGTGATTCAGCAGGCCCGACCAGGACCCCGGCCAATTAGTAAACAGCAAAGAGATAAGGCAAACTTAGAAATACTGAGCCGCCCCCACAGAAAATATAGGAAATATTATAGATACCTACTATACCCACAAGTTCTCCGATGGCTTCTTGGCGGCATATGCAAATTCCTATAGGGCCACAGCCTTTGTGCTGTCGGAGACTGATGGTTATACTTATAATATTAATAATTTAAGACCCTTACATTGCCGGAGGTCCATCATGGTCCAAATGGCCTGTCTGTAGGCTGTAGATCAACAGACAGAGTGCGATCTGCACAGCCGATCTAAAACAGTGATGCAGCAGGTCCGACCAGGACCCCGGCCAAATAGTAAAAAGTAAAGAGATCAGTGAAAATAAAAATACAGGGCCAATGTAATAAAGCATCAGAAAAAGACAAAGAAAAAGAAATTGAGTTAAAGTAACGAATTAAATTTGCTCTCAAATCCTGACCCAGTCAAATTGCTAATATTTGCGTGGCCGCCGGCCTAATCCCTTAACCCACTACACTCTAATATATGCCTCTTTTTTAGCATTTTAATTTATTTAACCATGCTTCTTATTAATCCATTTATATACAATTATAGGCTCTTTTAACCTTGTTTTAAACAAAAATACTCCAAATAAAATAGCACATACTATTGAAATATGTTTGACTCCTAATTTTTAATATTTTAAAATCTATTTTATTACGTCTCTTACCAAAATTTTATGTATACGGAGGCTCCTTTTAACTTTCTTTTAATAAAGACTTCATAAACAAAATAGTGTACATCAAAAAATCTTAATCTTTCTTTTAACATAACTAGACATGACAGTCATGAATCGCCGCTCGGCTTTGGTAATGCCGGCCCTCTACAACCTCCCGGCCCACCCCGCGTTGTCCCCCCTCCCCCTTCAACACCAGGTTAAATCTGCTAGTCCCCCATACATTTTTTAATGTCAGATGGGACAGTAAGCTGGACTGAGTAGTTCCCGCCATTAGTACGCTCGGCATCAAACGGAGGTAAGAGTCGAGGGCTTTAGTCCGAGACTCTTACCTCCGACAATGACCCCCCATGGCCGGACCCTCGAGGTGACGAGACTCACTGGCAAAGCCTAACTCGAATACAAATAGTAAAATCTAATATAACAAAACCTTTATCTCTTCACTGACGAAAACACTTGAACACCACCCAGTTGCAAGAGGTATAGCCCCCACTGTGTATCCATGTTCTGGGGATCTTGGACGCTAAATTTACAAGGATTTCTAAAACACAGTCTTGATCTTTGACGCTAAATTTAAGGATTTCTAAAACACAGTCTGCTTCTCCTGGCATTATAGGGGTTCAAAACATCTTCAGTGGTTCATAGTCATTGCAACATTTCATTATGATTGTAATTAACCCATTTAGCCCAGACGCACTACAGCAGGAGATGAGTGGGTGACGCGACCATGATAATTCAAGGGTAGTGCTTGATTAGCTTGGCGACAGCAGGCGCCAAGCTAATCTGGCTCTACCCTTGAATTATCACGGTCGAGGCATCTACTGCACAATGTTACACAGTCGTTAGGTGACACCTCCAAAATTTGGGAAATGCGGCCTTGGGGTTAAATGGGTTAACGAGTAGGAGTGTTATACAACTCACTCGAGGAAACAGCATTTAACGTCGCAGCAGCCGAAGTCACAGTACTCCAGACCAACACGTGTCACACACCAGTCTCCGGCGTGTGTGAGAACTGCCACAAATAAATGGCACAGTCGCAAGAATTATTGATACGTGTAAGACACTCAAGTAATCTTAACTCATTCGCGGCCAGCCGCATCCGGTAGCGCGGCTTACGCCGCGCATCCGGATGCGGCTGGCCGCGAATGAGTTATCCCCCTTGTGCACTCCACAACCATAGAACTCCCACCAAAAGACAAGTACATCTCTGCATGTTCATAATCTATCCTTTACTTAGCATTCATATGTCCCAGGTATCTTGACTTACTTTATCTTATTTATTTAACCGCCATGAGATGGCATTAGTCGCCTGTTCGGCATCAAACCCAAATAACTATTTATTTAAATTATTTATTTATTTTTGTTTGTTTGTAATGCAGGTTTTGTACATACACATCCGCATACAAGAAGAAAATATACACATATATAGATGGTAATAAGTGCCACACCGCCCGCTCCCAACCCCTACCCAAATACACACACAAAACCGCAGAACACCTACCAAAAGACATGCACATCTGCGTATGTTCATAATCTATCCTTTACCTAGCATGCATATGTCCCAGGTGCCTTATACTTACTTTATCTTATTTATTTAAATTATTTATTTATTTATTTTGTTTGATTGTAATGTAGGTTTTGTACATATACACATCAGCATACAGCATAAGAACATACACCATGGTGCCCCTGTGCATGTGGCCACCAGTACTATTCTGTCAGATCTGTCACACCCAGCCAATCATCTCTTCGAGCTTCTGCCCTCTGGCCGGCGGTTCCGTGCTTTGAAAGTCAGAACCTCTCAATTCAGATGCAGTTTCTTTCCAGAAGCTGTCCTTAGTACATCAACATCTATGGAACAACGTGATTCCATGATTTGTGACATATGACTGATTTGTGTTTAATATTGTGTTTATCTTTTAAGCAATCCAGACCAAAAAGGACCAAGCGTGTAAAATGCAAAGAAGTAACCAACGGAGAAAGAAACACGCTTAGAAAAAAAAGGTAGAAAAAACGGTACATTGTGTTGTACCGTTTTTCTAAGCGTGTTTCTTTCTCCGTTGGGTACTTCTTTTTATCTATCTTTTAGTGCTGTGTACAGGATGATCGCCAACTGAGTGTATGACATGATGAATGCCCTACAAGTGAGGATGTATTTTACTGTCGTCATGCCACACAAAAATCCTTGTAACGTTTTACTTGGTGAATAAATGTCTTATGTCTTATACACATACATGGTAATAGGTGCCATACTGTCCCAAGCCCAATCCAGTTACACACGCAAAACCGCAGAACACCCACCAAAAGAATATACATCTGTGCATGTTCATAATCTGTCCTTTACTTAGCATTCATATGTCCCAGGTATCTTTGACTTACTTTATCTTATTTATTTAACCGCCGTGATATGGCCGTAGTCGCCTGCGCGGCGTTAAACCCAAATAACTATTTATTTTAATTATTTATTTATGTTTGTTTGTAATGTAGGTTTTGTACATACTCATACACGGTAATAGGTGCCATTCCGCCCCTCTTTCAACCCCACCCCACATACACACACAAAACCACAGAACACCCACAAAAGACATGCACAATTGTATACTGATGGGCATTAGTGGTCTGTAAAATCTATTATAGAGACTTGAAGTTTAGAAAGTGGCTTGTATTGACTGCCTGTATTTTAGCTGCCCACCTACAAATCTCATGTGTACAGTTAATCACACTGCACATGCAGCCATCAGTTCTGTGAAAAGTACTGTTGGCCTCATGCACAGGGGCACCAAAACTTAGAGATAAGGCCACACCTGATAACAATAACAGAACTAATATGCATACTCAGCCACTAGTTCTGTAAACAGCACCTTTGTAAACAATAGCAGTGGCCAAATGCACCCATACAACATGGATGATGCCACCATTGATCACGTCAAACAACAGGCTGCCCAGTTCACATTGATAAGTGATACCGTGAACTAGCCTGCACATGCAGCCATCAGTTCTGTAAATAGTACTGGTGGCCACATGCACAGGGTCACCAAACTTAAAGGTGAGGCCAAAACTGCCACCTCAAACAAAACGCTACCTACACACACATATCAGTGATACAGTCAACCTCCATGTGCGTTAGACGGGACAGGCTTAAAGTATGGGACTGTAAATCCTACAGTGAAATGTCAAAACCAGTAAGAAGATAATGTAACAGCAGCAAGTACATGTATTTTGTAAATCACTCAAATAACACATGAGAACTCATCGATCCCAATGGTGTTATGAGTGGGTGATGGAAACCCTGAAAGAAATAGTACGTGTACATTATATAGTATGTGCCTCCTCCCCCCCCCTCCTCCCGCCTCCCCCCTTCCCCCCCCCCCCCCCCCACCCCCTTTACTAGCTGTTCATCATAAAATATATATCGCATTCATGTGATCACTTGACTAACTGATTTATTAAATCATCTCTGTGTCACCTTTCTCCGTTTTCTTTCTCATTTTAATCCCAATATATATGTCAGTGCTAATGCCAGCAGCTAAGAATCTTTGCAGCGAACTACAAATGTCTATATGCAGACAAACTGCAAATTACGCAGCAGCAAAATAAGTTCCTCTTTTGTGCAGTAGGCTATTGCTAGCAAGATAGGAAAGCATTGCATGAACTTCCAAGCGTGTTCACATTGTGCTGTGTATTTTTCAGTGTGAAGTGTACTGTACCATCAGTGATCACTGAGACTGCATAATTGGCACATGCAGTGATCACAACATAGCTTGCCAGTGTAACTGATTGAAATAAATGTTACAGCCATAAATAATTAATCAAGTTCCGAAACTTTGCTCAGCCATGAGAGTTAAAACCAAGTGGTGTGGCACTCTTTCTCTTTTACAGCATGCAGCATGTTGTACTTCGGACATAGGTTTCGAAGATAGCGTTTGTGTTGTGGGTTGGTTTTGTTTTGGTGCTGTAGTGTCGAAATGAAACAGGCAAAGGGATGGTAAAGTGAATGGAAAAAAAAGTGACAAACCTTAATCAAGACCTAAAAATGCACAAAGCAACTTTACACGTTTGCTTTTTGGGGAAACAAACAAGCTTATGTAGAACAAATATAAAAGAACTCGTCGGCACACCGAAATTCTTGGCAAGGAGTTCGGGTGTATCTTGTTTCATGACTTTGTCGATCACGTGATTTGGGGTACCTTATTGTTGAGTAACGACATTTGAGCTCAAAGCAAGCTTTTTCGTAATTGTTTCTTTTCTTAATATAATTAAGTGTGAAAATTTACTTAAACAATAAAGAAATCCTTTTAAGTGACATATAGTGCATACTACCACTAAATACAGGACCAAATGAGGCCCGTGTAAACTACTGATCCCCAGTGAACATGGCTGCCACAGTCCTGGTTTCGTCTGCAGCCGTACTGGAAACAAAATGTGCTACAGAAAAATGTCTTCATCCTCCGGCGGTTTAAAACGAGTGCGCATTGCTTTTATTCATACAAACCTTTGTTACTCTCTAGAAAATCATTATCTCGTAAACGGCTGATCGACTATGAAGGGCAGCTGCTAGACTATAAAAGCGGCTTCAAATTTGTACACCGCCATATGCAAGCTACGTTATAGTACTCACATATAAGGATATAGACCAATGGCTTTAGTTCAAGGGTGGTGCCAGAATAGCTTGGCGCGTAGTGGCGCCAAGCTATCCTGGCACTACCCTTGAGCTATTTTAGTCAAACTTATTTCATACACTGGTGTATTCAGAATGATAAGGGCTAATGTCTTTGCCATCGTTAACCCCTTGACTCTGCTACTGCTCCTGATGACAATCGGATTGCTTTCGGCGGTAAAGACGGTTAACCGCTTCCTTGTCACTGTACGTACAGTTTTCAGTGTTTCTGAAATCGTTGTTCCTTCAACGTCCAAAAGCCACAACCACCCGAGAGACATGGATACAAACTGGTCTCCGCAAAAGGCATAGATCTACATGAGCCCCCGCAGTGGCGGGGGTTCTGTGGATCTATGCCTTTTGCAGTTGGATGTCGTTCACATTTTCTCGGAAGTGAAGGGGTTACTATAGTCCCGCGTCTCTTTAGCCGAGCGGTACCGTAGTCAGCTGAAGATTTGGTCGTTATTTTGTAATCATTCTTGACTTGACTGCGAAAAAGATCAACAGAAAACGACTGATTCATAAGTATTTTTCCCAGCCTTAAACTCGAGTGACGGAAAGGTGGCAATAGGTTCTATTTTTTTGTTAAAGTTTAAACGGCTATTGGAGTTAGATCGACCATGATAGCTTACTAAGCGGACAACTGATTATGCTTTATGACGAAGTCAGCTGTGAGGTTTAGCCGTAGTGCTGATTAGCTTGGCTGCTCAGTGAAAGACGACATCCCAATTATAGGCACTAAACTAGTCATTACTAATCGTAAAATGTGTAAGGAGAACAGTGCGAAACTCGTCAGAATTTAATCGTTTGGTTGTCGGCAGCGTGTTTTTGTCGAGGTGATTCCCGCAGGAATCACCTCGACAAAAACACACAACCGACAGTCTTGGTAGATTGGACATGGGAAGCAACTCAGTATTTGGACGCCAGAAAAAAATGAGTCACGACATTAAGTATTTCCCTCCCATTTTCCGCTTCGGTTGCGTGTGTTGATGTGGGTCTTTTCATCTTATTTCTCTTTTTCAAGTGGTTTTCTGTAAGGGTGAAAGTGTTAACACATTCGAGACAAACCGCATCCGAATACACTGCGGGAAACCGCGTATCCAAATGCAGTACGCTTCTAATGTGTGTTAATGCATTAGATGCTTTATGTATATGTATATTGTATCGGAGGGCACCCCATTGTGTGCTAAATCGAGGGTTTTCACACTTTGTGCATGACGACGTACATACAAACACACACACACATGCTAAAACGCACACGCTTATACACACACGCACACACACACACACTGTCATACACCATCGCATAACATAGTTATCTCCATTCTGCGTGCGTAAGCAAAAGCATGCGTGAATATGCTCCGAAAAATATGCCGCTTCGCTGACCTCTGTCGCATGAAGAGCGTATCTCTGCATTGCACACACACACACACACACACACACACACACACACACACACACACACACACACACACACACACACACACACACACACACACACACACACACACTCCATCACACACACACAAGTACGTTCGTCAACGACATGACGTCATTTTTGTATACCGTATTTAAAAAATACGGTAGACTTTGAAATGGTGCTGGTCGGAGCGCATTCCGGAGCATGCGCATGACGTTCTTGGCGTGCGGGGCAGAAATTCTGGCAATGACGTAACAAGATAAAAATGACGTCACGTCTAGTTACGCAAACGTCTTTTTGGCGCCAAAGCGCCGTGTGTGTGTGTGTGTGTGTGTGTGTGTGTGTGTGTGTGTGTGTGTGTGTGTGTGTGTGTGTGTGTAATAATAATAATAATAATAATAATAATAATAATAAATTTATTTCAGTTTTTGCAGGCCATCTGGCCCATATGAACACAAAATACAATTTACAACCAGAAAATACAGGAAGGTGGTTGTAAAACACACTCATATAGCATTACATCAGCGCACATAAATAAACAAAAAAAAACAAGAAAAGTTCAAAGCAAATCCCTCTAATTCCTTAATTTAAGGCAACCTGAAATATACATAGCAACTTTAAAGAACAGTTTATCATGTAGGTTTCCACACAGCAGCTGAACTTTAAGATCGGATGGGAATCTGTAGTAAAACAGTGGAATGTACTTTTTACGTAAAGGGGAATATTTTGGACACTCGAACAGAAAATGACACAAATCTTCAGCCTTATGCCAATCACATGAATTACATTCTGGATTAGTGATGGGTTTTCCAAATCTGGATACTCCGTTTAAAGGTAAACGGTTACATCTAAGTAAACATATTGCCCGCCTGAGTTCACAAGAGTTCAGCTGCCCTATGTAACTGGCTCTAAGTATTTCTGTGTGGTAATGGCAGTATTCTGTGTTTGAGGAAAGGGATGCATGCCAGTCCTGTCGGAAACAATCCATCAGCCGATCTTTGAATATCTGAATGAACAGAGGAGTGTTTCCAACTGACTGCATTTCCCTTACATACCCCAACCCGTGCATACACAATAGAGTCTTTATTTGCGTAGCCCAGTTCGATCTACCTGAAGAATCATGCATACATAACATCGTGTAACACTGTCTTGGGTATCTGTTTTCTGACATGGTAAGAAGTCTGCACCAGTACTTCACCATTCGAACATAGGCATCAATATACATAGGGAATCTTCCACACTCACCCAGCGCAATATTGTTTTTTACATCTCTTCCAACACCAAGGACCATTTTACAAACCTTTATATGAACCTGCTCAATTACATCATGTCTCTGGAAACCCCAAACCTCTGACCCGTATAGCACAATGGGTTTAATCTTGACATCAAAAATGTGAAAAACAGTGTCAGCTGGCAAGTTTTGTAATTTAAAGTATAGTCTTTTGATACCTGCAACTGCTCTCCTGGCTTTTCCAGCTAAGTTTTCTACACATCTAGCCCAGTTCAGAGTAGAGGAAAATATCACACCAAGGTAAGTATAACTGGACTCGACTTGAATCTGCTTGTCAGCATAAAACCATTTTTCACAATTTTTCACAAAACCTCCATTTTTGAAGACCACCACTTTTGTCTTGTCCATGTTCACAGTGAGACCCCATTTTTTACAGTATTTTTCTAAACAATTAATTTTCTTTTGGAGATCTGCTACAGAGTCAGAGACAATGGCTATATCATCAGCATACATAAGAAGGAAAATACCCAGTGGGTCTGCAAAAATATCAATGCCACGTGCACCGCACGATGATATTTCTGTCTCAAATTCTGAAAGAAAGATAGAAAACAGCAGTGGGCTCAACACACAACCTTGTCGCACCCCTGACATGCAATCAAAGTAGTCGGTAACTTTGGTTCCAACCCTTACAGCAGCTTTTACATGTTTGTACATACTCTCAAGTGTCTGAAGCAACTTTCCATGAACTCCTTTACGTAACAAGAGATACAACAGTTTTGTCCTGTGCACACTGTCGTAAGCTTTAGAAAAATCTACGTACATGGTGTAAAAACGGCCACCCTGCTTGCTAAGATACTTTTGCACTAGTGCCTGTAAGCAAAAAATGTTGTCTATAGTAACGTACCCTTTTCGGAAGCCAGCTTGAGCCTCAGGAATACAATCATTCTCTTCACAAAAACGCACCAACCTGTTGTTAATGACAAAACTGTACAACTTACTGATAACGTTCAGAAGAGAAATTCCTCTGTAGTTGTCAACATTTCTAGGGTTACCCTTTTTGTGTAGTGGAAATATCACAGCCATGGTCCAGCTTTCAGGGTATTCCGCACTTTGAAACACACGATTAAACATAGGATGCAGAAATTTCACAAGGATATCACCTGCATGATGAAAAAGGTCAGTGGGCAAGCCATCAGGGCCTGATGCTTTCCCTTTCTTCATGCTATTAATAGCACTGCGAATTTCATCCTGTGTGATTTCCTCGTCAAATTTTGCATTATGACAACCATCACAATCATCAGATATATGGTCATTCAAAACACCCTCGGCCTGTCTGCTGAAACCTGAATCATCAACATTCTGATCCACATTTAGCAAATTACGAAAATAATCATACCACACGCGTGGTGAAATGACATCAGAACACAACTTTTTAACGCCAGTCAGAGACTTTATTTTTTGCCAAAATGTTCTTGAGTTTGCATCATTACATGCATCGTTGAGCTCATTCAAAACCCGTGCGTTGTACTCTACTTGTTTTGTTTTACACAACTTCTTAAATTCTTTCTTCATGTCAAGATACTTCCCTAAGTCGTCATGTGTGTTTGTGTGTCTGAACTGCTTCAACTGTATGTACTTGTTTTGTTTTGCTAACTCGCAGTCCGAGTCCCACCACGGCGGCTGTGCACGGCCGGGATTCACCTACCTTCTTACCTGACCTCATTTTGACAGCTGCCTTCTGAATGAATGCTACAAAACAGGCCGACCCTTCTTCTACACTCGAGTCAAGCGCTGACAAAAAGTGTTGAAACTGAGTCTCCTGATTATCTTCAATGTATGCACAAAAGGATTCAGCGTAGTTTTCTTTCCAAACAAATTTAACCCCTTCTTCTAGTATTATATCATTATTTAAATCATCATCATCACATGAATAAACAGACTGAATAGAAGTAAACGTGGTTACAATGGGGAAATGGTCTGACTCACACCTGTCTGCAACAAACATATCGGTCACTAGGTCAAACACGGATTTAGAGCAAATACAGTAGTCCACCACACTTGTGTGTGTGTGTGTGTGTGTGTGTGTGTGTGTGCGTGCGTGCGTGCGTGCGTGCGAGCGTGCGTGCGTGCGTGCGTGCGTGCGTGCGTGCGTGCGTGCGTGTGTGTGTGTGTGTGTGTGTGTGTGTGTGTGTGTGTGTGTGTGTGTGTGTGTGTGTGTGTGTGTGTGTGTGCTATGCAGAGATACGCTCTTCATGCGACAGAGGTCAGCGAAGCGGCATATTTTTCGGAGCATATTCACGCATGCTTTTGCTTACGCACGCAGAATGGAGATAACTATGTTATGTTCGAATTTGTAATTGAAATTGATGTGCCAGACACAGTGTGAGATAAACTTAGCCTAGCTTATCGTCGAAAGCAAATTGTACAATCGTGTAATTACATGTAATTGTATATATTGTGGTCAAAATTGTCAGAAGTATTAAAGACAGGCGTGCCATTGTATTATTAGTTGTATTACGAGTTAGCCTTTACCAGGCAGTGGATTGTGTCATCTCAGTCTCGGGTCAGATCAGCCTGTTTATTTCGAAGATGAAAGTCTCGGGCTAGTCCCCTACGTAATACAACGATTTCGTCTTTAACTGTAAAATATAAACTCCATGAAGGGTCCCATTGAAAGAATCCTCGCTAAGTGCTTCAGGTCACGGTATACATTTAAATTGGGAAGTACAGGCAGTAAGAGGCCCCGTGTTTTTAAAAATAATTTTTGCCTTGTTTGAAAATTTGCAGTTGGGCTGAATGTTGGAATTTGCTGGAAATTTGTGGTTAGCTGAGAGGAGACATGTTTGGTGCTTTGATTCATACCATCCTGAGCTTATCCAGTGGACATTTGTGGGCCTATGCTGAGTTGCCTTTGACGTAGTGATTTGAGGGACACGCTGATTTCAGCTGTGCTTGGGTGTGGGGTTTTTAAGGAACCAGTTTCATAGCCAAGAAATGAGACGGGTCATGTGCTGTTTTTTTTTGTTTTTTTTTTTTTTGTTTTTTCGTTGTTGTTGCTGTTGGTATTTTGTGCATGGCAAATGTGCAGCTGGTGGGCGGTAGTGTTTTTTAGGGAATTGAAAAATTAGGGGATGACTGGGATTGACTAAGGCTGAGAGACTGGACAGTACGGAAACAGCACTGTGGTCCGTGGCCTTCAGTACTCAGGGAACGCAACTCTCAATGCCGGTAAATAAAAGACGTCAATTTACTGGCGGAACGAGACTTTCGCTGCGACCTAGCCTGGCATTTCGGGGAAAGGTGTTGTCTAGCTTACAACATTTCGAGTTATATTTTGTATAAAATATGAACCCTATGTAGCACACAACGCGTGCATATAACGTTTTGGGTTGCTCAGTTTTTAATTATCTGGCTTTTTATTTCTGTCCGTTCAGTCGACTATTGTCACTGAGTAGGTATAGCCTACGTAGGGCCTTCGCTTGGAATTTTCTGTAGTTTATATTATCTAACTTAGCCAAATTGTGAGTGATGTTTTGTTTGAAATTGGTACCAACGGTATTTCTTTTTTGTTGTGTAGCCCCCTAATCATTAATCTATCAACATTTTGTGGTTATATGTTTGACTGAATGACTGAAGATGGTTGTATTGCTTGTTTTATTTAGTTTGTACAATGTTACACCTAATCTTGTAATTGTTCAGTGTTGTACGCGTTTCTCGCCTTTATCTGAATGTGCACACCAATCTTTAGCAAGTATGGTTATCTATTTTTGTCGTGATGCCGTTTTCCGCTTTTTTGCGGTGATTAAACCAAGTAGCAGCAACTCGACGTTGTGTTATATAATGAAATGCGAGAATGGGTTCGATAGTAACTGTTTTACTCGTGTTTCAGTCATGATAAATCATGCGATTTTATTATGTAATATTGTGTTCGCTTGACACTGAAGATTACTTCTTAATCCGACCCTTCCCCTTCCCCGGGGAAGAGTCAGTATTATATAAAGTATCATAGACAGCAGATGTCAATTGGTAAAGCCTGTCAGTATTATAAAGTATCATAGTCAGCAGATTCTACTTGGTGAAGACTGTATTATGAAGTATTGTTACGATTGTGGTTGTGTTGTCCTGTGGGAGCATACATGTGTTAATCGTAGGAAACGATCCGATATTTAAGCTATCTTGGTTATGATTCACGTACCTTTTAAGTAACATTTTCTTTCGGTCGCTCAGAGCGGGATTCGCTTCGTTATGATACACTAAGTTTAGTCCAGAACGGTCTAGAAAGGTCGCACTGTCTAGTAACCTTGTATGTGTGACGTCGGTAAATTGGCGACATTTTGCAATAAGTTGTTTACTGTGCGCGTGAAGCTGTCAGCCGTTATCTTGTGTTTTGTGAAAGATCGTGAATCTTCCAGAAAGTGTAGGCTAGGTCGTGAAATGGTCTACCATACTATTATGTGACGTCTTTATACATATAAGGATTTGGAGCTGAAATGAGCAGCCGAATTTTTGTAGACTATTTTAGTTTATTTTCAGAAAGTTCTTCTTTTATTAATATTTATAATTTTAGTTACGTCTTCCATTCTGATTGGTTGTGGTTTGTGAGTTTTTGTGGATTGTTCTAGAAAGTTGTTCGACTATAAAAGATGGGGAAAAGAAGCGCATATATACATTGTCTTGCATTGTCAGTTGTAGAGACACACAGTTATCGTAGGTACGTGGCCCGTATAGGGTGTACATTGTGAGAGATATAGCGTAACAGTGTGGTGTACGTTGTGTGAGGAACTTTGTGTCAACAGTGTAGATATTTGCAGAAGAGACTTCGTATCAGTGTTAATGCATTTGGAATTGCATTGTGTAGAGATCGCATCGCTGAATTAAAATATTGTTGGAACTGTTACTCCAGTATTGTCTACATCCTTAAGCCACGTGTGACGGGTTGCAGCTGAATGAAGTTTATTTAAAAGAACCTTACGTGCGTGCGTCTGGTGTGTTTATCATACTACGACTACGACTCAACCACGTAACAAGTATCAGTCAGGAGATGTCAACTGGTAAAGCCTGTCAGTATTATAAAGTATCATAGTCAATAAATGTCAGTATTATAAAGTATCATAGTCAGCAGATGTCAATTGGTAAAGCCTGTCAGTATTATAAAGTATCATAGTCAGCAGATGACAATTGCTAAAGCCTTTATCATAAATGATCATAGCCGTTGTAAGAGTTGTTCGGTGAAGCAAAAGAGGCTATGAAAGCGGTACCTTTACTCTCCACCGCCTCTTGCCATCATGACACGTGAATGTTATTGTTTTGAGTTCGTGATTCGTGAATCGCAAAATAAATCGTGAATCCTTAATGGTATCCCTCCATACCCGTCTCGTACAGCAAGATGTACACCAACCATGGTAACTGAACAATAACAAAACAATTTCAGCAAGGATTATTAACTCATTCAGCCCGACGCACGTATTTCAGAAATTTTGGAGGCGTCATCTAATGACTATGCACCAGTTGCAGGAGATGGATCGACCATGATAATTCAAAGGCAGTGCCAGATTAGTTTGCGCCTGTCGGCGCCAAGCTAATCTGGCACTACCCTTGAATTATCATGGTCGACCCATCCCCTTTTGTGGTGCGTCAGGGCTGAATGGTTTAATTAATAGTACTACTTTTAGGTCAATTTCTGCATCTGTGATAGCTCACTGCTAAATCAAAACTACTGCCAGAAATTCGCAGTCGTTTTCCAGGTAACTTCTTCCGACTAACATCTGACATCCTACAACGTCCTTTATGATTTTTTTTAAAAATTAATTATGTATGTATGTTTGTATTGTATGTATGGATGTATGTGTGTATGTATGTATATATGTGTGTGCATGGGACGAATAAGAGCTAAAACAAGGCCACTAGGACCATGTCAGACAGTCACTGGTAATCGGCAGTTACTTGCAGCTGGCCACTGTTTTTATTGTTTTTCGATCAATCGCGTGTGCAAATAACTGTAGGTACCACAGACTGGCACAACAGTTCAACATTTCTCATTTAGATTAATAGCTTTGTTCGTATTCCACACACACACACACACACACACACACACACACACACACACACACACACACACACACACACACACACACACACACACACACACACACACACACACACACACACACTTCAAAATGCCACTTCTTTCTTTTTTTCTTTATTACATAATAAATTCATTTCAAATATAAATAAAAAATTCATTTAATAATGTAAATATTTTATTACAATATTCTAATAAATTAATTACAATTATAAAATACTTATCATTAGTGACATAAATATCTTACACATTAGGCACTTAGGGTTATTTTACATCACAGAACATACATGAATTGTACATCGCACACACAAAATGTTGTCCTTTGGCTGTCAGAAGCGCATTTTGACGAGGCGACTCCTACAGGAATCACCTCGACAAAATGCGCTACTGACAGCCAAAGGGTTATTTTACATCGTATTTGATGAGTGAACACGTCTAAAACGAACTACAAAGCTCAATGATGGTTTTCCATATAAATATGTATGTATTTAAGTACATTTTAACTGAGATTTATTAGTCGGTGAACGATAATAATAATAAAAAGAAGAAGAGGAAGAAGAAAAAGAAGAATTACAGTCAAAGTCAATGAACCAACCCTGAGGTAATAAATCATGTCTCTAAACCCATCACAAGTAGACCCTCTGCTGGCTCACGACAATGACGGATGTAAATAGGGCCAGCAAGATGTATACATTATCAAGAGTCCCCGCACATTCTGGGGATCTTTGAGATCTATGCCTCCTGCATTTGGACGTTGCGTGTCCCAAAACTTATAACTGATGGATAAACAAAATGTTAGCAAGAGGCGTAGATCCTCAAGAACCTCCGCATCTGCGGGGGCTCATGAGGATCTGTGTCTCTTGCAGATGGATGCAGTTGGATGTGTGCACCGCTAGTGAAAGGATTAAAGATTACATAGTATGTACTGCATATGCAACAGTCCTATTCTATAGTACTTCATCAGGGTCGGATCCGGGGGGGAGGGGGCGGGGGGCTTTGGTACTACAGCACCCTCCCCCCTCCCCTCGGCTTAAAAAAAAATCATTTACAGCATTGTCCGAGAAGGAGAGGGGGGGGGCTTTAATGTTATTAAGTGGAGCACCCCCCCCCCCACCTTGAAAACTGATTGATCCGGCCCTGTTCATAGTCGACTGTAGGCACTTGAAATTTAGTGTGAGTGTGTGTGTGTGTCCCAAGAAGGGATATTCTTATGACAGCTCACCGGATCATACCCGATACAAGTCGATAGAAGTTAAGAGATAGCAACGCACGTAATCATAAAACAACATGCACAAGATGTAATAAACAAATAATAAGACACGCGCATTGATTCTTTTACGTCTGATAACTACAATTGAATGTAGACTGTGACAGTTCAAGAGTCGCACCAGGTTAAGTCTTGAACTGTCATGATCTCTCCATCTAAATTAATAGCACTAGTAGTCTCTCCTTTCCTTTTAGTTTGTTAAATAGAATAGATAGCGCATGTCGTCAAAATCGGTAAACACAAATCAGTTCGGTCGGACGCTACTTAAAGAAAATACCGGTTGTCAACTCTGAAGGAAATAGCCATCCCGGTTGGAAAGCGATGAAGATTATTAAACCGGCGAGAGCATGATAGGCAATGACAGAGCAAGCCTGATGCCAGATAAGCTTGGTGTATCTTAGTGCCAATCAAATCAGGCGCCAGCCGTGAGCTGGTATTGTCGACCCATCTCCCGAGACTGGAAGGGTAAGTGAAAAGACACAGTTTGTGAATGCATTTGGGTGTCTGTCTCTTAAAATGAAAGGCACACAAAATCTCAATCACAACTGTCTCTTCAAGTTCAATTCAAAAGAAAAATATCAATTCACAGGAGAATCTTTCTTCAAATGAAAAGCTCAGTTCACAGGAAAATTCACACACAAAGCTCAGCGAACATAAAGCCGTCGTTCGACAAAAATAAATTTACATAAAAATATTTTGATCATCGAAAAAGGTATATATCTTACAGGCACATCTTACAGTTCATAGGAAATGTTACATTCAAAGGAAACGTTTTGTTCATAGAAAATCTCGTTTCACAAATTAAAAAAATCAGTTCATGGAAGCAATTCAATTCAAACAACAAATTGAACAGTTTAGAGAAAAATATCAGTTCAAAATATGAAAATACAAAAAAAAAAACCAAAAAACTAAATGTGATTTTTTTTTTACTAGATTTTCATTCTTTGAAATGGTTGTATAATACTAAAATATCACATTAGATTATTCTCATCGCACAGTCTTGAAAATACCTTAACTTTGACTCCACTTAATAGCAAGAGTGTAAAGAGAATAAATACTCATGAGCCCTCGCAGCCCGCGAGGGCTCATGAGCATCTTAGTCTCTTTATATACTCATATTGCTCAAGAGGAGTAGAACGGATGGCATTGCAAATGGATGTGTCAGCACATTGAGCCACTAGATTGCAGATCTCAAATCTTGCAGTTGTCCTCTGTACAGTTTTGATAAACAATTGCAGTTCAAGGGTGTTGACAGAATAGCTTGGCAATTGGAGGGGCCAAGCTATTTTGTCACCACCCTTGAACAATACTGGTCGACCCATAGTTTGGTACTAAATGTGTAGAATTAGAATGATGGGCATTATGCAGATTTTAAGCAGAATTTTCAAAGGAGCCAAAGCCAGAATCTTTCTTGTCTTCGGCATCGTCACCCTCGACGTCGATGAAAGAATCATCCTGCGAGTCACCGTGACCATGACAACAAGGGGTGTCCGAGAGTTCAGCTATGGCGACGCGATTGCCAAGAGCGTGGGACTGGGAGGGGCCTGGAGTGCTGTGGAACCTCAGGTGACTGAGGGGAAAGGGCAGGGCGGCAACAGAAGGCGTGATGACGGGCGGGGCCTGTACCAGAACAGGGTACAGGTGAGCAGTGGCGGCCACACCGACGGGCGAGTAAGGGACGTTTCGCATGCTGTCATCACCTAGGGGTGCGGCAGAGAAGGCAGCAGGCCTCGCATGACCGGCTGTAAGGTGAGCCCCCGTCCATCTCGGGAGATCGTGTGCATTGTTATGTTGCCAAGTAGCATGAGAATGACCGCAAACTCCCAAGAATCTCGGGAAAGGCACAGACTTGGCAAACAAGCTTCCATGGTACACAGAAGACGAATAAGCTGCTCCCCCAATTCCGTGGAAGGAACTGCCAACGCCTGGCAGCGAACTAACAGATAGCGAGTTCACTCCGATAGATAGCGCAGGGTGGCTGTAGAAGCCTACAGGGACTCCAGCCCCCGGGAAATGAGAAGGCACGGGATTCAAGACAGGGATAGGAGAGTAGGGCCAGCAGGGGAGGTGCTGATGCGAGACTGAAGACTGACTTCCATAGACACGAGGCTGAGATTCTACGGCACGACTGTCACTTGAGTTGAAGTGGGCAGAAGTCACCGTGGCAGGCGTCTCCGAACCCAGAATGTCTGCGATGTTGAAGCTGGACGGCTTGGCTCCAGGCAGACTGGCTTGGCTGTGGCCTGCACCAGTCTCTAAATCCCCAGGGCCTTGTAGGATAGAAGGGTCTGGGAATTTAGAGACTGGAACACCCAGAATGTCAGACATCAAGAAACTGGTGCCTCTGGTCTGGGGCTGACGTACGTTAAGTGAAGATGAAGGCATAGCGTCCACGTCTCCAGAAGCAGGCGACTCTATCTTCGCAGTGGCTGATTTCTCGACATGGCCTGCTCTTTGCACACGATCTGCCGATGCTACTTCATGCTGCTCTGCCCGTCTCTTTCTGAACTGACGGGTAGAAAACGGCGTGTCTTGGGTCATTGAGGATGCCAACTTTCTCCTTTTGGTTAAATAGATGGATGTCGGTGTTTTTGCCAAGTCGTTACTGGCAGCAGGTAGGTTCTCCTTGGTGCTGGGGTTAGAGATCGCTGTGCTGATACTCTGTCGGCGCCGTTTGGAGCTCCTCATTTTACAATCTGGGTTATTCCCCGGCTGTTCTGCTAATGGTCTGGAGTTCTTGCTGGCGGCTGGGGTGACAGAGGTCGCCTGCGGAGTGTAGTCAGTAGTAGAGGTCGACACTGTGTCTGAAGCAGAGGTTGCCTTGCTTGCTTTTCCGTTGCGGGCACGTCGATTCTGAAACCACCCCTGTTGGCAAACAAAAGTATAATTAATATGATGGATGGTGACAGAAAGATGAACTTGTATATAGTGCATGGAGGACAGTGGGGAGAGGGTGGGGGTTGGGGGCGTGTATTCAGATGCATGCCAGCCGGAAGCATTGAGGATAACAATCTTCGAATCCATTGCCCGCTCCCCCCCCCCTCCCTCCCCCCTTCACATCTCCCACCCCAATAAGAAGGATTTTGAGTTATCATGTCTCTAAACCCATCACAAGTAGACCCTCTGCTGGCTCACGACAAAGACGGATGTAAATAGGGCCAGCAAGATGTATACATTATCAAGAGTCCCCGCACATTCTGGGGATCTTTGAGATCTATGCCTCTTGCATTTGGACGTTGCGTGTCCCCAAACTTATAACTGATGGATAAACAAAATGTTAGCAAGAGGCGTAGATCCTCAAGAACCTCCGCATCTGCGGGGGCTCATGAGGATCTGTGCCTCTTGCAGTTGGATGCAGTTGGATGTGTGCACCGCTAGTGAAAGGATTAAAGTTTACATAGTATGTCCTGCATATGCAACAGTCTTATTCTATAGTACTTCATTAGGGTCGGATCCGGGAGGGGAGGGGGGGGGGGCTTTGGTACTACAGCACCCCCCCACCCACCCCCTCGGCTTAAAAAAAATCATTTACTGCCAGTCCACAGCATGGTCCTAGAAGGAGAGGGGGGGGGGTTAATGTTATTGCAGCACCCCCCAGAACAGTTTCGGTTGTGGTGTTTTGATATATACTAGACCCTGGCGATAGAAAAAAAAGTGGAGCACCCCTCCCCCCACCCCCCCTTGAAAATTTATTTATCCGGCCCTGTTCATAGTCGACTGTAGGCACTTCAAATTTAGTGTGAGTGTGTGTGTGTCCCAAGAAGGGATATTCTTGTGACAGCTCACCGGATCATACACGATAGAAGTTAAGAGATTGCAACGCACGTAATCATAAAACAACATGCACAAGATGTAATAAACAAATAATAAGACACACGCATTGATTCTTTTACGTCTGATAACTACAATCGAATGCAGACTGTGACAGTTCAAGAGTCGCACCAGGTTAAGTCTTGAACTGTCATGATCTCTCCATCTCCTACACCCGGTGCGTACTGTGTATATTCCACAAAAGTGCAGGATCAGTGTTCATGTTTAACTGGTGATTCTAAGTATTTTGCCGGTCGAAGTCACTGAAATATAGGAAAGGAAAATAATAGCCGGTAGATTAGAAAAGAGATATACCAACTGTGCAGGTAAGGAAACTGAAACTTGTTGAAGAATACCGGAATTTACAGCCAATTTAGAAAGACTACCAAGTAAAGTAGGTAAAAGCATTGTCAGAGGAAAGAACTGTGCATTAATGACCAATGATTTTAGATCTGGTAGGTCAAAGCACCAAAGCTTTGACCAGCTAGTTCTATGATCATTCGTCATTAATGCACACTTCTCTTCCCTTACAGTTCTTCTAATTTCTACTGAATTTGGTAGCCTTTCTAAATTTTTCAATGATCATTGGTCAGTAATGCACAGTTCTCTCGTCTGATAGTGCTTTTACCTACTTTATTTGGGAGCTTTTCTAAATTAATAGCACTAGTAGTCTCTCCTTTCCTTTTAGTTTGTTAAAATAGAATTCATAGCGCATGTCGTCAAAATCGGTAAACACAAATCAGTTCGGTCGGACGCTACTTAAAAAAATACCGGTTGTCAACTCTGAAGGAAATAGCCATCCCAGTTGGAAAGCGGTGAAGATTATTAAACTGGCGAGAGCATGATAGGCAATGACAGAGCAAGCCTGATGCCAGATAAGCTTGGTGTATCTAAGTGCCAATCAAATCAGGCGCCAGCCGTGAGCTGGTATTGTCGACCCATCTCCCGAGACTGGAAGGGTAACTGAAAAGGCACAGTTTGTGAATGCATTTGGGTGTCTGTCTCTTAAAATGAAAGGCACACAAAATCTCAATCACAACTGTCTCTTCAAGTTCAATTCAAAAGAAAAATATCAATTCACAGGAGAATCTTTCTTCAAATGAAAAGCTTAGTTCACAGGAAAATTCACACACAAAGCTCAGCGAACATAAAGCCGTCGTAAGACAAAAATAAATTTACATAAAAATATTTTGCTCTCCGGAAAATATACTCGAAAAAGATATATATCTTACAGGCACATCTTACAGTTCATAGGAAATGTTACATTCAAAGGAATCGTTTTGTTCATAGGAAATCTCGTTTCACAAATTAAAAAAATCAGTTCACGGAAGCAATTCAATTCAAACAACAAATTGAACAGTTTAGAGAAAAATATCAGTTCAAAATATGAAAATACAACAACAAAAACTAAACGTGATTTTTTTTTTTACTAGATTTTCATTCTTTGAAATGGTTGTATAATACTAAAATATAACATTAGATTATTCTCATCGCACAGTCGTGAAAATACCTTACCTTTGACTCCACTTAATAAGCAAGAGTGTAAAGAGACATAGATACTCATGAGCATCTTAGTCTCTTTATATACTCTTATTGCTCACGAGGAGTAGAACGAATGGCACTGCAAATGGATGTGTCAGCACATTGAGCCACTAGATTGCAGATCTCAAATCTTGCAGTTGTCCTCTGAACATTTTTGATAAACAATCGCAGTTCAAGGGTGGTGACAGAATAGCTTGGCACCTGGAGGAGCCAAGCTATTTTGTCACCACCCTTGAACAATACTGGTCGAACAATATTTTGGTACTAAATGTGTAGAATTAGAATGAGGCGCATTATGCAGATTTTAAGAAGAATTTTCAAAGGAGCCAAAGCCAGAATCTTTCTTGTCTTCGGCATCGTCACCCTCGACGTCGATGAAAGAATCATCCTGCGAGTCACCGTGAGTATGAGAACAAGGCTTGTCCGAGAGTTCAGCTATGGCGACGCGATTGCCAAGGGCGTGGGACTGGGAGGGGCCTGGAGTGCTGCGGAACCTCAGGTGACTGAGGGGAAAGGGCAGGGCGGCAACAGAAGGCGTGATGACGGGCGGGGCCTGTACCAGAACAGGGTACAGGTGAGCAGTGGCGGCCACACCGACGGGCGAGTAAGGGACGTTCCGCATGCTGTCATCACCTAGGGGTGCAGCTGAGAAGGCAGCAGGCGTCGCAGGACCGGCTGTAAGGTGTGTCCCCGTCCATCTCGGGAGATCGTGTGCATTGTTATGTTGCCAAGTAGCATGAGAATGACCGCCACCAACTCCCAAGAATCTCGGGAAAGGCACAGACTTGGCAAAGAAGCTTCCATGGTACACAGAAGGCGAATAAGCTGCTCTCCCAATTCCGTGGAAGGAACTGACAACGCCTGGCAGCGAAGTAACAGAAAGTGAGTTCACTCCGAGAGATAGCGCATGGTGGCTGTAGAAGCCTGCAGGGACACCAGCCCCCGGGAAATGAGGAGGCACGGGATTCAAGACAGGGATAGGAGAGTAGGGCCAGCAGGGGAGGTGCTGATGCGGAACTGAAGACTGGCTTCCATAGACACGAGGCTGAGCTTCTACGGCACGACTGTCACTTGAGTTGAAGCGGGCAGAAGTCACCGTGGCAAGCGTCTCCGAGCCCAGAATGTCTGCGATGTTGAATCTGGACGGCTTGGCTCCAGGCAGACTGGCTTGGCTGTGGCCCGCACCAGTCTCTAAGTCCCCAGGGCCTTGTAGGATAGAAGGGTCTGGGAAATTAGAGACTGGAGCACCCAGAATGTCAGACATCAAGAAACTGGTGCCTCTGATCTGGGGCTGACGTACGTTGAGTGAAGATGAAGGCATAGCGTCCACGTCTCCAGAAGCAGGCGACTCTATCTTCGCAGTGGCTGATTTCTCGACATGGCCTGCTCTTTGCACACGATCTGCCGATGCTGCAAGTTTTTCTACTTCATGCTGCACTGCCCGTCTCTTTCTGAACTGTCGGGTAGAAAAGGGCGTGTCTTGGGTCATTGAGGATGCCAGCTTTCTACTTTTGGTTAAATAGATGGATGTCAGTGTTTCGGCCAAGGCGCTACTGGCAGGAGGTAGGTTCTCCTTGGTGCTGGGGTTAGAGATCGCTGTGCTGATACTCTGTCGGCGCCGTTTGGAGCTCCTCATTTTACGATCTGGGTTATTCCCCGGCTGTTCTGATAATGGTCTGGAGTTCTTGTTGTCGGCTGGGGTGATGATGGTCGCTGTGGTGAGAGAGGTCGCCTGCGGAGTGTAGTCAGTAGTAGAGGTCGACACTGTGACTGAAGCAGAGGTTGCCTTGCTTGCTTTTCCGTTGCGGGCACGTCGATTCTGAAACCACACCTGTTGACAAACAAAAGTATAATTAATATGATGGATAGTGACAGAAAGATGAACTTGTATATAGTGCATGGAGGACGATGGGGAGAGGGTGGGGGTTGGGGGAGTGAATCATTGAGGATAATAATCTTCGAATCCATTGCCCGCCCCCCCCCCCCCCTTCACATCTCCCACCCCAATAAGAAGGATTTTGATTTATCAATTAACCTCTCTGTGAATGCAGGTGTCAGGGCTGTTTATCGACGCATGCATGCACAAGGGGTTAAACCATTATGTCTGGATACAATCAGTCAAAGCCGCGAAAAAATATCGAACTGACTTTAACTCATTCAAGGTAACCCCACATCAATAGCTGTCAAAGTGTCGTATAGCGTTTCCGGCGGCATTGCCATACGACACTTCCGCAGCTGTTGATGCGGGCGCCTTGAATGAATTATCAACTTTGTCAAAAGGAAAATTGCATTCAGTATACATGTGGAGTTTGCGGAGAAACTGCAAGGGGTATACCCACAACAGTATCGAGATACGCTTAACCCTCTTAGCCCCGGATCCATACAGCAGATGACTTGACCATGATAATTCTAGGCGCCAAGCTAATCGGGCACTACCCTTGAATTATCATGGTCAAGCCATCTCCTGCAACTGGTACATAGTCGTCAGGTAAGACCTCCAAAGTTTGAGAAATGGGACCTTGGGGCTAAAAGGGTAAAACTATTATCGTTCCAGTGTACCTGTTTTGAGAAATCATCTCTTTCTTTCTTTCTTTTGTTGTTGTTGGGGGGGGGGGGGGTGGAGGGAAGAAAACGTAATCTTTAAAGGCATGTCCTCTTTGAATTGAAGTCTTGAAGGGAAAGGGAAAACGTGTCACCTGCCATTTAAGACCATCGTGTATGTGGCTATAGCCATCTAGAAGGTGGTCTTTAATGACAGGTGATCTCTTATAAGAGTGGTCGCTTAAAACAGGGTCTGTTGTAACTTTTTCATTAATAAATTGTTACACATACAAAACAAGTTACCTGAATTCTGCTCTCCTCCACCCCAGCCATGCGCGCCAATCTCGTCCGCTCGTCTATCCCGGGGTAGGGGTTCTTGCTAAAGGAGTCCACCATCACTTGCTTGGCCTCAGGGCTGAACTCGGTGCGGTCACGTGCCTTGGGTCGATTTGACATAACCTCCCGCCGTCTTCTCTGCGCAGGAGCGGGAGTCACGGGGTCTGGATACTGGCGACCGGATGTGACGTCGCTGGAACGCAGTCTCCGGGAACTGAAATGGACAAGAATGAATATTAGAAACAACTGTAGCCTAGAAACCATAGAATATTGATTTCTTTCCATCATTTTGTTTTTTTGTTTTGTGGTGATGGTGGTGGGGAAGAGGTGTGTGTGTGGGGGGGGGGGGGAGGGAGCGGTAGGGGTGGTGCTGTTGTTTTGCTAGGCCGCATGCATAAAAGAAGAAGTGTCCTGGCAAATGAACTACATGCTTTATATGAAACACTAGAAGTTCAACTACCGAGATGCACACCGACGGAAAAAGAGATATAAATGGCATATAGATCCCTATGAGCCCGCGCTAGTGCGCGGGCATATGAGGATCTATGCCTCTTATGCCCCCATTCGTACACTGTTACTTGGACGTAAAGGATTATCAGACACACGGTCTGAGATTAAGGCAGAAAGACATTTCATGACATCGACGGATATTAACAAATCGTTTGTGCTGGTCTGTGATTTTGGACCTTGCGGCCTAAGCCGAAAGGTCCAAAATCACAGACCAGCAAACACGTGTATGAATAAAGCTTGGTAAAATCTAAAATCACAGCGGATAAACACACAACCGTGCATATACCTTAAAATCGCTTCAGTTCCTAGTCCACGTTGAGCAGCCGGAGTTCCCGACAAGCAAGTGATGTCGGTAGACGCCTCTAGAACAGCTGCCTCTTTCACTTCTTGCGGTTTGTTGATCATGACGTCTGGAGTTTCTGTTGAATATGCCTGAACCACTGGGTCTGGTAGTCCCCACGTAGCGGGCTCTGCAAAAAAATAAAAATAAATAAATAAATAAATAATAATAATAATAATAATAATAATAATAATAATAATAATAATAATAATAATAATAATAATAATAATAATAATAATAATAAAAAGTATAAATATAAAAAGTAGAGGATGTCCATAAATTCGAAGTAGGTCAAACATTGCACGGACATCCAGTGTATTTATCTTAGCTCGCTCTACCTTTCGCCACAAGAGCTCAAGAGAATAAATGCCTCTTGCTTGCATGCTTATGTTTATGACGACGTTATGTTTCTCCTGCCTACTTCCTAAGTTCCGGAGAAAGACATGGGTTATATAAGAGACCTGATCCATTCTTTTTAGAGGATGGAAATGATTGTCTTATTCTATAACCTGCGTATTTCTCTGTGGGCTGGCGATTGGGTGCCTGATAGGCGGGGGCAGGGGATCTAACTGTTGTCTGTCCAGCGCTGTGATTCCCCTTGGTATGAGTACTGACAATTCTGCCAGCGCTAGCCTCACCTATCTGGTTTGTGAGTATCATGTATAACTCGAGGCAAAATTTGTATCGTTACATTGTTATGTAATGTTCTGTGCATCTACTGTGGGAAATCAGGGTATTTACCCGACCACATATAGTAGCGCACCTTCATGTTTGTGTATGTATGTTTCTCCTGCCTACTTCCTAAGTTCCGGAGAAAGACATGGGTTATATAAGAGACCTGATCCATTCTTTTTAGAGGATGGAAATGATTGTCTTATTCTATAACCTGCGTATTTCTCTGTGGGCTGGCGATTGGGTGCCTGATAGGCGGGGGCAGGGGATCTAACTGTTGTCTGTCCAGCGCTGTGATTCCCCTTGGTTTGAGTACTGACAATTCTGCCAGCGCTAGCCTCATCTATCTGGTTTGTGAGTATCTTGCTTGCAAGGTGTTGCCTCATTAAAATCGACATATACGTATCCTGTATTAACCCATTTAACCCCGGGACACTGTAGCGGGAGATGGATTGATTCTGATAATTCAAGGGTTGTGCCAGATGAGCTTGGCGCCTGAAGGCGCCAAGCTCATCTGGCACTACCCTTGAATTATCACGTTCACTCCATCTCCTACAACTTGTACATAATCGTTAGGCAACACCTCCAAAATTTGAGACTAGGGCCTTCGGGCTAAAAGGGTTAACAGTGATGCTACAGGGATGCGTGCTGCAACGATCGGGGCGATCCAGGGAACCGCTATCTTTAGTCTGCACTATAAAGTGGCGCGAACTACTGCCTATACCTACTGTGAAGCGTTCAGCCTACTGTCTTTGATCTGATTCTGATACATGTACTGGAATAACACTTCCTAACGCGAAGGTACAAACTGCTAAAGCCTAGTTAAAAGAACGCTAAAACTTTATTTCGAACCAAGGGCAGAGTTTTCTAGATCCTCTGTGTACGTCAGTACGTCTGGTGGGGTTTTACGCCGCAATAGCTGGAAACGACATCACACTGTAGGTCGAAGTGCACGTGTTTCAACAAAAACAGTTGATTATCTCATTTCGCCCAAGGCACAAAACACTCACATTTTGGAACTGCCCTTTGGGGACTGCATTACAATGCAGGAGACAGATCGACCATGATAGTTCAAGGGTGGTGGCAGAATAGCTTGGCGCATATGGGCGCCAAGCTATTTTGCCACCACCCTTGAACTAGCATGGTGGACCCATATCTTGCTGTGGTGTTTCGGGGCTAAATGAATTAAGCGCCCGGACAAACAGGCGATATATCGTCTATTGAGAGGTGTGTTTCTTAACTCATTCCAGACGTGCCGCATCCGGATACGCGGCGTTAAGCCGCGAATCCGGATGCGGTACGTCTCGAATGTGTTAATCGATTTCACCTCTTCACTGTCAGTGGGCGCAACTTGCGTTTTTGACATTATTGCAAATCCAACGTCAAAGATCCGAAGCCAAAGAAACAGGGATACAAAGTGGTTTCAGCAAGAGGCATAGATCTTCATGAGCCCCCGCAACTGCGGGGGCGCATGAGAATCTATGTCTTGCAGTTGGATCGTGCTGACGTTTTCTCCGGAGTGAAGAAGTTAGTTCAAGTCGACGGAGATCGACAAACCATATTAGTTCCAGGATCGTGCCAATTAAAGCCTGACGTCCTGACAGACTCAAAGCTAAAAGGACACTTTCCTTGTTTCGATCCGAAAGAAAGACAAATTCAAAACTGACGTCGACAGAAAATATACAAAGAATAAATAAACTGACGAGCAAAAGGAATGTAACATCATTCACATCATCGGAAAAACAAAGGAATTTTGATAATGTGAATGATGTCGCAATTCCTACGCTCGTTAGTATAAAATGGTTGTTCAGATGGAAAATTAGTAAGGGGAAGAGAACAGAAAAGTGCGATACATGTAGAACACGTAGAACATTGTTATAAAATTGTTAAATATTCAAGGGCTTAACCCCTTTACTGCCGAGAAACACTGAACACGATCCAACTGCGAGAGACATAGATCCTCATGAGCCTCCGCAGTGGCGGGGGCTCATGAGGATCTATGTCTCTAGCTAAGACTAAATAGGTATCCATGCTTCTTGGACGGTGCTGGCGTTTGGGCGTTCAATGAACCAAAATTTCAGAAACAAAATGTGGCGGGGAAGGGGTTAAATAAGTAATCGATGGCAATATACGATAAACACGATATAAACAAATACAGTTTTGTTTGGGCGCTAGAAAACAAAAGCGTGTCTTCAAAATTTATTTTCAAACTATTACGAGTAATTTACATTGGGAGCTCCGCAGCGCCATTAAAAAAATGTTGCCCTTTTACTGCCAAGTCAACGGGAACGCAATCCAGATGCAAGAAACATAGATCCTCATGAGCCCCCGCATTTGCGGGGCTCATGATGGCCAATGCCTCTTGCTGGCCCGTACTGGGTATCGAGAATAATTTCTAATATTAGGCTGACGACTGACTTAATAAGACATTTTTATCTGGCTCTCGATGTGTAAATGTAGATAAAAATGTAGACGAAAACAAAATTATTAGATATAAAAAAATAAACAAAAAACAATTTAAAAAAATACGGAAATGCAGCTCAAATGTGAGAAAATACTGCAAGACCAAGTTGACTCATTCAGCCCCGACACACCACAGCAAGACATAGATCGAGCATGATAAGTTCAAGGATGGTGCCAGAATAGCTTGGCGCCCATAGGCACTATGACACTATTGCAGCCGTTGTTGCAAGGCGCCTTGAATGAGTTAACATATTAGTACGTAATCATTCCAAATATATCAGTTTCTAGTTTGCATAATTTTACTCTCTGTAAACTTTGCCATCGTATAATTATGCCTTTAGATGAAATAAACTGTTTAACCCCATTCACTCTCTGTTGTCGCAGTTTTGTTTTTCTGAAATCTTTATTCATTTTAGAGTTACCACCACCAATAAAACGTGGATACAAAATGGAGGCCAGCAAGAGGCATAGGTCCTCATGATCCCCCGCAAATGCGTAGTCTCATGAAGATCTATGTCATAAAGATCTATGTCTCTTGCAGTTGGAACGTGTTCATTTATACTCGGCGTGGCTAAATTCACAACAAACAAAAAAATAAAAATAATAAAATGATTTAAAAACACCTACCTGTGTAATTCACAGTATCCAGCGCGTGGCGAATACCGATAGGCTGGTCTTCGAAAGATGCGGCTGGCTCCATGGCGACGAGAACAAATCCGAACACTTTAGAATGCTGGGTGTTTCACTTCGCAAGCGAATTTCTAACCACGAGTAGTCGTAGGTAACTGGAAGGAGCTGACTATATCCACAAGTCCACGCAAGTTGGACAAGACACACACTTGCGAAACTCTCGTCACTGGCCAAAATTACATCTAGCTACAAGTTGTACAAGGATCTGCTTCCAACGGTTTCTGTCCAAAGACTGATGAGATCTTTGATCGAATCAAGCTTACATCTCGATCCTTCATGATCCAATCACAATCACGTGACTACTTGCAACCAATGAGAATCAAGCGACCAGCGGCTCGCTTGATTCTCATTGGTTGGAAATAGTCATACAGCCAATGAGATCAGCACACCTACCCTCCCTTTAATCCCGTCACGATGGACGGGGCCTGTGATCCCAATCAGATGAAGGGGCCGCGGTCGTTAGCACCTCGTTCACACCCGGCGCAATGGGGTTAACGGGCGGTACTTTGATGTAGGACGATGGCCACGCGACGGTTAATCAGCCACACGCCTAGCCGGAGGGTCAATGACTGAGCCACGCGCTCTACTATTGTGTTGGGTGTCGGAACCGGTAAAGATCACGAGAGTCGGCGACAACAGGATACGCTTTAGAGATCACACAACAGATACAGTGAGCGTGTGGTCCAACGGCGAACATAAATACTGATTTTGTTACGTACAAAGAATAATAAATGAATAAAAAAAGTAGATGAAAAAAAAAAAAAAAGAATAAATAAATAATTCTTTACTGAATATAAACAAAATACATACAAATTAAATTAAATTAAATTAAATTAAATTAAATTAAATTAAATTAAATTAAATTAAATTAAATTAAATTAAATTAAATTAAATTAAATTAAATTAAATTAATCAATAACAGATTATAGAAAATAAGAGAAAGTAATTATCAAGATGAGGATTTCATCCCAAAGTCTACCGTATTCTTTGGAGCTCACTTGCGTTTTTCGTTTAGAAACATTCAGAGTTGTTCATATTTTTACGCTTATCCTTCTGATTCATTTTCCACCTCTCTAAGCCAATCTCTGATCAACACACATGCCGGCGCACACAAATAAAGACGGACACATGGCGCTTCTCGCCATTAGTACGCTCTGTGGGTTCGTGTAGCGACAGGAATTCTGAAGATGCAGCTGTCAAGAATGGAAGCAGTTGAATTTTCATCGGCGCTACCCAGATGGACACACCACATCCAAATCCCTGCCTGCGGGAAGACTGTCAACCAACTACCGTCTGAACTCACTGCTCTACAAGAGGTTGCCAGCCTTGTCGGTGCAAACGATCCCCTGCCCTCACACGTCGAT
>BTPG01000003.1:150564474-150648549 GCA_036245525.1 Semisulcospira habei
TTTCCGCGGCGTATTAAAGTTTTTAGCATACCACGAGCCTCAGCAAAAGACGTTTGATCCAGACAACAACAAAGCAAACTCACATACAAAAACAAAACAAAACAAAAACCGCACTTGTTGTCGCCTCGTTAACTTCTAACGGATTAAAGGTTTTGATGTCGGCCGCTGGCCACGCGAGGGTTAACTCAGGCGAGACGTGCTGCTGCATACGCCTATGCGGCATGGCTTGAAGGCAGTAATCCGCCACGAGTCTGCATACCTCTTAAAGATGGCTCGTGCGGCCATTGTGTTGGATTTGCAAACGGATAAGGATCAGAGGTCAGTTGAATGAGTGAGTTTAGTCCTGCGCCAGCTACTAAGGGAGGTGTTCCGCTATAGCGGAGCACCTCCTTTAGTGGCTGGCGCATGACTACGCTCACTCACTCGACTGGCCCCAGGTGCGTCGGTGACAACAAATGACACGATTGAGAGATCACACCAGTTGCTGCGAGCAGTGATTTATGTTGAGAGAGAAAAGTAAATATTTTCACAAGAAAACCGTTGTTGTATGTATTTTTGCCTCATTTTGCCATTTTCGAGGCCTCGTCGTGCCTGGTCAATTTGTATTTCTCTTTTCAAAAGCTGTGATTAAAAAAAATATATATGTATATAAATGTATGTACATTTCTGTATTTTACGAATAGACAGTGTTGTTGAAAACGGAATTGTCTAAGATGGTGTCAATGCCTTCACCTTTTATTCATATGTTTCATTGATTCAGTGTTATTCAGAGATACGTGTTTTGATTTGATTTGATTTGATTTGATTTGATTTGTTTTGGTTTGGTTTGATTTGATTTGATTGATTTGATTTGATTTGATTTGATTTGATTTGATTTGATTTGATTTGATTTGATTCGATTTGATTTGAGACCCAACCAATTATAAAAAGACACTGCACTCGTTGTCACATCGTTGAAATCTAACGGTGTTGTGGTTACAAGGCGTTGCTTTGATGTAGATGGTAGCCACCTTAGGGTTAATTTGGCCACGTGGTTTCCTCCTGGCGGGTGGCAGATTAACGTGTGGGAGACGGGCGGCAGTGTTGCGTCACATAATCACCCATTGTAAGAAACAGCTTAGAGGCTTGAAACATTTTGTCCCTTATCAATACAAATGTCACAGGGACAAATAAAATGGAATTAACCTGGGAACAGAAACTTGGCGAGTCCGAAATAGCTCAGGCGGTTAAGCGCCGGAGCAGGAGAGCGAAGGGAATCGCCGGGTCGTGGGTTCGAATCCCCGTCCCGGCCCCGGTAGCTGGACTCGCAATCCAGGGGGAAAAGACGGATTTGTTCAGTAGCACATCCGTTGAAAGGTCCTGGTAAATCAAAGTGGCGCAGTTGGAGTGCGCCTGAGTTGATCAGTGTTCAGGCAATAGATTTCCCTGTCCCCCATAACCCGTCCGTCAGGGCCGTCCATTATCACTTCGGTGCCGTGGACGTTAAACCCGGAACTAATCAATCAATCAATCAATCAATCAATCAATCAATCAATCAATCAATCAATCAGAACAGAAACTTCAATGAAGCCAACGAGAAGCAAAAAAAAAAAAACAAAAAAAAAAACGAGCCACCGGGATGCTAGTGTCCAGGCTTTTTGCATCTTGCTGGATTAACCTGTTCAACCCCAAGTATGTGTTTTTCAGATTTTGAGGTGTCACCTAACGAGTATGTACCAGTTGCAGTAGATGGACTATGTACCGGTTGCAGGAGACGGGCCGAGCATGACAATTCAAGGGTAGTGCCAGGTTAGCTTGGCGCCAAGCTAATCTGGCACTACCCTTGAATTGTCATGGTCGATCCATCTCCTGCTGCAGTGCGTCGAGGCTATATGGGTTAATCGCCCCACTCCATCCACACACTCCCTCACTTTTCACTGGGCTTTAAACCTCTCGCTGCCAGTGATCAGGAACTGCGCGTCTAGACACGACTGCACACTGCGTGAAGAACAACATATCTAAATCAAACTATATTTCTTTGATTTTTCGGCCACGGGAAGAAAGTTCTGGCGCCTACCCCCCCCCCCTCTCCCTCTTAAAATAAAATGTTGGACTCCCCCCTCCACCCCCCGCGCCCCCCCCCCCCATGCCTCGCCCCCACCCCACCCCCTAGAGGTAACTGATCCGCCCCTGAAACATATACCGCTACCGCGGGGGCTCATGAGGGTACATGTCTCGCACATTTAGTGATCTGAAGGCTATCTGTAGGTAATCATGTAGCTAATCCTGCAGCAGTTTGCTTTAACCCATTTAGCCCCGAATCTCTACAGCAGGAGATGGATTGACCATGATAACTCAATGGTAGTGCCAGATTAGCTTGGCGCCTAATGGTTAATCCATCTCCAGCAACTAGTGCATAGTCATTAGGCAACACCTCCACAATTTGAGAAATGGGACCTTGGGGCTAAAGGGGTTAACTGACCCTTAAAAGTCGGCAGCGCTCTTTGTCCAGATGATGCCTACAGGCATTATCGCTACAACAAAAAAAGCGCTACCGACACCCAAAGGGTTAATGGTTAGACACGTATGTTTTGCCATCAGGTGTAATTCTAGGTTTTCTTCTTCGTCTGAGTGTTGATCTGTGATGTTAGACCTTACAGCCGAACGCTCGAACGGTCCAAAATCATAGACCAACACACTTGCATCCCTCACGCGGTGAAAAACAACTTTTTCATTGTTGTTGGTGATTGAAAGATTGTTTTTTGTCTTTATTGTTGTCTAAATCGACGTCTCACAGACATGTTGCAATGATGACATTTGCAGTGTGGCAGTAGTAATTGTGGCGAAACGTGCGCGCGCGCACGTGTGCGTGTGTATGCGTGCACGTGCGCGTGTGTGCGCGCATACGCACACAAGCATAAGCAGTTAAACTGACATGGGCGGACACTAGTGTAATCATGCAATACCAACTTACCATCTTACTGCACACACACACACACACACACACACACACACACACACACACACACACACACACACACACACACACACACACACACACACAGGAGCA
Source organism: Semisulcospira habei (assembly GCA_036245525.1). Classification (NCBI taxonomy): domain Eukaryota; kingdom Metazoa; phylum Mollusca; class Gastropoda; family Semisulcospiridae; genus Semisulcospira; species Semisulcospira habei. Next base: position 150,567,524 of record BTPG01000003.1, read on the forward strand.
CAAAAGCCTCACAGTGGGTTACCTACCATTTCATGTGAAAAAGGGTTCCCATATTTCTATTTATTCTAGGGCTCTGGAATTGATGCGAATGTTTAGAACTCACCTTATAACTAAGCTCTATAACTTAAAATAAAATAGACATTTTCTAGAAACAGAGCCACTAGATGCAGAAAAAATGGGTTTCTACCAATAAAGTGGGTGGGTGTCTCTCTCACACAAAAACTGGTATTACAGTCAAAATGGGTGTTTCACAACATTAGGCGTCTGTAATAAGGTCAAGTGCATGGAATACCTTTTTTCTTTCACATTCATTTTTTTTTTTTTTCAACTTAATGTTTATGTATGCATTAACATTCTTAACATTGTATGGTGCTAAAGTGTATGAACACTGGCCTGTAACCTTTCGATTATGATTTTTACAGAGGAAATCTTTTAAACATTGCTACGTTTTGTCATTCTGAAGCAAAACAGTTTATGCATGGCATTTATGTGAGAATTCTGGAAATTAAACGACTTTAAAAATTAAAAAAAAAATGTACACTGCAGTTCGAGACAAACAGCAACAGAGCATTTTGAATATTAACCCTTATTATTCGGATTACACCAGTGTGTGCAACAAGTGTGACTAAAATAGTCCAAAGGGTAGTGGCAGAATAGCTTGGCGCCTCTAGGCGCCAAGCTATTGTGGCACCACCCTTGAACTAATAATGCCATTGGTCTATGTCCTCATCTGTAAGTTCTGTAATGTAGCTTGCATATATGGCAGTGTACAAATTTAAAGCTTTTAGCCTCAGTATGATGCAGGTTAAAAAGTGTGGAAAAATATGAAAGACAGAAAAAGACCCAGACGAAGAAACTAAAACTTAACTTATTCTACCCCAGACACACCAGAGCAAAATAAAGATCGACCATGATAGTTCAAGGCTGATGCCAGAATAGAGTGGCGTCTTTGGCCGCCAAGCTATTCTGGCATCACCCTTGAACTATCGTGGTCGATCTGTGTCCTGCCCTGCAACGCAGTTTTCAGAAGACGACTTCAACATTTGGGGATTCCGGCCTTGAGGTACAATGAGTTAAAATGACAAAACAGAACACTGACATTAATTAATGAACTGACAACATAGGAAATCAATCACTTGAAACTTCAGCCTTTATTAATCACATCAAAGGTGCATGTATATAAAAACACAATAATTGTTTGTAAACACTTCAAATCAAACAATCAAGAGCAGTCAAACCCTTTTCTGCCAACTTTGTGATGAGGAAAACTAGTTCTTGCCCAAGTTCGGCATGTAAAGGGTTACCGCGACTTATGTGCCTCTATTCATAAAATGGAGAGAGAAATATAATACCGAGTTCTAGCAAGTGCGACAATAAAGCTTAGCCGAGTTGGTATACCTCGTCCAGTGCCTACGTTAAATGCACCAGTGGTGCCAATGTTGCTATATTGGCACCAGACCGGTCGTTCGGACTGGTCTGGTGCATCCGATCGGTTTAGAGCGTGTGCTTTCTGCACCTGTAATGGGCAACCTCGGAGAAAGAATCACGTGAGCTTCGTTTGACTGCTGCAAAATAACATGAATAAAGAATAAACCCTTTCCCATATATGCAATCCAGCAATTATGCATCCATCCTTATGCTAGCACCTTGAAACATTACGCGATTTGGCAGATTTTAAAAATAGCTTTTTTAAATCCTCAATGGAGGTGATTTTTGCGACATCTGCGTCGTTTGTGGCAGAAAGCACCGTCAAAGTTGAAGTTCGAGAAATGAGCGCACTACGTGTACAATAGACTTGATTCAATGGTGTTGGGCATGACTCAAGCCTCCGCCATCTCTACACAAAACTGGCGTGTTCGGGGAGATAAAAGGCTACAAGTTAAAACCGCAAACGAACCTTTTTTTTTCCCGACTGCGATCACAATCTTCTGCGCGAACGAACGAGACCACACTACAAGTGCACAAGCCAACCTGCGCGCACAGTTCTGGTGCACATGACCGGTCCGGTGCGAAAATAGCAACAGTGGCACCGCTGGTGCGTTTAACCTAGGTAGAGGGGGAGGTATACCAACTCGGCTAAGGTTTATGCTTCCTGTGACTTTAGAAACAATGCACAGTATGCAAAGTGTACTTTATAGTAACCCCCCCAAAAAAAAAGTCACAGACATTTCCAAAATGATCCAGGCGTACATCAGAAAAAAAACAAGCTATACACACTGAAAAAATAACACTCTTGTAATAAATGTTTATCATGTTGACAATGCTTTTGTTATCTTATTATTGTCTTTCGTTCCGATTGGTTGTACATTGCTGAAAGTCCGGACGTGCCAGCACTGATAATGAAGGGGGAAAAAATAAAATAAAATAATGAACAGAATATTGAATGCATGTCGCCAGCCAGTCTAATACGCTAAGTAAACCTAAGATCATTTAGCAACACACATCCAAAATCAAGAGAGATACACCACCACCACCCTCCCCCCCCCCCCCCCCTCCAAAAAAAAAAACCCAAACAAACAAAACAACAACAACAAACAAACAAAAAAATTATTCAGACCCAAAAGGTGACTGCCAATCATGTAAAATGCAAAGAAGTGCCCAACGGAGAAAGAAACACGCTTAGAAAAGACGGTTACAACACAATTTAGTAAGATTTCGGGTAAATCCGCCTTGTCAAAACAGACAAACAAACAGAGAGATCAGTCGCTACTTATCTTTGTTCACTGAAAGAATGTGCCCCATTCCTTCTGCGAGTGAAGATAAGTAGCGACCGATCTCTCTGTTTGTTTGTCCGTTTTGACAAAGCGGATTTACCCGAAATCTTAATAAATTGTGTTGTAACCGTCTTATTTAAGAGTGTTTCTTTCTCCGTTGGGTACTTCTTTTCAAGAGATACAGGCAGCGCAGACAGCAGGGAGAGCTTAAAAAAGGAAAATACAAGTTAATTGACCAAGGGTAGACAGAAACACATGCCCCAGAATTGAGAGGAAAACCCACCCTTTAGGGCTGACCAGGGTGACCCTCGGAACTAAAAAGTAGTTGACCCCACCCAAGTCCCCCAGGGCAGACCTGGGTGGGGGCCACTGTTTAGTTGCAAAGTAAGGTTAATGAATGTTACACAATCCAGACCAAAAAGGTGACTGCCAAGCGTGTAATAAGCAAAGAAGTACCCAACGGAGAAAGAAACACGCTTAGAAAAGACGGGTACAACACAATGTATTAATATTTCGGGTAAATACCCGTTGTCAAAATAGACAAACAAACAGAGAGATTAGCCGCTACTTATCTTCATTGGCAGAAGGAATGTGCTGCACATTCCTTCTGCCAATGAAGATAAGAAGCGGCTAATCTCTCTGTTTGTCTATTTTGACAACGGGTATTTACCCGAAATATTAATAAATTGTGTTGTACCCGTCTTTTCTAAGCGTGTTTCTTTCTCCGTTGGGTACTTCTTTAATGTTACACAGCATACAAAATGATCCAGGTGTACATCAGATAAAAACAGAGCTATACACGCTGGAAACAACCGAATAATAACGTTCTTGTAATAAGTCTTTATGTTGACAATGTTTGTTTCTTTTTGTCTTATTAATGTCTTTTGTCCCCAACCGCCGTTTCATCAGCAGTTCCATTTTCAAAGTTTTACATGTTATATACAGTATACAAAAATGATGCAGGCGCACCAACCCCATAGTAGCACCCTTGTAATAAATCTTTATGTTGACAATGGTTTTCTTACTTATTATTGTCTCTCGTCCCCAATCCCCGTTCCATCAGCAGTTCCATGTTCAAAGTTTTACATGTTATATACAGTATACAAAAGGATGCAGGCGCACCAACCCCATAGTAGAGCACTCTTGTAATAAATCTTTATGTCGACAATGGTTTTCTTACTCCTTATTGTTGTCTCTCGTCCCCCCTCCCCCCCCCCCCTGTTCCATCAGCAGTTCCATTTTCAAAGTTTACCATGCCCCTTATTATTGTCTCTCGTCCCCAAGCGTCGTTCCATTTGCAGTTCCATTGAAAAAAACAAGCTAGACATGCTGAAACCAACCCAATAATAATGAACACTCTTGTAATAAATCTGTATGAAAAGGAAAATGACGCGAGTGTCGGAGAATCTCAATTCATTTCTTTTGTAACTTTTTCAGTCTGTTGCGGATGTAATCCTTAATGTTTGTCCAGCGCCTATGTCTAACTGCGGGGTCTTCTGCAATGGACTGCTGCATCTCGACCTTTCCAGGAAGTTTGTTCACGACGAGGTGTGTCTTGAAACGAGTTTCAACAGCTTTCTCTTCAGCTTTCCCCCATGGTTTCCTTGTAAATCTAGCTTTCTTTCGAGCAGGAGCCGACGCAGAACTGTCATCATCAAAACTATCTAGTTTGTCATCAGGCTCTGGACGTCTTTTCTCGGTCATGCTCAATGATTCCTGTGTTGTTGACTTGCTATTTGCTTCATTCACAGGTGCTGTTTCCCCAGCGACCTCTCTGCGAGTTTCTGATGTGCTTTCATTGTCAAAGTCAATCTCTTCATCATCGCCCAGTTCAGCTCTAATGCAACTCTCAAAATCTGTCATCCCATTGTTAACTGACAGAAGAATCTTTGCCACTTTTGCCTTCTGAAGGACGTCTTGAGGTTGGCGGTAGATATGGCGATGTATCCGAATATCATGACCAAGGAAGTCTGCCAGCTGATCCTGGTCTAACTCCGAGATGGCCATGGCCTGAGCCAAAGTTGCAACCTGCTTCCGTAACTGAGTAAATGTGAACATGGCTGGGTTTGACACTTGCGCTTGCAGTGCATGTTCCTTCAGAACATCATGGCCTCTGTAAGGCCTCTGACCAGAAGGTGTGGCAAAGATGTACTGGGAATCGGCGAGAGCTGGCACTGATTGCCTCATTTGAAGAAGTCTCTCCACAGTTGTCATCATCTTATTATTATCTTCTTCGTCAGCAAAATGGGAACACTCCTATTAAACTTGCCCCTGATTTCCACTCGCTGAAAATGATTCACCATTTTCTTCTCAACCTCTGTGAGACCTTTCAAGATATCTTGATTGGTGATCGATCCAATCTTAGCATTCTGGAAGTCTGATACCTTCATTCTCTGAACTTCTCCCCCTCGTTTTCGGTTTAAAAGTGATACAGCGCAAAGAGTTGCTTTAACCACTGTCGGATAATCTTCTGAAACCACCCTTGTCTCAAGAAGCTGTTGGACCTTCCTCACATCTTCACATGATGGGATCAGCTTGGGTTTGTTCATGGTCATTTTCCCGACCGACTGGGCTGCTGTAGCTGACACCAGTCCCCGGTGAAGACAGAGTCAAAGCGCTGCGCCTCAGAGAGCTCCTGTCGCCACCTGGCATCTGAACCATTCCCAAGCTGTTTGGATGCCAGCGACTGTTTGATCTGTGAACATTTTTTCAAAGCATGGCCTATGCGCATTGCAAGATTGCCTTTTTTGAACTGATGTGTGTCCTCATCAAATTCTGCTAGCTCTTTTACAGCCAGTACAACATGACCAAAGCTAGCTGCATTGACCACAGCATTTAAACTTGCGATTTTCATTTCTGACCTCACTCTAAGAATCTTTAATAGTCTCCCTAACTCCCGCATCCTGGAGCTGATTTGCCCAGCCGTGTGTTCTTCAATGTCCCTGCGGTCAAATAATCTCTTTCCATACTCCAAAAGCAAGGGGTCAGTTCTGACTACTTACTTACTTACGCCTGTCACCCCTACCCGGGTATAGGCCGTCGACGAGAGACCTCCAGCAACTCCTGTCCCGTGTTTCTCCTTCGATTCTACTCCAGGTGGTTCCCAGTCTCTTGATGTCAGCTTGGAGGTCTCGACGCCAGGAGTTTCTCGGCCTACCTCTTTTCCTCTTTCCCTGGGGGTTCCATCCATGTGCCCATGGTTGTGTCCCTGGATAGAGAGAGGCGGCTCGGTCCTGTGGCTTCCGAAGACTTCCGGCTTTCACCACAGGACGTCATAAGTCTTCTAGTAGAAGAACCTTCCTCCTCCAGGAAAGGAATTACTGTTAGTCTTTTCGTCGGCGTTTTTGTAGCTATTTCCTTTTTTTTGCAGGGTGGGGAAGCTACCCCCACGCCCAACCCCCTTACTAGGAGGACCAGGGGTTTTCTGTCGGGGTCACCTTCCCTTAGACCATGTTGGTTCACGGCACCTTATTTCATTCGGTGCACCCCTCTCACGAGGGACCCCCTATCCACCACCCAGGGGACGCGCCTCAACGCCATATGGTCCCAGCGCGAGGTCAGTTCTGATGAGACGGCTTATCTCATCCTGTCTCTGTCTGGCTAAAACCTTATGATAGAAGGAAAAGTCAACGTCTAAAGGTATTGGAAGCATTAGCCGCCCACGTTGAGCAGCCTCACCTCTTTTAGTGAAGTGAAACCCTCCTTGTTTCTGACAGCAACGTTTTGAGTGTACAGAGATCAGCTTTTTTGATAGAGCCCTTTGCAATGGCTACAGGCGAGAAGGTCGTCTACCTTACTAGTTTTGGTGCGATACTTAGGAATCAAACATCCTGATTTCTTTTCAAAAACTGCAACATTATGCATGTAATCCCCCTCATCTTGTATTCTGATCCATGCTTGACGTCTCTGCTTAGTCCCATTTTTATCATCAAAATTTTAGCAACGTCTGCCTCATCTGCATGGACATCGTGTAAGTGCGTGCTCATTTTCAAAACAAGCTTGCCACAAAATTTGCATGAATGTTTCTTGTCCCATTTGTACTTTTTTTTCCCTCTCTGCGACACGTGCACACCCGTTTCTTTGGTAAGCGCTCTTTCCCCACCCCCAACATCATGTTCCTTCTGCCTATCCACATTGTCATTGCCACCCCCTAATTCATCCCCTAACGCACACTGCACCTTGCTGGTACTTGCTTCACTGACACCTGCCCACCCTGAAACAGCCACTTTGAAATCTAACATATTCAATACAAAACTGTCTGTGTCAGAGACCCCAGAGATTGATGGCGACGCACCGTCTGAATCATGTGAGCTCGAGCCAGGAACAAACTCCTCGTCATCACTGTCCTTGTATTGCGATGCGCTTGCACTCTCGGCAGTCTCAGGCCCACCCCAGGCTCCACTTGCCAACTGGAAAAGGAAAGAAAAAAAGAAAGCTGCATTAGTACAAAAGCAGCCCAATTTTGGTTTAAGGGGCCTTGCACAAGAAAGCAAAATCCATGTTTTTTTCTGAAAATGTAAGCAGTTTTCACACATCTGTCAACCCCGCGTGACCCTTTGAGAGAGGTCACTCAAATTGGTATGTTTACAAAGATCTTGCCACAAAGTATCCTTGGGCCAAGCTTGAAGAATGTGGCTTGAAAAGTCTCCGAGAAAATGCCGCTGTTAACGTTTACCATGGACGCGGACGGCTCAGAACATAAACTCACTTTTGCTTCGCACGCGAGCCAATAAAATAAAGATGATCATAGAATCACTTACCAGTTTGTAATTGGGGGCATTCCGCTGCCGTCTATGCACCCTCCTACCAGACGCACCCTCTGCGACAGATGACGCTGGGCCATCATGCTGCTGCTGACTAATTTTGCCATGGGCCTTGGTCATGTGCCAGGAAGGGGCGTGCTTGTCCACTTCCATAGATCCCGATGGGTTTGGACATCCTGCTGCCACCCGGCGCTGGGTGTGTGCAGAAAGTGCTGAGTGTGACCAAAACGGTGTTGCTGCAATCATGTCAAATACAACCATGTAAACCATTGACATTTTGAATCAGATATATACATAATTACAGCAGTACCCCCTGCCCCCTACGAACAATAACTGGTAATACAGTAAAATGCGACACTTCAGTTGCAAAATCCGAAAAAAAATTATTCGTGGAAGTCTGTTCTTCGAATCGCGAGGTAGTTTTGCGTACGAGGATTCAAATCTGGCGCCATCTTGTTTCAACAGTGCATGCATACAAACACGCCATGTTACATTTCGTTCACAATCACACATGTCAGAAGAAAAAAAAGCAACCCAATCGCGTGACAGATTGACCTTGTAATGTGTTATTGAACAAAATCCTTTCGTTGAAGAAGAAAGCTTTTGTTAAATTCGTGGGGTTCTATTATCTGTTACTACAAGACTGACGGGCTGAGCAGCAGGCTGAGACGCGGGTCGTAGCAGACTCAGTTTTCTCGGCCAAACGGGTCCATATAGGCTACTGTGCAATTGTATCTGATTGGGAGCATCTCAGTTAAATTACTGCGCTGAAGAAGTACACTTGGGCGTGCTTTTAACTAAGAAATATTGCATAAAAACAATCTTACCTGATGGAACGGCGACGGTTGGCGGGACGAGAGACAATAGAAGGGGAAACCACTCAGTTCACTCTGCGCAGCCGAACGATGCTTGCTTCCGTGGCGACACACTGGCCCGGTGCGTTTAAAACACACAAGATTAGGTAAACCTGCAAAAATGGGACATCCAATTTTTTTTTTCTGACTTTTGAATTAAAAATAATGCAGAAGCAACCCTCAGAAAAAATGGGTGTCTGTCTTGGCCGCCCAGAATTTTACACCCCCCCCCCCCCCCCCCCCATTTTCCAGAAGGATAGTAAAGAAAGTCACCCACATTAGTGGTTACGTGCACTCACACACACACACACACACACACACACACACACACACACACACACACACACACACACACACACACACACACACACTTCATCACACACACACAAGTACGTTCGTCAACGACATGACGTCATTTTTGTATACCGTATTTAAAAAATACGGTAGACTTTGAAATGGGGCTGGTCGGAGCGCATTCCGGAGCATGCACATGGCGTTTTTGGCGTGCGCGGCAGAAATTCTGGCAATGAAGTAACAAGATAAAAAACTGAGACGTCACGTCTAGCTACGCAAACGTCTGTTGAGCGCCAAAGCGCCGTGTGTGTGTGTGTGTGTGTGTGTGTGTGTGTGTGTGTGTGTGTGTGTGTGTGTGTGTGTGTGTGTGTGTGTGTGTGTGTGTGTGTGTTGTGTGTGTGTGTGTGTGTGTGTGTGTGTGTGTGTGTGTGTGTGTGTGTGTGTGTGTGTGTGCGTGTGTGTGTGCTATGCAGAGATACGCTCTTCATGCGACAGAGGTCAGCGAAGCGGCATATTTTTCGGAGCATATTTACGCATGCTTTTGCTTACGCACGCAGAATTGAGATAACTATGTTATGTTCGAAATTGTAATTGAAATTGACGTGCCAGACACAGTGTGAGATTACCTTAGCCTTGCTTATTGTCGAAAGCAAATTGTACAATCGTGTAATTACATGTAATTGTATATAGTGTGGTCAAAATTTTCAGAAGTATTAAACACAGGCGTGCCATTATATTATTAGTTGTATTACGAGTTAGCCTTTACCGGGCAGTGGATTGTGTCACCTCTCGGGTCAGATCAGCCTGTTTATTTCGAAGATGAAAGTCTCGGGCTAGCCCCCTACGTAATACAACGATTTCGTCTTTAACTGTAAAATATAAACTACATGAATGGTCCCATTGAAAGAATCCCCGCTAAGTGCTTCAGTACTCAGGGAACGCAACTCTGAATGCCGGTAAATGAAAGACGTCAATTTACTGGCGGAACGAGGCTTTCGCGGCTGCGACCTAGCCTGGCATTTCGAGGAACGGTGTTGTCTAACTTACAACATTTTGAGTTAAATTTTGTATGAAATATGAACCCTATGTAGCACACAACGCGTGCATATGACGTTTTGGGTTCCTCAGTTTTTAATTATCTGGCTTTTTGTTTCTGTCCGTTTCGACTATCGTCACTGAGAAGGTATAGCCTACGTAGGGCCTTCGCTTGGAATTTTCTGTAGTTTATATTATCTAACTTAGCCAAATTGTGAGTGATGTTTTGTTTTAAATTGGTACCAACGGTATTTCTTTTTGTTGTGTAGCACCCTAATTGTTAATCTATCAAAATTTTGTGGTTATATGTTTGACTGAATGACGGAAGATGGTTGTATTGCTTGTTTTATTTAGTTTGTACAATGTTACACCTACTCTTGTAATTGTTCAGTGTTGTACGCGTTTCTCGCCTTTATCTGAATGTGCACACCAATCTTTAGCAAGTATTGTTATCTATTTTTGTCGTGATGCCGTTTTCTTTTTCGCGGTGATTAAACCAAGTAGCAGCAACTCGACGTTGTGTTATATAATGAAATGCGAGAATGGGTTCGATAGTAACTGTTTTACTCGTGTTTCAGTCATGATAAATCATGCGATTTTATTATGTAATATTGTGTTCGCTTGACACTGAAGATTACTACTTAATCCGACCCTTCCCCTTCCCCGGGGAAGAGTCAGTATTTATAAAGTATCATAGTCAGCAGATGTCGATTGGTAAAGCCTGTCAGTATTATAAAGTATCATAGTCAGCAGATTCTACTTGGTAAAGCCTGTATTATGAAGTATTGTTACGATTGTGGTTGTGTTGTCCTGTGAGAGCATACATGTGTTAATCGTAGCAAACGATCCGATATTTATTTAAGCTATCTTGGTTATGATTCACGTACCTTTTAAGTAACATTTTCTTTAGGTCGCTCAGCCTAGAGGGATTCACTTCGTTATGATACGTTAAGTTTAGTCCAGAACGGTCTAGAAAGGTCGCACTGTCTAGTGACCTCGTATGTGTGACGTCGGTAAATTGGCGACATTTCACAACAAGTTGTTTACTGTGCGCGTGAAGCTGTCAGCCGTTTTCTTGTGTTTTGTGAAAGATCGTGAATCTTACAGAAAGTGTAGGCTAGGTCGTGAAATGGTTTACCATACTATTATGTGACGTCTTTATATATAAGGATTTGGAGCTGAAAATGAGCAGCCGAATTTTTGTAGACTATTTTAGTTTATTTTCAAAAAGTTCTTCTTTTATTAATATTTATAATTTTAGTTACGTGTTCCATTCTGATTGGTTGTGGCGTGTGAGTTTTTGTGGATTGTTCTAGAAAGTTGTTCGACTATAAAAGATGGGGGGAAAGAAGCGCGGATATACATTGTCTTGCATTGTCAGTTGTAGAGACACACAGTTATCGTAGGTACGTGGCTCGTATAGGGTGCACATTGTGAGAGATATAGCGTAACAGTGTGGTGTACGTTGTGTGAGGAACTTTGTGTCAACAGTGTGGATATTTGCAGAAGAGACTTCGTATCAGTGTTAATGCATTTGGAATTGCATTGTGTGGAGATCGCATCGCTGAATTAAAATATTGTTGGAACTGTTACTCCAGTATTCGGTCTACATCCTTAAGCCACGTGTGACGGGTTGCAGCTGAATGAAGTTTATTTTTTTAAAAAAACCTTACGTGCGTGCGTCTGGTGTGTTTATCATACTACGACTACGACTCAACCACGTAACAAGTATCATAGTCAGGAGATGTCAACTGGTAAAGCCTGTCAGTATTATAAAGTATCATAGTCAATAAATGTCAGTATTATAAAGTATCATAGTCAGCAGATGTCAATTGGTAAAGCCTGTCAGTATTATAAAGTATCATAGTCAGCAGATGACAATTGCTAAAGCCTTTATCATAAATGATCATAGCCGTTGTAAGAGTTGTTCGGTGAAGCAAAAGAGGCTATGAAAGCGGTACCTTTACTCTCCACCTTCTCTTGCCATCATTACACGTGAATGTTATCGTTTTGAGTTCGTGATTCGTGAATCGCAAAATAAATCGTGAATCCTTAATGGTATCCCTCCATACCCCTCTCGTACAGCAAGATGTACACCAACCATGGTAACTGAACAATAACAAAACAATTCCAGCAAGGATTATTAACTCATTCAGCCCGACGCACGTATTTCAGAAATTTTGGAGGCGTCATCTAATGACTATACACCAGTTGCAGGAGATGGATCGACCATGATAATTCAAAGGCAGTGCCAGATTAGTTTGCGCCTGTCGGCGCCAAGCTAATCTGGCCCTACCCTTGAATTATCATGGTCGACCCATCTCCTGCTGTGGTGCGTCAGGGCTGAATGGTTTAATTAATATTACTACTATTAGGTCAGTTTCTGCATCTGTGATAGCTCACTGCTAAATCAAAACTACTGCCAGAAATTCGCAGTCGTTTTCCAGGTAACTTGTTCCGACTAACATCTGACATCCTACAACATGCTTTATGATTTTTTAAAATTAATTATGTATGTATGTTTGTATTGTATGTATGGGTGTATGTGTGTATATATGTATGTATGTATGTATGTGTGTGCATGGCACGAATAAGAGCTAAAACAAGGCCACCAGGACCATGTCAGACAGTCACTGTCAATCGGCAGTTACTTGCAGCTGGGCACTGTTGTTTTTATTGTTTTTCGATCAATCGCGTGTGCAAATAACTGTAGGTACCACAGACTGGCACAACAGTTCAACATTTCTCATTTAGATTAATAGCTTTGTTCGTATCTCTCACTCACACACTCACACTCACACTCTCACACACTCTCACACACTCTCACACACACACACTCTCACACACACACACACTCTCACACACACACACACACACTCTCACACACACACACACACACACACTCACACACACACACACACACACACACACACACACACTCACACTCACACACACACACTCACACTCACTCACACTCACTCACACACTCACACACACACACACACACACACACCCACCCACACACACACCCACACACACACACACACACACACACTCACACACACACACACACACACACACTCACTCACTCACACACACACACACACACACTCACTCACTCACACACACTCACTCACACTCTCACACACACACACACACGCTCACGCTCACACACACGCGCACTCTCACGCGCACGCGCACTCTCACGAGCGCACTCTCGAGCGCACTCTCCCCGCGCGCGCGCACGCACGCGCACACACACACACACACACACACGCACACGCGCACACACACACACACACACTGCCACTTCTTTCTTTTTTTTCTTTATTACATAATAAATTCATTTCAAATATAAATCAAACATTTAATAATGTAAATATTTTATTACAATTATTCTAATAAATTAATTACAATTATAAAATACTTATAATTAGTGACAAATATCTTACACATTAGGCACTTAGGGTTATTTTACAACACAGAACATACATGAATTGTACATCGCACACACAAAATGTAGTCCTTTGGTTGTCAGAAACGCATTTTGACGAGGCGACTCCTACAGGAATCACCTCGACAAAATGCGCTACTGACAGCCAAAGGGTTATTTTACATCGTATTTGATGAGTGAACACGTCTAAAACGAACTACAAAGCTCAATGATGGTTCTCCATATAAATATGTATGTATTTAAGTACATTTTAACTGAGATTTATTAGTCGGTGAACGATAATAATAATAAAAAGAAGAGGAAGAAGAAAAAGAAGAATAACAGTCAAAGTCAATGAACCAACCCTGAGGTAATAAATCATGTCTCTAAACCCATCACAAGTAGACCCTGTGCTGGCTCACGACAAAGACGGATGTAAATAGGGCCAGCAAGATGTATACATTATCAAGAGTCCCCGCACATTCTGGGGATCTTTGAGATCTATGCCTCTTGCATTTGGACGTTGCGTGTCCCCAAACTTATAACTGATGGATAAACAAAATGTTAGCAAGAGGCGTAGATCCTCAAGAACCTCCGCATCTGCGGGGGCTCATGAGGATCTGTGTCTCTTTCAGTTGGATGCAGTTGGATGTGTGCACCGCTAGTGAAAGGATTAAAGTTTACATAGCATGTTCTGCATATGCAACAGTCCTATTCTATAGTACTTCATCAGGGTCTGATCCGGGGGGGGGGGGGGGGGGGGCTTTGGTACTACAGTACCCTCCCCCCCCCCCTTCTCGGCTTAAAAAAAAATCATTTACTGCCAGTCCACAGCATGGTCCGAGAACGAGAGGCTTTAGTGTTATTGCAGCACCCCCTAGAACAGTTTCGGTTGTGGTGTTTTGATATATACCAGACCCTGGCAATAGAAAAAAAAAGTGGAGCACCCCCCCCACCCCACCCCCACACCCACCTTGAAAACTGATTGATTCGGCCCTGTTTATAGTCGACTGTAGGCACTTGAAATTTAGTGTGAGTGTGTGTGTGTCCCAAAAAGGTATATTCTTGTGACAGCTCACCGGATCATACACGATAGAATTTAAAAGATAGCAACGCACGTAATCATAAAACATGCACAAGATGTAATAAATAATGAGACACACGCATCGATTCTTTTACGTCTGATAACTACAATCGAATGTAGACTGCGACAGTTCAAGAGTCGCACCAGGTTAAGTCTTGAACCGTCATGATCTCTCCATCTACTACACCCGGTGCGTACTGTGTATATTCCCCAAATGTGCAGGGTCAGTGTTCATGTCTAACTGAGGATTCTAAGTATATTGCCGGTTGTTCGTAGTCACTGAAATATAGGAAAGGAAAATAATAGCCGGTAGATTAGAAAAGAGATATACCAACTGTGCAGGTAAGGAAACTGAAACTTGTTGAAGAATAACGGAATTTACAGCCAATTTAGAAAGACTACCAAGTAAAGTAGGTAAAAGCATTGTCAGAGGAAAGAACTGTGCATTAATGACCAATGATTTTAGATCTGGTAGGTCAAAGCACCAAAGCTTTGACCAGCTAGTTCATGATCATTCGTCATTAATGCACACTTCTCTTCCCTTACAGTTCTTCTAATTTCTACTGAATTTGGTAGCCTTTCTAAATTTTTCAATGATCATTGGTCAGTAATGCACAGTTATCTTGTCTGATAGTGCTTTTACCTACTTTATTTGGTAGCTTTTCTAAATTAATAGCACTAGTAGTCTCTTCTTTCCTTTTAGTTTGTTAATTAGAATTGATAGCGCATGTCGTCAAAATCGGTAAACACAAATCAGTTCGGTCGGACGCTACTTAAAGAAAATACCGGTTGTCAACTCTGAAGGAAATAGCCATCCCAGTTGGAAAGCGATGAAGATTATTAAACTGGCAGGAGCACGATAGGCAATGACAGAGCAAGCCTGATGCCAGATAAGCTTGGTGTATCTTAGTGCCAATCAAATCAGGCGCCAGCCGTGAGCTGGTATTGTCGACCCATCTCCCGAGACTGGAAGGGGAACTAAAAAGGCACAGTTTGTGAATGCATTTGGGTGTCTGTCTCTTAAAATGAAAGACACACAAAATCTCAATCACAACTGTTTCTTCAAGTTCATTTCAAAAGAAAAATATCAATTCACAGGAGAATCTTTCTTCAAATGAAAAGCTTAGTTCACAGGAAAATTCACACACAAAGCTCAGCGAACATAAAGCCGTCGTAAGACAAAAATAAATTTACATAAAAATATTTTGCTCACCGGAAAATATACTCGAAAAAGGTATATATCTTACAGACACATCTTACAGTTCATATGAAATGTTGTATTCAAAGGAAACGTTTTGTTCATAGAAAATCTCGTTTCACAAATTTAAAAAATCAGTTCACGGAAGCAATTCAATTCAAACAACAAATTGAACAGTTTAGAGAAAAATGTAAGTTCAAAATATGAAAATACAAAAAAAAAAACTAAATGTGATTTTTTTTTTTACTAGATTTTCATTCTTTGAAATGGTTGTATAATACTAAAATATCACATTAGATTATTCTCATCGCACAGACGTGAAAATACCTTACCTTTGACTCCACTTAATAAGCAAGAGTGTAAAGAGACATAGATACTCTTGAGCCCTCTCAGCTCGCGAGGGCTCATGAGCATCTTAGTCTCTTTATATACTCTTATTGCTCAAGAGGAGTAGAACGAATGGCACTGCAAATGGATGTGTCAGCACATTGAGCCACTAGATTGCAGATCTGAAATCTTGCAGTTGTCCTCGTAACAGTTTTGATAAACAATCGCAGTTCAAGGGTGTTGACAGAATAGCTTGGCACCTGGAGGGGCCAAGCTATTTTGTCACCACCCTTGAACAATACTGGTCGACCCATATTTTGGTACTAAATGTGTAGAATTAGAATGAGGCGCATTATGCAGATTTTAAGCAGAATTTTCAAAGGAGCCAAAGCCAGAATCTTTATTGTCTTCGGCATCGTCTCCCTCGACGTCGATGAAATAATCATCCTGCGAGTCACCGTGACCATGAGAACAAGGGGTGTCCGAGAGTTCAGCTATGGCGACGCGATTGCCAAGGGCGTGGGACTGGGAGGGGCCTGGAGTGCTGTGGAACCTCAGGTGACTGAGGGGAAAGGGCAGGGCGGCAACAGAAGGCGTGATGACGGGCGGGGCCTGTACCAGAACAGGGTACAGGTGAGCAGTGGCGGCCACACCGAAGGGCGAGTAAGGGACGTTCCGCATGCTGTCATCACCTAGGGGTGCGGCTGAGAAGGCAGCAGGCGTCGCAGGACCGGCTGTAAGGTGAGCCCCCGTCCATCTCGGGAGATCGTGTGCATTGTTATGTTGCCAAGTAGCATGAGAATGACCGCGAACTCCCAATAGTCTCGGGAAAGTCACAGACTTGGCAAAGAAGCTTCCATGGTACACAGAAGGCGAATAAGCTGCTCCCCCAATTCCGTGGAAGGAACTGCCAACGTCTGGCAGCGAAGTAACAGATAGAGAGTTCACTCTGAGAGATAGCGCAGGGTGGCTGTATAAGTCTGCAGGGACACCAGCCCCCGGGATATGAGGAGGCACGGGATTCAAGACAGGGATATGAGAGTAGGGCCAGCAGGGGAGGTGCTGATGCGGGACTGAAGACTGACTTCCACAGACACGAGACTGAGATTCTACGGCACGACTGTCACTTGAGTTAAAGCGGGCAGAAGTCACCGTGGCAGGCGTCTCCGAACCCAGAATGTCTGCTATGTTGAAGCTGGACGGCTTGGCTCCAGGCAGACTGGCTTGGCTGTGCCCCGCACCAGTCTCTAAATCCCCAGGGCCATGTAGGATAGAAGGGTCTGGGAAATTAGAGACTACTGGAGCACCCAGAATGTCAGACATCAAGAAACTGGTGCCTTTGGTCTGGGGCTGACGTACGTTAAGTGAAGATGAAGGCATAGCGTCCACGTCTCCAGAAGCAGGCGACTCTATCTTCGCAGTGGATGATTTCTCGACATGGCCTGCTCTTTGCACACGATCTGCAGATGCTGCAAGTTGTTCTGCTTCATGCTGCACTGCCCGTCTCTTTCTGAACTGACGGGTAGAAAAGGGCGTGTCTTGGGTCATTGAGGATGCCAGCTTTCTCCTTTTGGTTGAATAGATGGATGTCGGTGTTTCGGCCAAGTCGTTACTGGCAAGAGGTAGGTTCTCCTTGGTGCTGGGGTTAGAGATCGTTGTGCTGATACTCTGTCGGCGCCGTTTGAAGCTCCTCATTTTACGATCTGGGTTATTCCCCGGCTGTTCTGCTAATGGTCTAGAGTTCTTGCTGGCGGCTGGGGTGACGATTGTCGCTGTGGTGACAGAGGTCGCCTGCGGAGTGTAGTCAGTAGTAGAGGTCGACACTGTGTCTGATGCAGAGGTTGCCTTGCTTGCTTTTCTGTTGCGGGCACGTCGATTCTGAAACTACACCTGTTGACAAACAAAAGTATAATTAATATGATGGATGGTGACAGAAAGATGAACTTGTATATAGTGCATGGAGGACGATGGGGAGAAGGTGGGGGTTGGGGGCGTGTATTCAAATGCATGCCAGCCGGAAGCATTGAGGATAACAATCTTCGAATCCATTGCCCGCTCCCCCCCCCTCCCCGCCCCCCCCCCCTTCACATCTCCCAGCCCAATAAGAAGAATTTTGATTTATCAATTAACCTCCCTGTGAATGCAGGCGTCAGTGCTGTTTATCGACGCATGCATGCACAAGGGGTTAAACCATTATACAATCAGTCAAAGCCGCGAAAAAAATATCGAACTGACTTTAACTCATTCAAGGCAACCCCACATCAATAGCTGTGAAAGTGTCGTATAGCGTTTCCGCATTGCCATACGACACTTCCGCAGCTGTTGATGCTGGGCGCCTTGAATGAATTATCAACTTTGTCAAAAGGAAAATTGCATTCAGTATACATGTGGAGTTTGCGGGGAAACTGCAAGGGGTATACCCACAACAGTATCGAGATACGCTTAACCCTTTTAGCCCCGGATCCATACAGCAGATGACTTGACCATGATAATTCTAGGCGCCAAGCTAATCTGGCACTACCCTTGAATTATCATGGTCAAGCCATCTCCTGCAACTGGTACATAGTCGTCAGGTAACACCTCCAAATTTTGAGAAATGGGACCTTGGGGCTAAAAGGATAAAACTATTATCGTTCCTGTGTACCTGTTTTGAGAAATCATCTCTTTCTTTCTTTCTTTTGTTGTTGTTGGGGAGGGGGGGGGGAGGGAAGAAAACGTAATCTTTAAAGGCATGTCCTCTTTGAATTGAAGTCTTGAAGGAAAAGGGAAAACGTGTCACCTGTCATTTAAGACCATCGTGTATGTGGCTACAGCCATCTACATGATGGTCTTTAATGACAGGTGATCTCTTATAAGAGTGGTCGCTTAAATCAGGGTCTGCTGTCCCTTTTTCGTGAATAAATTGTTACACATACAAAACAATTTACCTGAATTCTGCTCTCCTCCACCCCAGCCATGCGCGCCAATCTCGTCCGCTCGTCTATCCCTGGGTAGGGGTTCTTGCTAAAGGAGTCCACCATCACTTGCAAGGTCTCAGGGCTGAACTCGGTGCGGTCACGTGCCTTGGATCGATTTGACATAACCTCCCGCCGTCTTCTCTGCGCAGGCGCGAGAGTCACGGGGTCTGGATAATGGCGACCGGATGAGACGTCGCTGGAACGCAGTCTCCGGGAACTGAAATGGACAAGAATGAATATTAGAAACAACTGTAGCCTAGAAACCATAGAATATTGATTTCTTTCCATCATTTTGTTTTTTCTTTGTTTTGTGGTGGTGGTGGTGGTGGTGGGCAGGAGGTGTGTTTGTGTGTGTGTGTGTGTGTGTGGGGGGGGGGGGGGGGCGGCGGTAGGGGTGGTGCTGTTTTGCTAGGCCGCATGCATAAAATAAGAAGTGTCCTGGCAAATGAACTACATGCTTTATATGAAACACTAGAAGTTCAACTACCGAGATGCACACCGACGGAAAAAGAGATGTAAATGGCATATAGATCCCTATGAGCCCGCGCTTGTGCGCGGGCATATGAGGATCTATGCCTCTTATGCCCCCATTCGTACACTGTTACTTGGACGTAAAGGATTATCTGACACACGGTCTGAGATTAAGGCAGAAACACATTTCATGGATGACATTGACGGATATTCACAAATCGTTTGTGCTGGTCTGTGATTTTGGACATTGCGGCCTAAGCCGAAAGGTCCAAAATCACAGAGCGGCAAACACGTGTATGAATAAAGCTTGGTAAAATCAACACACAACCGTGCATATACCTTAAAATCGCTTCAGTTTCCAGTCCATGTTGAGCAGCCGGAGTTCCCGACACGAAAGTGATGTCGGTAGACGCCTCTAGAACAGATGCCTCTTCCACAGCTTGCGGTTTGTTGATCATGACGTCTGGAGTTTTTGTTGAATAGGCCTGAACCACTGTGTCTGGTAGTCCCCACGTAGCGGGCTCTGCAAAAAAATAAAAATAAATAATAATAATAATAATAATAATAATAATAATAATAATAATAATAATAATAATAAAGTATAAATATAAAAAGTAGAGGATGTCCCTAAATTCGAAGTAGGTCAAACATTGCACGGACATCCAGTGTATTAACTTAGCTCGCTCCACCTGTAACTTGTAAGGGGGATATAATCTCGTGAGCTCCTTCCGCCACAAGAGCTCATGAGAATAAATGCCTCTTGTTTGCAAGGTGTTGCCTCATTAAAATCGACATATGCGTATCCTGTATTAACCCATTTAACCCCGGGACACTGCAGCATTAGATGGATTGATCATGATAATTCAAGGGTTGTGCCAGATGAGCTTGGCGCCTTGAATTATCATGTTCACTCCATCTCCTACAACTTGTACATAATCGTTAGGCAACACCTCCAAAATTTGAGACTAGGACCTTCGGGCTAAAAGGGTTAACAGTGATGCTACAGGGATGCGTGCTGCAGCGATCGGGGCGATCCAGGGAACCGCTATCTTTAGTCTGCACTATAAAGTGGCGCGAACTACTGCCTATACTTGGGCGTTTCCTAAAGCCTGCGCGGTGGAGCTTTTTGGTGGAGTGCAGTGTGCGCAGTACTGGCCCCACCCTTTAAACCCTTGGTTCCTTTGCCATGGCCTAGCAAGCTGGGACGGTGGCATCGAGGTCCTCGGGTCGTAGGTTTTATATCAGACTGTCCTTGTCTTAGTCTCTGGCTCAAAAGCCTTCCCCGGAGACACGGGGGCTTTGATGTCAGGGGTTTCCTCCAAGGCAGCAGGGGACTCGTGGGGGCCGGGGTCGTCTATGTCCCGTGCAGATGTGAACATCTGCCCACTGCCCAGACGGTGACAATAGAGGAGAAAAATCCAACGCCGGAACCCGGTATCGAACCTCGCACCTTTGGCATTGGAGGCAGACGCCTTAACCACTGTGCCACTTCCCTGCGTATACTTACTATGAAGCGTTCAGCCTACTGTCTTTGATCTGATTCTGATACATGTACTGGAATAACACTTGCTAACGCGAAGGCGCAAACTGCTGAAGCCTAGTTAAAGAACGTTAAAACTTTATTTCAAACAAAGGGCAGAGTTTTCTAGATCCTCTGTGTACGTCTGGTCAGTGGGGTTTTACGCCGCAATAGCTGGAAACGACATCACACTGTAGGTCGAAGTGCACGTGTTTCAACGAAAACAGTTGAGTATCACATTTCGCCCCCCCACAAAACACTCACATTTTGGAGCTGCCCTTTGAGGACTGCATTACAATGCAGGAGACAGATCGACCATGATAGTTCAAGGGTGGTAGCAGAATAGCTTGGCGCATATAGGCGCCAAGCTATTTTGCCACCACCCTTGAACTAGCACGGTCGAGCCATATCTTGCTGTGGTGTTTCGGGGCTAAATGAATTAAGCTCCCGGACAAACAGGCGATATATCGTCTATTGAGAGGTGTGTTTCTTAACTCATTCGAGACGTGCCGCATCCGGATAAGCGGCGTTAAGCCGCGAATCAGGATGCGGTACGTCTCTAATGTGTTAATCGATTTTACCTTTTCACGGCCAGTGGGCGTATCTTGCGTTTTTGACATCATTGGACATCCAACGTCAAAGATCCCCAGCCAAAGAAACAGGTATAAAAAGTGGTTTCAGCAAGAGACTTAGATTTTCATGAGCCCCCGCAACTGCGGGGGCTCATGAGAATCTATGTCTTGCAGTTGGATCGTGCTGACGTTTTCTCGGGAGTGAAGAAGTTAGTACAAGTCGACGGAGATCGACAAACCATATTAGTTCGAGGATCGTGCCAATTAAAGCCTGACGTCCTGACAGGCTCAAATGCTAAAAGGACACTTTCCTTGTTTCGATCCGAAATAAAGACAAATTCAAAACGGACGTCGACAGAAAATATACAAAGAATAAATAAACTGACGAGCAAAAGGAATGCAACATCATTCACATCATCGGAAAAAAAAAGGAATTTTGATAATGTGAATGATGTCGCAATTCCTACGCTCGTTAGTATAAAATGGTTTTTCAGATGGAAAATTAGTAAGGGAAAGAGAACAGAAAAGTGCGATACATGTAGAACACGTAGAACATTGTTAGAAAATTGTTAAATATTCATGGGCTTAACCCCTTTACTGCCGAGAAACACTGAACACGATCCAACTGCAAGAGACATAGATCCTCGTGATCCCCCGCAGTGGCGGGGGCTCATGAGGATCTATGTCTCTAGCTAAGACTAAATAGGTATCCATGCTTCTTGGACGGTGCTGGTGTTTGTGCGTTGAATGAACCAAGATTTCAGAAACAAAAATGTGGCGGGCAAGGGGTTAAATAAGTAATCGATGGCAATATACGATGTATCGGATTAGTGGGTGCTTATTAAGCAGGTGTATTGTGTATTTGGTGGTGGTGGACCATGTTTTTGGGTCGGGGTTTAGGAGGCCTTCTACGGTGAGAGGTGCGTTGAGTTTATCTGCTACTAGGGTTCTGGTTTGGGCTATGCTCGGGCAGTCTAGCAGTATGTGTTCCGTCGTGAGTAGGTGGCCGCATGTGCACATTATTGGGTTGGGGTGGACTAGGTATCTCTCGCCCCCTAATCGGATCCTTGTTAGTCGTGACTGGTCTCTCCTCTTACCTATTAGGAGGGTGGGTGTATTGTTCAGTACCCTCGTGAGATTTTTGCGTCTTCCTTTTTTGTTCTGGTGGAATTCTTTTTCCCATAGTTTTTGGAAGGCGGGCCGGAGAGCATTTGACCGTTCATTTGCTGAAAGTGGTAGGTTGAAGAAGGTCGATTCTTGGTCGAGGCCTTTCTTCGCTACCCTGTCTGCTCGTTCGTTGCCTGGGATTCCCACATGGGAGGGGACCCACATAAATTTGACTGTTTGGCCGCGTTCTGAGAGTTCGGCTGCTCTTAGTCTGACTAGGTATGTTAGATCTTCTCTGAACGAGTCTAGGTTCTGAATCGCTTGTATTGCCGATAAGGTACATCCGATACATCTAACCAAACTACAGACATGACGAGAGGTAGATCAAAAGCGATGCGTGGACATCAGCGACAACCAGTCAGAACATAACTCCCCCCCCCCCCCCTCAACCCCCGGCCCACCCCCCCTGGACGAAATCAGCGAGAGCTGGAAGTCCGTATCCTTTAAAAATAGCATAGCATAGCATATACGATAAACACAATCTAAACGAATACAGTTTTGTTTGGGCGCTAGAAAACAAAAGCGTGTCTTCAAAATTTATTTTCAAACTATTACGAGTAATTTACATTGGGAGCTCCGCAGCGCCATTAAAAAAATGTTGCCCTTTTACTGCCAAGTCAACGTGAACGCAATCCAGATGCAAGAAACATAGATCCTCATGAGCCCCCGCATTTGCGGGGCTCATGAGGATCTATGCCTCTTGCTGGCCCCTACTGGGTATGGAGAATAATTCCTAACATTAGGCTGGCGACTGACTTAATAAGACATTTTTTTAAATCTGTCTGACGATGTGTAAATGTAGAAGAAAATGTAATCAAAAACAAAATTATTAGATATAAAAAATAAACAAAAAACAATTAAAAAAAATATTTAAAAAACTTAGGGAAATGAAGCTCAAATGAGAAAAAAGACTGCAAGACAATGTTGACTCATTCAGCCCCGACACACTGCAGCAAGACATAGATCGAGCATGATAAGTTCAAGGGTGGTGCCGGCCAGAATAACCCATTGGCACTATGACACTATTGCAACCATTGTTGCGAGGCCCCTTGAATGAATTAACGTATTAGTACATAATCATCCCAAATATATCTGCTTCTAGTTTTCAGAATTTTAATCTCAGTAAACTTTGCCATCGTATAATTATGCCTTCAGACGGAATAAACTGTTTAACCCCATTTACTCTGTTGTCGCAGTTTTGTTTTTCTGAAATCTTTATTCATTTTAGAGTTACCACCACCAATAAAACGTGGATACAAAATAGAGGCTAGCAAGAGGCATAGGTCCTCATGAGCCCCCGCAAATGCGTAGTCTCATGAAGATCTATGTCATAAAGATCTATGTCTCTTGCAGTTGGAAAGTGTTCACTTATACACGGCGTGGCTAAATTCACAACAAAAAATAAATTCATAAATAATAGAGTGATTAAAAAACACCTACCTGTGTAATTCACAGTATCCAGCGCGTCGCGGATACCGACTGGCTGGTCTTCGAAAGATGCGGCTGGCTCCATGGCGACGAGAACAAATCCGAACACTTTAGAATGCTGGATGTTTCACTTCGCAAGCTAATTTCTAACCACCAGTAGTCGTAGGTAACTGGAAAGAGCTGACTAGTCAAGTCCACGCAAGTTGGACAAGACACACACTTGCGAAACTCATTTATTCATTCATTCATTATCTCCAATTTAACGTCCCACTGGCACTATACAGTGATCGGGGACTAGCTTTTATAATCTTCAGTTAACGCTGCACATACAAATAGGTCAAGTATTTAAAAACTATAGTTAAAAATTGTTATCTCACCTATAAATTTTGATTTAGTCTCTCGCCCAAAATACCTCGGTCCAATATATTCGCTATTTTATTACAAAAAATTTTAAAAGATTAAAATTCAGGACCACCTGATAAAAATCTCTATCATTAAAATCACTAAAAATATGTACATACTAACGATCCAGATAAGACCAAGACAAACGCGGATCAGGGCCAGCAATGCTCACCGCTATACTGAATTGAACTATTATACTTCTATATAATATTATTTATATTAACTTTGTAAAAATAGAAAGGTTCACAATATTTGTTATCTTGGCAATAGTGTTAACATCAGCAGTTTCAAGTATAGCCTGTAGCGACGAGGCTCCCGGATATGCAGTTCTAAGATCTGTACATTCGGCGGCGAAGGCCACACAATCCAAGACCGCATGGTCAGGAGTGAAGCCCTCGCCGCAGAGGCAGGACGGGCGAGCCAACCTGGCCCGCCAGCCGCCAGTACAGATCCTATTGATTGCCCCATCTACGTAGGGCAGCTTATAAATAGCATGATTTTTTTTTTAATTCTATAGGCGAGGACGCCTGGACAGTCCCTGGCTAATGTCAGATTATTTTCGTTATTAATCTCACTTATTACTTCATTAACATTATTTTTAGCCTCTAGAATAGTATGTGGGAGCCGCATGGGCTGGGCACCCGGAAGACCTGATGCACCAGCCCGGGCGGCCCTATCCGCAGCCTCATTACCCAATATACCAACATGGGCGGGGACCCACTGGAGAGCGACACTGATTCCTCTAGCACAGAGTTGATTAATTAATATGTAAATTTATCTCTAAAACAATGTCAGGTCTACCAGCTCGATTATAATTTTGAATACTCTGTAATGCTGATTTAGAATCGGTACAAATTAAAAATTGATACATCTGCAGCGGGAGGGACAGCACGTGACCAAGGGCCATTAATATGGCCACTAGCTCTACCGTGCAAATAGCCCAACCGCTGCCCAAGCTGTAACTAATCGTTTTAGATAAGAGGGAATAACCACCCCGCTCCCCGCATCTCCGGCATCGTTTATAGACCCATCGGTATATGCGGTGAGCGAGTGGGGGTACTGAGCTTCCAGAAACTCCAGAGTTGTTAATCTCTGGAGATGTAAGTCACTTTTTTTTAATTTATATTAGGTATATCCATAATTATCGTGGCCCCGAGGAGGGTCCAGGGTGGATAAGGTGCTAGCGGTACCGGTTTAATTGTCTGGGGAGTCACAGCAGCCTTACCAAGGACCTCGCAAACCAATGAAGTTAGGGATGGCTGAATCTTTCTTTTTTGTATAGCATGGATGGCTAATTCCTGCCGATCCATGTTAATTTCATTATTAAACGTTTCCTGGGCGTTATTTGAAATCTTGAATATCCGGTTAATGTAATTCGCACAGAATTTTAAACGAAATTGTTCCAAAGGAAGCACTTTGGTGAGGGCATAGACCGCTTTATTTGATGTAAAGTCTGGCACCTCCATAATGCACTTTAGCGATCTCATTTCTGCTGCTTCCAGCATTTTAAGCACTCGTTTAGATGCAGACATGAAGCATTCTGTTCCATAATTGAGATTTGAGCGCACCAGTGCATGATGGAGGTGCAGAAGTAACTTGGTGCTCCTGCCCCACACCTCGTGCTTAAGTAATCTGATTAAGTTTACAGCCCTATTTGCTCTACAGATAAGGCTATTAATATGTGGTGTCCAATTTAAAGTGGACGTGAATAATACACCCAAGAATTTTATTTGAGTTAGCGGAGTAATCAGATGTTTCAAACCAAAATTACTTAGTTATTGGTATACTAAATTTGGCTTTCCTAGTACTGAAAATAATTAGTTGAGTTTTTTTCCGGAGCTAACTCAAATCCGTTTTTTCTAAATATTTCTGCACTGTGTCAATAACCCTCTGAAATTTAATGTTTTTTTCTCGAGATATTTCTCTCTCATGAGAATTTATGGTTTTAACATGTTTCCATATGGCTACGTCATCGGCATACTGAGAAATTTTTAAAGTAGAATTAGTATATTTATCTAGTTTAGCTTTAAGGTAAGCCGGGAGATCTGCCATCATAATATTAAATAAGGTAGGAGCGAGACAGGTACCTTGAGGTACTCCACAATCAGTTATATATGTTTTAGAGAGGGCCTGCCCATATTTGACCTGGAAGGTTCGCTGCAAGAAATTTTTAAGATAATTATAAATATTACCAGTTAAACCAAGTGTACTGACCTTATACAGTAATTTTTTATGCCAAACGACATCAAATGCTCGTTTGACATCAAAAAAGCAGGCCATGAACTTTTGTTTTTTCTTAAAGGCCTGCTTAATTGATGATGAAAGTGTGTATAGCTGATCGGATACAGATCTATATTTCCGAAAACCAGCTTGAACATTAGGAATTACATTGTTTTTATCCAGAAAATAATCTAATTTGTTCTTAACTAGCCGCTCAAATACTTTACTTATATGTGATGTCAAAGTTATAGGTCTGTACGAATTAACTAAATTTCGTGGTTTTTTTGGTTTGGAAATATGAATAACCAAACCATGTTGCCAAGCCAATGGGAATTGGCCCTCTCCATAGCACTGATTAAACAGTCTTAATAATAGCTTCCTTCCTTCAAGGGGAAGGTTTTTCAGCATAATATATGTTACATTGTCGTGTCCCGGGGAAATTTTGGTTGTTCCAACCTGGGACAAGACAGAGTTTAATTCCTCCATAGTAAGAGGAAGATTAATCATGGCAGTATCTCCCGGTTCAGGGGCAGCCAAATCAAATATTAACTTATTTTCCTCTGCTGCTCTAAAACTTTTTGCAGCAGGGTTAAATTTATCTGTGGTACAAATATTAGCGAAAGTTTCCGCCAAAATTTCTGCTTTATCCTGGTCGGTAGAATACACAAAGTTATTAACTAATGGAGTAGGAGAAGGATTATTTATATTTTTAAATTTTTTAACAATTTTCCAAGCCCTGGCCATATCCGTGGGTGAATTAATTTCTTTAATAATCATATCGTTTAAACTTTTGAGTTTGGCCTGGGCGATAGTTTTATTACATTGTATGTTTGCCGTTTTCATAGCCATATGGTCTTCTGGCTTTCTAGTTTTTTCCCATTTATTATATGCTTTTTTTCCTTTCACAGCCCTATCACATTCCTCGTTCCACCAGACATTGGAAGGTTTGTCGGGTGGATTGATTGATTGTACATTGCTTAACGTCCCGACAGCAACAAGGCTTTCTCAGGACGTGCCTGCACTGCTTGTGAAAAAAAAACAACAACTAAACAGAACATTGAATGCATGTCGCCAGCCGGTCAAACACATTAAATAAACCTAACACATGGGGCCTAAATAAAGCTAAGACCATTTAGCAACACACATCCAATATCAAGAGCTACAGGCAGTGCAGACAGTAGGGAGAGTTTAAAAAAGGCAAATACAGGTGAATGGACCTCGGGTAGACAGAAACACATGCCCCAGAATAGAGAGAAAACCCCACCCTGTGGGGCTGACCAGGGTGACCCTGGGAACTAAAAATGTTTGTCGGGTGGAGCTCCTCTACTTCGTGGAATTGCTGCCTCAGCAGCATTAATTATTACCTTAATTAAAGTATTATTTAACGCTTCTGCGTTAGTAACATCAATATTATCCTTATTTTGATTAAAAAAAATTTGAAAAATAGACCAATTTGCTTTCTCATATTGAAATTTTCCAATATTTTGGGGGAGATTATTAGTTAATTGAGATTTAAGATTTAGTTCCACGGATATGGGCAGATGATCACTCCCCATCGGGTCATCCCCCAAAGTCCATGAAACATCTAAGAAAATATCATTAGATGCTAAAGTTAAATCCACCGCCGATGGGTGCGATTGTTTTCTATCGGGAATTCTAGTAAATTCATCACTATTGAGAATAAAAAGATTCGATTTTGATATATCATCTGCCTGTTTATGATCTATTTTTCGATTGTCGGGAATTTTTGAGTGCCATAACGGGTGGTGGATGTTAAGATCCCCCATAACCAACCACCCACCACCCGGCAGGGCACTCATCCACTCCAGACCTGTTGGAGAAACCGATTTAGGAGCATAAAGATTAAGAATATTAATATCTTTATGCATATTAATTTTTATTTGAATGTAACTACTATAGATAGGGTGTATTTCATGCAAAGGAACTGGCGATTGCATTACTATATGATCAATCCCTATTTTGATATATATAGCTGTATAAATTTTATCATTAAATTTAATATGTGACTCAGTAACAGGAGGATAGTGATATCCCCTGATGAGAGGTAATTTAACTTTAGTCCTTAATAGGGATTGCAAACAGATTATATGAAAATCATTTTTCTCCAAATAATTATTTAAGTAGTGAATACTTGAATTAACCGCACGACAGTTCTATTGGAGGATATTTAGTTTCTCACTGTCTAACGCACCCATGACGGCGGAAGAAACTTATCGCTATTAACCTGAAGTTTATTCTGTTTATCCAGTCAGATCACATCGGGGTTCGTGGGCAGCGGGACCAGGATAGTCATGATCAGCTGGTTAAACTGGAGCATGGCCATCACCATCCCCTGCACACTCCCCCCCGACACTGCCGTTACTAAATTTTGAGCTTGCTTACTGATGTCCCTGATCATGAATTCTCTCAGTCCAGGGCCATCAGCAGCAGCTTGTCGGACCTCACCGAATCTGAGTGTTCTTCGGGAGGGTGGAGAATGCTCCTCCTCCATCAACGAGGGAGGTGGAGGAGGAAGAGGGGGTGATTTTTCAATCTCTACTGTTACTCCTGTTTTAGCCCTATTATCTTGTGACATATTATTAGTTAAAATATCTCTGTACGATGGAATCTGATTCTTTTTTTTGCTGTGAAACAGGTTTGTTGTGAGAGGGCTGTGAACGAATAACAGGAATCTGAGTCCATGCCGCCTGTGGCATCCAGACCTCTCGGTAGCTGAGCTTTAGTTATGACCTCATCCTTTTTCTTAGCAGTTTTGATCTGGGCCCTCCTCACGGCCTCCTTGTATGGTATATAATTTTCATTCCTTATTCTATTAGCCTCTCTATGGAGGATTATCTGAGGGCATTTTTGGTATGCTGCACTATGTGCGCCACCACAGTTTACACATTTTGGTGTTGTGGTGTCAAGACAGGCTCCCCGGACATGGTCACGGCCGCCACATCTGACACACACAGCCTGCTTTGCCCTACACGCTCGAGTCGTATGTCCCAACCTGCAGCATTTGGTACAGCGTGGAACAGGGGGGGGGGGGGGGGGGGCATACGGCTCGACCGGGAGGTGATGAACTCCTATTTTAATTCTGGCTGGTAGTTTAGTGATATCAAAGAAGTCTACCTTGATCGCCCTCGAGGGGGTCCCATCCCTTTTGGTAAGCCTGGTCACATCAGTCTTATATCCCTGTTTAGTCAGTAATTCTTTTAACTGGTTTACGTCCCACAACCCTTGGAGTGGGGATGGTACACTCGACCTCCGCCCCACCGAGGTTCCTTTTTGACGCTAAAAGTTTCTGCGATCTAGCATTAGGACAAGAGACAATCCAGACGTCCCTACCTAATTGTCTCAGAGTGATCTCGGAGGGTGCGACCCCAGCACCTTCACAGAGGTGGGGCTGAAGGGTACCATGATCCCGGAGTCTGGAGGATCCCGTCCCCCGGTCATGGACCCTAACTGGAAAAGTGCACTACACCTCGGCAGCGGCGCCAGCGCCGCCATCCCCCCGAGTCCACGATGTTTTGATTAGCACGTTGTCTATTTGTTTTCCTGTTAACCACTTGCCTAAAAGGAGTTCTAGGGGGGGGGGGGGGGTTCCCGACCCACCCCCCCCCCCCACCGGCGGCAGAAATACCGTCGCCGGCGAAAGGGGGCGGGCCACCCCCCGCTGATTCTGAAACTACAGTGTTTTCAGTCGAGGCATCCCCATCCCCACTCCCACCGTCGAGAACTACTTCGTCGACGGTAAGAGGAGGTGGGAATCCATCCATAGTTGAAGTCGCAGGAGAATTTTGATGGACGAGGGGGGACAGTCGGCGCAATGAAGACCATCGCGTAGACCGCCCCCTCGGCCCCTCCTCCAGTAACCAAAGAAGTTAATTGTGGGTGGGAAAGACTAACCCTACGCTCTCCCCGGACTGTGCCAGAGGCACGTGCAATGTCCGGGGAATGGGGAGGGGAAGAAAATACCCTAAGCTCTCCCCCACTGAACGGAGCCCCCTAAAGAGGCCCCGCCAGGGGATACAACAGGCAGACTAACTCCGCCATCAGAAATAGTAGCAGATGTCGGTGCATGCGGGTTTAGAACATCGCTGGCCCTAGCCCTAGTCCGTTTGTGCTTAGTCTTATTTCGTTTTTTCCTCTTTCCTCTAGAGGGAGTATCCAGACCGTTACCAGTGACCGAGGAACCAGATCGCCATCGTCGGTCCTGTTGAAGACGACAATGACCGAGCAGAAAGTCCATTTAGTAAGTGTACCTCTGCCGGGCCAGTTTATGTTTAAAATTTACAATTAAGACTCAGACTAAGGATAAAAATTAGTTAAATTTAGTTAAAAATGACTAAGACCAAGTCACTTGACCTTCGACACCAGTACTTGCCACAAAAGTCAGTTCTCTTCTAGGCGGTCCTTAAAAGGACTGTCAGTTGTTAAATTGAAGGCTATGGTGAAGAAAAGCAGGCGGGCGTAGCAAACTTTGCAGTCAATTCAAGATGTCTGCCGGCTGTGGATGGTAGGAGCCCGTAGCAGACAGCACGAGGCGAAGCAAAGGGCAGCGGTAGGTAGCAGGCAGCACGAGGCGCGGCAGGTGAGCTGTAGTAGCGACGCGTGTCTGAAGTGGCTGTGTGGCGAGTATGCGAAACTCTCGTCACTGGCCAAACTTTGATCTAGCTACAGGTTGCACAAGGATCTGCTTCCAGCGGTTTCTGTCAAAAGACTGATGAGTTCTTTGATTGAATCAAGCTTACATCTGGAGATCCTCCGTGATCCAATCACAGTCACGTGACTACTTCCAACCAGTGAGAATCATCGCTTGATTCTCATTGGTTGGAAGTAGTCATACAGCCAATGAGATTGCAGCACACCTACCCACCCGTTAATCCCGTCACGATAGACGGGGCCTGTGATCCCAACAAGACGAAGGGGCCGCGGTCGTTAGCGCCTCGTTCACACCCGGCGGAATGGGGTTAACGGGCGGCACTTTGATGTAGGACGATGGCCACGCGACGGTTAATCCGCCACGCGCTCAGGTGGAGGGTCAATGACTGAGCCACGCGCTCTACTATTGTGTTGGGTGTCGGAACCTGTAAAGCTCACGAGCGTCGGCGACAACAAATAATACGCTTGAGAGATCACATCAGATACTGTCAGTGTGTGGTGCAACGGCGAACATGTACTGATTTTGTTAAATCAGTACAAAGAATAGTAAATAAATTTAAAAAAATTACATAAAAACAAACACATATAAATAAAAAATAAATAAATAATTCATTACTAAATATATAAATAAAACACATACAAATTAAATTAAATTAAATTAAATTACATATTATAGAAAATAAAAGAGAGTACTTAACAAGATGAAGATTTCATCCCAAAGTCTACCGTATTGTTTGGAGCTCACTTGCGTTTTTCGTTTAGGAACATTCAGAGTTTTTCATATTTTTACGCTTATCCTTCTGATTCATTTCCCTCCTCTCTAAGCCAATCTCTGATCAACACACACAACACGGCGCACACAAATAAAGACGGAAACATGGCGCCTCCCGCCATTAGTCCAGCTTTAAACAAAACAGCATATTTTTCACTAAACACAGACTGCTGCATCCGTACAGCCGAGCTTGTGGCTATTTCTCTGGCACTACAGCATTTGCTGGCTCTACCGTTGTAAATTTATCAAATTCTTCTTTGCTCGGACTCTAAGGCTGCTCTGCTGGCTATTGCTTCTAATAAGTTTACGTCGAGACCTGATATAGTCATGGAAATAAAATTCATTATCCGCCAATTACTTGCCCGCGGGATCGTTGCTATCTTACAGTGGATTCCTTCTCATGTGGGCGTCCACGACAACGACCTCGCGGACAAGGCCGCTTGACTTGGTGCATCTGGAGCTCCTGGTTCCATCAAAATATCTCTTGCCTTCTCATCATCTGAATTGAAATCGAAAGTAAAAAACAGCATCAAAACTATATATACCACCAGACTAAACTCACTAGCAAATAAATCCCCTGCTATCCCTGTCTTCTCAGCTAAAACCCCTCCATCCTATGTACTCTCCCCCTTCTACAACTCTGTCATTCATAGACTCTTTATTCATTCATTATTTCCAATTTACTGTCCTCACTACCAACTGGGGTATGGGGAACTAGCACTGTATAACTAAATAGTGGGGGAAAAAGAAAGAAAAAAAAAAAAAAAAAAGGGAGAGGGGGTACTAGGTGAAGCAGTTTATTAGGTTAAGATGGTGACACAAGGGCCACCAACATTAAAAATATCACAATCAACGAGGGTTAACGGTCACAGGTTACTTGATCTAAAATTTATTAGCTAAAATGATCATCAGGCACCAAGGCCATAGAGTTACCCACAACAACGGCCACTTTCATTTAAAAGGAGTCATAATAATTTTAATTATAAGAATATATTAAGAATGGTTAAAAGGACCATATGTACAAGTTAAAACTGACCAATCGGTTTATATACATAATTAATGTAAAAATTATAACAATACTAATCTATATGCACACTCTTCATGTCAAGGTGGCCATTAAATATATCTTTAATGTTATTGAAACTTTCGTCAGTTGTTAAGTCACCGACAGCAGCAATATGATTTAAAGGTGGTCGATAAAATCGTCCACATTATTTAGATTAGCAATATTAATTATAAATAGCCAGAGCTCAACAGCCAGCGAGGCCAGCGCACACGCCGAACCAATTGTCGCAGGCCAGGGCTCAACGCCAATGTAGTGTCTGCAGCGCGGGGCCAAAGTCAAGGTCAATAGCCGTAGTAAAAATAGTATGTCTGCGCATGCGCGTTACAGTAGGCAGGCTTACGATGTCAGTAGGACAATCTTAAAATGTGAATTGGCCAGAGGGATATACCAATTATGACGGCCATGGATCGACACAGGGAGGCAAGGGTAAGTGAAAGATATTGTTTGATATATCAAAACTTAAAGCATATAGGCCGGTAGAGTACTGGCGGGTGCCAGAGGAAAACTTCGCGAGCCAAGATGGCTGACTCCGTATGACCTAGTCACGGCTATTAGTGGGTCAGGAGTCTCGGTTACAAGTCCAGCTGAGAGTTCAGTTACTCTAACACAGTTTTATTCAAGTTAAAGCTGAGAAACAGTCAAAAAATTCCGCCCCGCACGTGTTTTAAAAAAAACTTTGCAGGACCCAGCGAGGGCCCTGTCTTCGTGAACGTTCGGCTAACTTCGGCAAACCGGTTTGCAACTGACTCAGTTGACTGAGTTTTCAACTGCGTTTGTCGTGCTGGCAAAACTCCCGTGAAAAAGACAGGCCACTTCCTGTTTGCAGCGAGTGAGCACCGCGATCACTGTTCTCAACCAGCGATATTTTTACTGATATCAACAGTAGCAGACGACACTCGACCACCCGACGGACAGAGCAGGCCATTAATTGTGCATTGCCTGGACGCACACTGGATATGGACCAGGCCGAGCTATCCGTAAGTTACACAGTACAGCCTGAAGCTTATTTGATATCGGAAGGGTGAGGAAGGAGGGGTTATTTGTCGTTTAGTGTTTGTTGTTATATCTTTTCATCTCAGTGGAGTGGCCTACAGCAAATGTTTTCTCCATACGAAGGGCAGCTACTAAAAATCAGCTTGACCCATGGAGACCTTGTATCGTTTGGCATCTATGTAAACAGTCGATATTCTCTCTCTCTCTCTCTCTCTCTCTCTCTCTCTCTCTCTCTCTCTCTCTCTCTCTCTCTCTCTCTCCCTCTCTCTCTCTCTCTCTCTCTCTCTCTCCCCTCTCTCTCTCTCTCTCTCTCTCTCTCTCTCTCTCTCTCTCTCTCTCTCTCTCTCTCTCTCTCTCTCTCTCTCTCTCTCTCTCTCTCTCTCTCTCATCCAATTTACTGTATTGGTTGTACATCACAATGCTTCTTTATTTATTTATATTAGCCTATATTGGACTGGAGGTACGTGTTGAAAAAATTTGTTCACAACTACAAAGTGTCAGGAGTCATACTTACAGCATGTACAGCCGTACATTCTGCCATCATAGTCCCCAGCGCGTAAAATCCGTGGATGTCGGTCAGTTTCAGTGTCACAGAATCGTCTGCTGTTGTCCGATCTGCTAATCGCGATGATTTCCGTGCAACAGGAAGTGGTCTGTCGTTTTCCGAGAGTTTTGCAAGCTCGGGATACGCAGTTGCCAACTCCGTCAACTGAGTTACGAACCGATTTGACCCACTTAGGGGCAGGGCCCAAGCTGGGTCCTGTAGTCTTTTTAAAACACGCGCTGGGCGGGTTTTTCTCATTGCACCTCAGCTTTAAACAAGGCGTGCCATTTGGCTAAGCCGGATGGCTTTCGCCATTGTGCAGAGCATAGGAGGGTCACATTTAGATAATATTTCACAGAGAGTCACCGCTTCAGGAAAGGCAAGTCTGACAGCAGAACAGTCAGTTATAAAATAAGCACAAGTCATTATAGCGTGGTCAGGAGTAAAGTATTCGCCACATAAACACGTAGGGCGAGCATACTTAACCCTCCAGCTGTCAGATAACAGTCGGAATATAATTGGGTCAATAAATGGGTGAGATTTGGCTAAGAGTGGCGTATTTTAAATAACAAAAGCTGGGATAGCTGGGTACATAGTTTTAAGGATTGAATATCTGTTTGCTACCACTGTACCAGTACCAAGGTTCTAACTGTGTTTCTGATCTTATTTTTCAGGAACGCCACTGTGACGGGCAAGTGAATACGTATAGAACCTGGGGCGTTCTCAGCACCACGCTTAGCTGTTTTATCGGCGAGTTCATTGCCAGTGATGCCGACGTGGGCAGGAATCCATTGAAGGATTATTTCTGTACCGCGGGCACGAAGTAAGTGAATAGAGTATTTGATTTCCAGAATAACTTCTGGTCTAAGTGTAGGGTTGTTAGCTAGAATAGCTAATAATGCCGTAGCGGAATCAGAGCAGACCAGTATCTGATGATATTGGATGGAAATAGCTACCAGATGCCGTAACGCCAACAAGATGGCCATTAGTTCGGCTGTGCAATTGCAACAGCCTGCATTAAGGTTAAAGTGCACTGTTTTGTTTAAGGAGGGGATGACAAATCCACCACCGATTTCTGAGTCACTGATCTTTGACCCGTCGGTGTACACCCTAGTGGCTTTAGGAAAATTTGCATCTAAATATTCTAATGTTGTTGATTTTTGTGTATTAATGTCATCCTTTTTGCTAACATTCGGTATTTTGGTAATTACAGTGCCGGAAAGAAGTGTCCATGGAGGACGAGTCGGCAGAGGAGTATGCTTGACCATAAGAGGATCTGCTTCAGCAGTAATAAGTATATCTTTTATGAATTTAGTGAGAGTTATAAGTTTGTCGTGGTTGCCTCCCCCGGACCCGCCAGCATCGTCGCCGAGTTCCATAGCATAAGTGTCCCGTGCATTGTTGCTGACTCTCTGAAGTCGGACAGCATACAAGGCACAGGCCTGGCTACGTTGCAGGTCCAGGGGAGGCAACCCAGACATGGCATAGACCGCCATATTATTGGCATGGGTTGGTAGCCCTAAAATATGCTTAAGTGACCTCATTTCCAGAGACTCCAGTTTCCGTAAGACGTTCAGAGGGGCAGCAAAAAAGCATTCCTGACCATAAGTTAGACCGCACAAGTGCATGATGGAGGTTAATCAGTAGTTTGGTGCTTTTACCCCAGGGTTCATGTTTGACGGTTTTAATTAAGTTATGGCCCGTTGGGCTTTCTTTACTTACTTACTTACGCCTGTCACCCCTACCCGGGTATAGGCCGTCGACGAGAGACCTCCAGCAACTCCTGTCCTGTGCTTCTCCTTCGATTCTACTCCAGGTGGTTCCCAGTCTATTGATGTCTGCTTGGAGGTCTCGACGCCAGGAGTTTCTCGGCCTACCTCTTTTCCTCTTTCCCTGGGGGTTCCATGACAATGCCTGCCTAGTGATACTGGAAGCTGGCTTTCTCAGACTGTGACCGATCCATCCCCATCTTCTTCGCCCAATTTCATTCTCTGCTGTTATCTGCTCTGTTCTCTCCCAGAGTCTGACGTTGCTGATCTTCTCTGGCCAGTGGATTTTCAAAATTCTTCTAAGGCAACTGTTCATGAAGGTCTGTACTCTGTTGACTGTGGTTTTTGTCAATCTCCATGTCTCTGCTCCATATAGGAGAACTGCTTTTACATTGGAGTTGAAAATCCGGACTTTGGTGTATTGTGACAGCTCTCTGGAACTCCACACTTTTTTCAACTGGAGAAAGGCTGCTCTGGCTTTACCGATTCGTGCTCTGACATCTGCATCAGTGCCGCCTTTTTTGTCTATGATGCTCCCGAGATAGGTGAAGGACTCCACCTCCTCCAACGGGGTGCCAGCAAGCAAGACTGGTTCTTCCCTGGTTGCGTTCAGCCTCATTGTCTTTGTTTTCTGTTTGTGAATGGTGAGGCCCACTTGGGACGAGATGTCAGCAAGCCTCGTGGTCTTGTCCTGCATTTGTTGATGAGTGTGGGACAGTAATGCCAAGTCGTCTGCAAAATCGAGGTCGTCAAGCTGTGTCCACAGTGTCCACTGTATTCCACTTCGTCTGTGCTCTGTGGTCATCTTCATGACCCAGTCTATGGCCAGTAGGAAGAGGAACGGAGACAGCAGACACCCCTGCCTGACACCAGTTCTGACCTGGAGCTCTCTGGTGAACTGCCCTTTGTGGATCACGCGACATGTCATGCCATCATAGCTGCTCTTGATCAGGCGGACGAGCTTTGTGGGTACACCGTAGTGTCGTGGGAGTTTCCACAGAGTCTCTCGGTCCACGCTGTCAAATGCTTTCTCATAATCCACAAAGTTGACGTACAGCGGGGAGCTCCACTCCAGAGACTGTTCCACGATGATGCGGAGAGTGGCGATCTGGTCTGTACATGATCGGTTCTTCCTGAATCCTGCTTGCTGGTCTCTCAGCTGGGGGTCAACGGAGCTCTTCATTCTCTCTAGGATGATCCTGTTGAAGACCTTTCCTGGTACTGACAGCAAGGTGATTCCTCTGTAGTTGGAACACTTGCTGAGGTCGCCTTTCTTGGGAAGCTTGATTAGGTACCCCTCCTTCCAGTCAGCTGGCATCACCTCCTCTTCCTAGATCTTTCCAAACAGTGGGTACAGCATCTCAACTGTTGTCTCTAGGTCTGCTTTCAGAGACTCCGCTGGGATGCCATCTGGCCCTGCTGCTTTGCCATTCTTTAAAAATGCCACTGCTTTTCTGATCTCTTCCCGGCTGGGTCTGTCACAGCTGATGGGTAGGTCGGTCTCTGCCGGCTGGATGTCGGGGGGGTCGGGTGGGCTAGGTCTGTTCAGTAACTCTTCAAAATACTCGGCCCATCTGTCGAGTTGGTCTGCTCTGTCTGCAATAGGCTTGCCTTCTTTGTCTTTTACTGGTCTTTCTGTATGGCCATACTTACCCGACAATCTTCTGGTAATGTCGTAGAGCTGTTTCATGTTGCCGCTGCCTGCTGCCTTTTCTGCCTCTGCTGCCAGGCTGTCTGTGTAGGCCCTCTTGTCTGCCCTGATACTCCTCTTCACCTCACGGTTGGCTTCCGAGTATTTTCCCCTGTGCCCTTACTTTGGCTGCTCTCGTGCGACTGTTGTTGACCGCTGCTTTCTTCTGCTTCCTCGCTTCTATCTTCTTCAAGGTCTGTGCCGACAGCCAGTCCTTGTGGTGGTGTTTCCTGAACCCTACAGTGTCTTTGCAGGTTGAGTTCAGCGCCTCTCTAACTGCCTTCCACTGCTGCTCTGTGGTGACCGCCTCCTCTTCATTTACTAGCTCCTGTAGCGCTTGAAACCGGTTGGACAGCACCAGTTTGAACTCTTCTCTAACTCCAGTTTCTCTCAGGAGGCCTACATTATAGCGCTGTCTTCTTGTTGTCTCTGTGCGGCTTTTCTTTAGCTTGAGCTTCATTCTTAAGGTAAGCAGATGGTGGTCTGAGGCGACATCTGCTCCCCTCCTCTCGAACATCTTGAAGGGATCTTATAACACCAAGTTGCTTTGTGTATTCTTCTGTGTGGGAAGATGCTGCCTCCAATGACAAGTCGGTTTAGAGCACAAAAGTCTACAAACCTCTCCCCGT
Organism: Semisulcospira habei; assembly: GCA_036245525.1. Taxonomy (NCBI): domain Eukaryota; kingdom Metazoa; phylum Mollusca; class Gastropoda; family Semisulcospiridae; genus Semisulcospira; species Semisulcospira habei. Next base: position 150,606,093 of record BTPG01000003.1, read on the forward strand.
TCTCACTCATCTCCGACCCCCACCGGGTCTGCCCTAGGGGACCTTGGTGGGGTTGTCTACTTTTTAGTTCCTAGGGTCACCTTGTCTAACCCCTGCAAGGTGGGTTCTACTCTTTTGGGGGTTTGTATTTCTGTCTTTCTGGTCCATTCATCTGTATTTTTCTTTTGAAATTCTCCCTCCTGTCTGCGCTTCTTGCAGTTTTTTTCTTCATTTAGCGCAGGCACGTCCTGAGAAGGCCTTTGTCGCTTGCGGGACGTTAAGCAATCTATACTTACTTACTCACTCATCTCCGAGCCTAGTCCCTGTCTCCCCATCACCTCTTCGTATCCGGTGTTGTCCTCCCCTATTTTGGCATTAAAATCGCCCATGACGATGGTGATGTCTCGCTCCGCACATTTGTCCACGGCACTCTGGAGTCGGTCATAGAACTCTTGTTTCTCTTCCTCGTCACTGTCATTGGTGGGCGCATAACACTGGATGACGTTCAGCTTGAGCCTTTTCTTGGTTCTAAAGGCTGCTGTTATAATTCTTGGCCCAAGAGGTTCCCAGCCCATCAGCGCTCTCTGTGCCACTGGTGACAGCATGAGTGCTACTCCTTCTGTATGGGGGGCATTCTCCTCTTCATGACCTGAATACAGAACCATCTCCCCACTTAACAGCCTTTTCTGACCAGACTGCGTCCATCTGGCTTCACTGATGCCTAGCAGGGAAAGGTTGTACTTTTGCATTTCCGCTGCTATCTGGGCGGCCTTGCCGCTCTGGTACATGGTCTTGACGTTCCATGTGCCCATGGTTGTATCCCTGGATAGAGAGAGGCGGCTCGGTCCTGTGGCTTCCGAAGACTTCCGGCTTTCACCACAGGACGTCATAAGTCTTCTAGTAGAAGAACCTTCCTCCTCCAGGAAAGGAATTACTGTTAGTCTTTTCGTCGGCGTTTTTGTAGCTATTTCCTTTTTTGCAGGGTGGGAAAGCTACCCCCACGCCCAACCCCCTTACTAGGAGGACCAGGGGTTTTCTGTCGGGGTCACCTTCCCTTAGACCATGTTGGTTCACGGCACCTTATTTCATTCGGTGCACCCCTCTCACGAGGGATCCCCCACCCGGGTCTGCCCTGGGGGACTTGGGTGGGGTTAGGTACTTTTTAGTTCCCAGGGTCACCCTGGTCAGCCCCACAGGGTGGGTTTTTCCTCTCTATTCTGGGGCATGTGTTTCTGTCTACCCTTTGTCCATTCACCTGTATTTGCCTTTTTAACACTCTCCCTACTGTCTGCACTGCCTGTAGCTCTTGATATTGGATGTGTGTTGCTAAATGGTCTTAGCTTTATTTATGCCCCATGTGTTAGGTTTAATTAATGTATTTGACCGGCTGGCGACATACATTCAATGTTCTGTTTAGTTTTTTTTTTCACAAGCAGTGCAGGCACGTCCTGAGAAAGCCTTGTTGCTGTCGGGACGTTAAGCAATGTACAATCAAATCAAATCAAATCAAATCTCACGAGGGACCCCCTATCCACCACCCAGGGGACGCGCCTCAATGCCGTATGGTCCCAGCGCGAGGTGGGCTTTCTTTATCAGACTATTAATATGTGGGGTCCAACTGAAGTTAGAAGCAAAAGTGACACCCAAGAATTTTATTTGTTGACAAAATGCAAGTGGGTGGTCAACGCCATCCACTTTGAGTGTGAATTTAAAATTATGCTGCAATTTCCTAGTTGAAAATATTATTAGCTGCGTTTTATCATACGCAAGACTGAAACCATTTTGGTGCATATATGCCTGGACAGTGTCTATATGGAGTTGAAATTTTCTTACAATCTGGGCACTTCTTCTGTGCTGTTTTTTTGTTTTTGATCTTAATGGTCCTCCATATAGCAATGTCATCAGCATATTGCGACAGAGACGGAGAGTTAATATTATTAGCTAATACTTTTGGTAGGTCAGCTGTCATGATATTGAATAGCGTCGGTGCAAGACACGTTCCCTGGGGCACGCCACAATCCAATTCGTAGTAACTGGAATATGAATTATTTAGTTTAACTTGTATGGTTCAAGAAAGAAAATTTTTAATAAAATTATAGAGAAGTGCCCAGATAGGCCAAAATTGTTGATTTTAAGTAAAAGTTTTTTGTGCCATACAAGGTCGAAAGCGCGCTTAACGTCAAAGAAACAGGCCAACACCTTACGGTTTTTCCTCAGCGCAGATTTTATAGAGGCAGAAATGTTATAGAGTTGGTCAGTGCAGGATCTATGCTTCCTAAATCCTGCCTGGACGTTAGAATACTGTTATTCTTTTCGAAATGATAGTCCAACCGGGCTTTAATCAACTTCTCCCATATTTTACTCATATGGGGTGTTAGGGTTATGGGGCGGTAGGAGCTGGCCTGATTTCTTGGTTTGTGGGGTTTTGTTATGGGGATTATAATTCCATGCTGCCATATGGCAGGGAAGGAATTAGTTAAATAGCACTTATTATACAAATTTAACAATAGCTGTTTGCCTTCAAGCGGGGGGTGTTTAAGCATGATATAAGTAACCTGGTCAGCACCAGCAGCAGTTTTTGTGGCAATGTTACCTAAAACGGCCTCGAGCTCAGCCATGGAAAATGGTTTATTAATAGGCAAGTCATTATTAGGTATTGACTCACCATACTCAGCTTTAGCTTCCTCAGCTATTCTGAGGTCTCTGACAGTAGAAGGTAGGTTTTGTATATAGCTGACAGCGGCAAAGGTGGCAGCCAGGTGCTCGGCCTTGTCGGTGTCAGTACTAATTTTGTTACCCTGATGTAAAATGGGCACCGGTGATGGGTTATATTTATTTTTCAATTTTTTAACTAGCTTCCAAGCTCTGCTAAGGTGAGTTGGATCACTGACCTCCTGCTGGATTTTATCCTCCAGGAAGTTCAGCTTAGCTAGTGCTATTACATGGTTACAATTAATTTTCGCTCGTTTCATTGTTTGAAAATTTTGTACATTTCTGAGTTTCTTCCAAGTATAATAAGTTTTTCTTTTATCCTTCACTGCCACATCACAGCTATCAGTCCACCATGGGTTACTAGGCTTCCCTGCTGGGGCACCTTTGCTACATGGAATTGCCTCTTTAGCTGCAGTAATAATTAAATTAGTAACGTCTTTACATAATACATTCACATCAGGACTGTCCTTAATTTTGTGGCCATCCTTAATAATTTTTTGAAACTTTGACCAATCTGCTTTATCATACATGAATTTAGGTATTGTGGACTGGTTCGGTGGAATAATAGTTGAGTTAAACTCTATCTCTATTAAAATAGGAATATGATCGCTACCCAGTTGGTCATTTACAGGTGTCCATGTAGCGTCAGTATAGAGCTCAGGAGAAATTAAAGTTAGGTCTATGGATGTTGGGTCAGCGTTATCCGTATCGGGAATACGGGTAGGCTCCCCATTATTTAAAATAATAAAGTCCGAATTAATAATTTCTTCAGCTTGGGTGGTAGCAGTAGAACTTCCCTTTACAGATCTGCACCACAAGGGGTGTCTTATATTGAAGTCACCCAGTATGATCCAGCCATCACGTTCCAAAGTATTTATCCAGCTAAGGCCCTCTGGCTGGATTGATTTAGGGGCATAGAGATTAATGATTTTAATTTTCTTATTGCCAAGTTGTACGTTAAGCTGTTTACTGTATATGGGTTGAACCAGGTCAACAGGTATAGGGGATGAGACACGTTCATGATTGAGGCCAGTTAAAACATATGTAGCGGTATACATTTTATCCAGAGGGCTATTAGTTACCTCGGTGATGGGAGGATAATAATATCCAGTAATTTTTAGGCAATTTATCTTTAGTACAGTTACTGAGTTAGGTGATTGAAGACAGAGGATATGGCAAGGCTCCATTGGTGAATTAAGTAGGGTAGGTTTGCACGTAAAGATCTGGCATTCTATTGAAGTATTTTAAGCGTGGAGCTATTAAGGGTAGTTTCAGAACCGGGAAAGCCAAGAGGAATCCGGACTGAAAAAAGGCGGCTCCCAGTAGTATGTAATAGACGTACCTAGGCATCCTGACCAGAAGTGCTATCGGTTTGTTTCCCATCTGCGGTGGGACTATGATTGTGAGTCTGAGTCTTTTGGGTAGTGAGGATCATTGCGAGAACTATTTTGTTAAATCTCACAATGACCCCCAACAGCGCCTGAAAATCACCAGTCTGAATCGCGTGCAGAAGGTCATCGGTGTTAGTTTGAATATCACGTATCATTTGGATTTCGGCTGGGCTTAGATTGCGGAGGCCTTCTCCATCGCCATTGTTATAGGTGAGCCTTTTCCTGATTTTTGGGGCGTTTGACCTCAATCCGCCCCCCTCAGGGGGGGGGGGGGGGGGGGCGGAGACCGGGTTTACGCGGGCTCTTGGCGTGGGGAGGTGCCTTCGCAATTGCTTCGGACGTACCACCATCGGGTGTAGGTTTGTTGGGACCCACAGCGTTGGGCACTTTAGTCTTAGTCTGATTAGCCTTAGAAGGTGTGTTAGCCCGGTCGACACCCGCCGCCCGCAACGGCGTCACCGGCCCGGGGTGGCCCCCCACCAGCGGCGGCTGGCGGGGGGTGGGGGCAGTCCCGGCGGGGCGCCCGCGCCCGGCGGGCCTAGTCCAGGCGTTCGGGTCTAATGGAGGCAAATTGACTTTGTTCTTTTTCTCTTCTAGATCGCCCCCACCCGGGTCTGCCCTGGGGGACTTGGGTGGGGTTAGGTATTTTTTAGTTCCCAGGGTCACCCTGGTCAGCCCCACAGGGTGGGTTTTTCTCTCTATTCTGGGGCATGCGTTTCTGTCTACCCTTTGTCCATTCACCTGTATTTGCCTTTTTAAAACTCTCCCTACTGTCTGCACTGCCTGTAGCTCTTGTTATTGGATGTGTGTTGCTAAATGGTCTTAGCTTTATTTATGCCCCATGTTGTAGGTTTATTTAATGTATTTGACCGGCTGGCGACATACATTCAATTTTCTGTTTAGTTTTTTTTCACAAGCAGTGCAGGCACGTCCTGAGAAAGCCTTGTTGCTGTCGGGACGTTAAGCAATGTACAATCAATTCTCTTCTAGATCTGCATTTCTCTTATTTATACTATTTTGAGCTCTGCGTATTGCCATAGGGTAACGAATATAGCTATGATTCCTGACCCTGTTGGCCTCGCCTAGTAGAATGATGCGAGGACATTTTTGGTAGGCCGCGCTGTGGGCCCCATCGCAGTTTACACATTTTGCCAGTGTTGCAGGGGGGCAGTCCTTACGGGCGTGACCCTGACTGCCGCATCTGACACATGTAGCTTAGATTTACATACCTTGGCCGTGTGCCCCAACCGGCAGCACTTGGTGCAATGCGCCGCCGGGGGGAGGGGGGGGGGGGGGCAAACGGCTCAAGGTGCATTATTTGTACACCAATCTGAATTTTAGCTGGAAGAATAGCAACATTTATGAATTCAATTTTGATGGCTTTGGAGACTGAGCCATCACGGTTATTCAGCCTCATGACCGTGGTTTCCAGACCCTGTCTGCGCAGCGAATCAGCTATGTCAGATATGTCGTCGTGCAATGAAATGCCGTGCACGACGCCAACTACTTTGGGAATAGGTATCGTGCATTCTACCCGTGCCCCCCCCCCCCCCCCCCCCCCCTTCCCTATGTCAGTCCTGGCCGCCAACTTGGACTGCGCCCTCTGGTTAGGGCAGGCAACGATCCAGGTATTATAACCAATGGGTCTTAGTGAGATCTCCGACGGTGCAACTCCAGCGCAGTCACAGATGTGCTGTTGCTGTGACCCGTGATTCCGGATGAGGGTGGAGCCGGTCCCAAGGTCCCTGATTCGGACCGGGAACCGGCACCACACCTCAGCCGTGGGCTCGGCATTTGCTCCGTCGGGTCTCCCACCAGTTTTATTTCTAGGGTTAGTCTTTCTTTGTTTTTTAGGTAGCATAAAGGGTGCCTCTTCCCCCTGCGCATCCGGATCATCCTCCCCAAGATGGAGCCTGGATTCATCGGACGAGCAGAGGGAATTCTGGCCACAATCAGCAGTAATAACCTCCATAGACTCTAGGCGCGGCCGTGTTTGGTCAGGCGTGTGAAACGCACTACGTGTGGCATTGAGCTCAGGCGTTTTTCCTATAGGTTTATCGTGGTTTATGGGCAGCGCTGTATCAGTAGGCTGAACAAGGTGTGCCGGTACTAGGGGGGATAGTTGTAGGACCCCAAATGGGTTAACATTGGGGTCACGTGGCGTGGACGCATCCACGCAATTAGTTAACTGAGGGGTGGGGGGGGGGGGGGGGGGAAATCCTTTGCTCCCCGCGTTGGCGGGGCGAATTAGAGCGCTGTAACTGGTTTTTTTTTTCCCTTTTTTTCTGAGATCTAGAGGTTTTAGCTTGTCCGTCTTTCAAAGGCGAGCGACTTCTGTTAGCGTCAAGCGATTCAATAGACACCGCTGAGCTTTTGCTGCTGTCAGTATATTAGAACTGGAATCTGACACGAAGCCTATCGGATCCACGACTAAGGTCGGGTCCGTGTTGTCAGTTGACATATTTTATTTCTGCCACGTGACTGCAGCTCACGAAACGCCAGGGTGTCAGCTGAGCGTCACGAGCGAAACAAAGGCCCGTAGGCTGGATAAATTTGGATATGTTAATATCTAAAACTTGAAGCTAAGAACAGCTATACACAAAAAATAAGTATACAGGGTCACTTATGAGGACAGCAAATAGAAACAATGAATAAACAATCGATACCTTTAGGCACTTTTATCTTATTTTTTGTTTTTCTTTTCCCTTATATGCCACCGCAGAGTCAGTATGAATGGCGCCAAGAAGGGGGCTCGGCGCTAGGCACTAGTGCGATCCTTATAAGGACCAAGACCAGATCGAAGCACCAGTGCCAGCGTCAATCTGCAGGATATGAAGTGGAGAGGCGAGGTGGAAAATCTTGCTTCTTGATCTTTGGAATCTTCGGTGAAGTAAATAGTCGTGGCTGGCCAAGTCAATAAATGTAGCTCGCTAGGAAGTGGGAAGCTGCAGCAGGCAGCCTCAAACCATCAACCGTATGCGAGGACGATAGCGATAGGCTGTGACCGTCTGCGTCGAGGAGCAGAGAGTGAGTGATGATGATGATGGTAGACTCTTTACTGACAGTTGGTGGATTAAGTACTCCCGCCCCATCTGTCTATGCGGTGAGAACTTTGACCCACAACACGCCCTACTGTGCTGCCCTCACTTTGCTGAGGACTGCGCTAAACTTAGAAACAGTTACCCAAATGCTAATACGCTCTCGTCACTTTTACAGAAACTTGACCCACAAACGATAGAACTCATTATTGCTGCCACGAGGAGCATGCGGTTAGCCAAGCTAATTTAAAAAGACTTGCCCTCTCTCCTGTCGTATATATAACTAATTCTAATACTGTAAATACTTCTATTTATCCTATTTCTCCCACCAGTCTGTCGCGTAGTTACCACAGAATCTTCCGCGGCAATAAATTTAGGTCATTATTCCTGGGACCTCTGCTGTTGGCCTTTCGGCTTTGGTGCCTTTGGTCACTCCGCGCGCTCATTACAAGACTGCGGTGCTTTGCGCCGCCCCCCATAGAGAAACCATAGGAAATATAGATACCTATTATACCCGCAAATTCTCCGATGGCTTGTTGGCCCTGTTGACACTAGCCGCGGCCGTTGCAAATATCTATAGGGCCATAGCCCTTATGCTGCCGGAGACTGATGGAAATTAAAAAATATAGGTTTAATTTACTAAATTAATATATAAATAAAGATGAAATAATAAGAAATGATATTTTTGTATTTTTGTTATATTTATAATATTAATAATTTAAAACCCTCACTCTGCCGGAGGTCCATCATGGTCCAAATGGCCTGTCTGTAGGCGGTGAGAACAGACATGGTGAGTGCGATCCGCACAGCCGATCTAAAACAGTGATTCAGCAGGCCCGACCAGGACCCCGGCCAATTAGTAAACAGCAAAGAGATAAGGCAAACTTAGAAATACTGAGCCGCCCCCACAGAAAATATAGGAAATATTATAGATACCTACTATACCCACAAGTTCTCCGATGGCTTCTTGGCGGCAGATGCAAATTCCTATAGGGCCACAGCCCTTGTGCTGTCGGAGACTGATGGTTATACTTATAATATTAATAATTTAAGACCCTTACATTGCCGGAGGTCCATCATGGTCCAAATGGCCTGTCTGTAGGCTGTAGATCAACAGACAGAGTGCGATCTGCACAGCCGATCTAAAACAGTGATGCAGCAGGTCCAACCAGGACCCCGGCCAAATAGTAAAAAGTAAAGAGATCAGTGAAAATAAAAATACAGGGCCAATGTAATAAAGCATCAGAAAAAGACAAAGAAAAAGAAATTGAGTTAAAGTAACGAATTAAATTTGCTCTCAAATCCTGACCCAGTCAAATTGCTAATATTTGCGTGGCCGCCGACCTAATCCCTTAACCCACTACACTCTAATATATGCCTCTTTTTTTTTTTTTAGCATTTTAATTTATTTAACCGTGCTTCTTATTAATCCATTTATATACAATTATAGGCTCTTTTAACCTTGTTTTAAACAAAAATACTCCAAATAAAATAGCACATACTATTGAAATATGTTTGACTCCTAATTTTTAATATTTTTAAATCTATTTTATTACGTCTCTTACCAAAATTTTTCTGTATACGGAGGATCCTTTTAACTTTCTTTTAATAAAGACTTTATAAACAAAATAGTGTACATCAAACCATCTTAATCTTTCTTTTAACATAAATAGACATAGCAGTCATGAATCGCCGCTCGGCTTTGGTAATGCCGGCCCTCTACAACCTCCCGGCCCACCCCGCGTTGTCCCCCCCCCCCCCCCCCTTCAACACAAGGTTAAATCTGCTAGTCCCCCATACATTTTTTAATGTCAGATGGGACAGTAAGCTGGACTGAGTAGTTCCCGCCATTAGTACGCTCGGCCGCATCAAACGGAGGTAAGAGTCGAGGGCTTTAGTCCGAGACTCTTACCTCCGACAATGACCCCCCATGGCCGGACCCCCGAGGTGACGAGACTCACTGGCAAAGCCTAACTCGAATACAAATAGTAAAATCTAATATAACAAAACCTTTTTCTCTTCACTGACGAAAACACTTGAACACCACCCAGTTGCAAGAGGTATAGTGAATCTTTAATGGTATCCCTCCGTACCCTTCTCGTACAGCAAGATGTACACCAACCATGGTAACTGAACAATAACAAAACAATTCCAGCAAGGATTATTAACTCATTCAGCCAGACGCACGTATTTCAGAAATTTTGGAGGCGTCATCTAATGACTATGCACCAGTTGCAGGAGATGGATCGACCATGATAATTCAAAGGCAGTGCCAGATTAGTTTGCGCCCTGTCGGCGCCAAGCTAATCTGGCACTACCCTTGAATTATCATGGTCGACCCATCCCCTTTTGTGGTGCGTCAGGGCTGAATGGTTTAATTAATATTACTACTATTAGGTCAGTTTCTGCATCTGTGATAGCTCACTGCTAAATCAAAACTACTGCCAGAAATTCGCAGTCGTTTTCCAGGTAACTTCTTCCGACTAACATCTGACATCCTACAACGTCCTTTATGATTTTTTAAAATTAATTATGTATGTATGTTTGTATTGTATGTATGGATGTATGTGTGTATGTATGTATATATGTATGTATGTGTGTGCATGGGACGAATAAGAGCTAAAACAAGGCCACTAGGACCATGTCAGACAGTCACGGGTAATCGGCAGTTACTTGCAGCTGGCCACTGTTTTTATTGTTTTTCGATCAATCGCGTGTGCAAATAACTGTAGGTACCACAGACTGGCACAACAGTTCAACATTTCTCATTTAGATTAATAGCTTTGTTTCGTATTCCACACACACACACACACACACACACACACACACACACTTCAAAATGCCACTTCTTTCTTTTTGTCTTTATTACATAATAAATTCATTTCAAATATAAATCATACATTCATTTAATAATGTAAATATTTTCTTACAGTTATTCTAATAAATTAATTACAATTAAAAAATACTTATCATTAATGACATAAATATCTTACACATTAGGCACTTAGGGTTATTTTACATCACAGAACATACATGAATTGTACATCGCACACACAAAATGTAGTCCTTTGGCTGTCAGAAACGCATTTTGACGAGGCGACTCCTACAGGAATCACCTCGACAAAATGCGCTACTGACAGACAAAGGGTTATTTTACATCGTATTTGATGAGTGAACACGTCTAAAACTACAAAGCTCAATGATGGTTCTCCATATAAATATGTTCCCCACCCGGGTCTGCCCTGGGGGACTTGGGTGGGGTTAGGTATTTTTTAGTTCCCAGGGTCACCCTGGTCAGCCCCACAGGGTGGGTTTTTCTCTCTATTCTGGGGCATGTGTTTCTGTCTACCCTTTGTCCATTCACCTGTATTTGCCTTTTTAAAACTCTCCCTACTGTCTGCACTGCCTGTAGCTCTTGATATTGGATGTGTGTTGCTAAATGGTCTTAGCTTTATTTAGGCCCCATGTGTTAGGTTTATTTAATGTATTTGACCGGCTGGTGACATACATTCAATGTTCTGTTTATTTTTTTTCACAAGCAGTGCAGGCACGTCCTGAGAAAGCCTTGTTGCTGTCGGGACGTTAAGCAATGTACAATCAATCAATCAATCCATATAAATTTGTATGTTTTTAAGTACATTTTAACTGAGATTTATTAGTCGGTGAACGATAATAATAATAATAATAATAAGAAGAAGAAGTAGAAGAAGAGAAAGAATAACAATTAAAGTCAATGAACCAACCCTGAGGTAATAAATCATGTCTCTAAACCCATCACAAGTAGACCCTCTGCTGGCTCACGACAATGACGGATGTAAATAGGGCCAGCAAGATGTATACATTATCAAGAGTCCCCGCACATTCTGGGGATCTTTGAGATCTATGCCTCTTGCATTTGGACGTTGCGTGTCCCCAAACTTATAACTGATGGATAAACAAAATGTTAGCAAGAGGCGTAGATCCTCAAGAACCTCCGCATCTGCGGGGGCTCATGAGGATCTGTGTCTCTTGCAGATGGATGCAGTTGGATGTGTGCACCGCTAGTGAAAGGATTAAAGTTTAAATAGTATGTCCTGCATATGCAACAGTCTTATTCTATAGTACTTCATCAGGGTCGGATCCGGAGGGGGGGGGGCTTTGATACTACAGCACCACCACCCCCCCCCCCCACCCCCTCGGCTTAAAAAAAAAAAAGTCATTTACTTGTAGTCCACATCATGGTCCGAGAAGGAGAGGGGGGGGGGGGGTTGGGGTGTTAATGTTATTGCAGCACCCCCCTAGAACAGTTTCGGTTGTGTTGTTTTGATATATACTAGACCCTGGCGATAGAAAAAAAAAGTGGAGCACCCCTCCCAGCCCCCCCACTCCCCCCACCCCCACCCGACCCCTTGAAAATTGATTGATTCGGCCCTGTTCATAGTCGACTGTAGGCACTTCAAATTTAGTGTGAGTGTGTGTGTGTCCCAAGAAGGGATATTCTTGTGACAGCTCACCGGATCATACACGATAGAAGTTAAGAGATAGCAACGCACGTAATCATAAAACAACATGCACAAGATGCAATAAACAAATAATAAGACACACGCATTGATTCTTTTACGTCTGATAACTACAATCGAATGTAGACTGTGACAGTTCAAGAGTCGCACCAGGTTAAGTCTTGAACTGTCATGATCTCTCCATCTCCTACACCCGGTGCGTACTGTGTATATTCCCCAAATGTGCAGGGTCAGTGTTCATGTCTAACTGGTGATTCTAAGTATTTTGCCGGTCGAAGTCACTGAAATATTGGAAAGGAAAATAATAGCCGGTAGATTAGAAAAGAGATATACCAACTGTGCAGGTAAGGAAACTGAAACTTGTTGAAGAATAACGGAATTTACAGCCAATTTAGAAAGACTATCAAGTAAAGTAGGTAAAAGCATTGTCAGAGGAAAGAACTGTGCATTAATGACCAATGATTTTAGATCTGGTAGGTCAAAGCACCAAAGCTTTGACCAGCTAGTTGTATGATCATTCGTCATTAATGCACACTTCTCTTCCCTTACAGTTCTTCTAATTTCTACTGAATTTGGTAGCCTTTCTAAATTTTTCAATGATCATTGGTCAGTAATGCACAGTTTTCTCGTCTGATAGTGCTTTTACCTACTTTATTTGGTAGCTTTTCTCAATTAATAGCACTAGTAGTCTCTCCTTTCCCTTTAGTTTGTTAAAAAGAATTGATAGCGCATGTCGTCAAAATCGGTAAACACAAATCAGTTCGGTCGGACACTACTTAAAGAAAATACCGGTTGTCAACTCTGAAGGAAATAGCCATCCCAGTTGGAAAGCGATGAAGATTATTAAACTGGCGAGAGCATGATAGGCAATGACAGAGCAAGCCTGATGCCAGATAAGCTTGGTGTATCTAAGTGACAATCAAATCAGGCGCCAGCCGTGAGCTGGTATTGTCGACCCATCTCCCGAGACTGGAAGGGTAACTGAAAAGGCACAGTTTGTGAATGCATTTGGGTGTCTGTCTCTTAAAATGAAAGGCACACAAAATCTCAATCACAACTGTCTCTTCAAGTTCATTTCAAAAGAAAAATATCAATTCACAGGAGAATCTTTCTTCAAATGAAAAGCTTAGTTCACAGGAAAATTCACACACAAAGCTCAGCGAACATAAAGCCGTCGAACGACAAAAATAAATTTACATCAAAATATTTTGCTCACCGGAAAATATACTCGAAATAGGTATATATCTTACTGGCACATCTTACAGTTCATAGGAAATGTTACATTCAAAGGAATCGTTTTTTTCATAGAAAATCTCGTTTCACAAATTTAAAAAATCAGTTCACGGAAGCAATTCAATTCAAACAACAAATTGAACAGTTTAGAGAAAAATATGAAAATACAACGCAAAAAAAACTAAACGTGATTTTTTTTTTTTTTTTTTTTTTTTTTTTTTTTTTTTTTACTAGATTTACCATTCTTTGAAATGGTTGTATAATACTAAAATATCACATTAGATTATTCTCATCGCACAGTCGTGAAAATACCTTACCTTTGACTCCACTTAATAAGCAAGAGTGTAAAGAGACATAGATAATCATAAGCCCTCGCAGCTCGCGAGGGCTCATGAGCATCTTAGTCTCTTTATATACTCTTATTGCTCAAGAGGAGTAGAACGAATGGCACTGCAAATGGATGTGTCAGCACATTGAGCCACTAGATTGCAGATCTCAAATCTTGCAGTTGTCCTCTGAACAGTTTTGATAAACAATCGCAGTTCAAGGGTGGTGACAGAATAGCTTGGCACCTGGAGGGGCCAAGCTATTTTGTCACCACCCTTCAACAATACTGGTCGACCCATATTTTGGTACTAAATGTGTAGAATTAGAATGAGGCGCATTATGCAGATTTTAAGCAGAATTTTCAAAGGAGCCAAAGCCAGAATCTTTCTTGTCTTCGGCATCGTCACCCTCGACGTCGATGAAATAATCATCCTGCGAGTCACCGTGACCATGAGAACAAGGGGTGTCCGAGAGTTCAGCTATGGCGACGCGATTGCCAAGGGCGTGGGACTGGGAGGGGCCTGGAGTACTGTGGAACCTCAGGTGACTGAGGGGAAAGGGCAGGGCGGCAACAGAAGGCCTGATGACGGGCGGGGCCTGTACCAAAACAGGGTACAGGTGAGCAGTGGCGGCCACACCGAAGGGCGAGTAAGGGACGTTCCGCATGCTGTCATCACCTAGGGGTGCGGCTGAGAAGGCAGCAGGCGTCGCAGGACTGGCTGTAAGGTGAGCCCCCGTCCATCTCGGGAGATCGTGTGCATTGTTATGTTGCCAAGTAGCATGAGAATGACCGCGAACTCCCAAGAATCTCGGGAAAGGCACAGACTTGGCAAAGAAGCTTCCATGGTACACAGAAGGCGAATAAGCTGCTCCCCCAATTCCGTGGAAGGAACTGCCAACGCCTGGCAGCGAAGTAACAGATAGCGAGTTCACTCCGAGAGATAGCGCAGGGTGGCTGTAGAAGTCTGCAGGGACACCAGCCCCCGGGAAATGAGGAGGCAGGGGATTCAAGACAGGGATAGGAGAGTAGGGCCAGCAGGGGAGGTGCTGATGCGGGACTGAATACTGACTTCCATAGACACGAGGCTGAGATTATACGGCACGACTGTCACTTGAGTTGAAGCGGGCAGAAGTCACCGTGGCAGGCGTCTCCGAACCCAGAATGTCTGCGATGTTAAAGCTGGACGGCTTGGCTCCAGGCAGACTGGCTTGGCTGTGGCCCGCACCAGTCTCTAAATCCCCAGGGCCTTGTAGGATAGAAGGGTCTGAGAAATTAGAGACTGGAGCACCCAAAATGTCAGACATCAAGAAACTGGTGCCTCTGGTTTGGGGCTGACGTACGTTAAGTAAAGATGAAGGCATAGCGTCCACGTCTCCAGAAGCAGGCAACTCTATCTTCGCAGTGGCTGATTTCTCGACATGGCCTGCTCTTTGCACACGATCTGCCGATGCTGCAAGTTGTTCTGCTTCATGCTGCACTGCCCGTCTCTTTCTGAACTGACGGGTAGAAAAGGGCGTGTCTTGGGTCATTGATGATGCCAGCTTTCTCCTTTTGGTTGAATAGATGGATGTCGGTGTTTCGGCCAAGTCGTTACTGGCAGGAGGTAGGTTCTCCTTGGTGCTGGGGTTAGAGATCGCTGTGCTGATACTCTGTCGGCGCCGTTTGGAGCTCCTCATTTTACGATCTGGGTTATTCCCCGGCTGTTCTGCTAAGGGTCTGGAGTTTTTGCTGGCGGCTGGGGTGACGATTGTCGCTGTGGTGACAGAGGTCGCCTGCGGAGTGTAGTCAGTAGTAGAGGTCGACACTGTGTGTGAAGCAGAGGTTGCCTTGCTTGCTTTTCCGTTGCGGGCACGTCGATTCTGAAACCACACCTGTTGACAAACAAAAGTATAATTAATATGATGGATGGTGACAGAAAGATGAACTTGTATATAGTGCATGGAGGACGATGTGGAGAGGGTGGGGGTTGCGGGCGTGTATTCAGATGTATGCCAGCCGGAAGCATTGAGGATAACAATCTTCGAATCCATTGCCCGCCCTCCCCGCCCCCCCCCCCCCCCCCCCCTTTCACATCTCCCACTCCAATAAGAAGGATTTTGATTTATCAATTAACCTCCCTGTGAATGCAGGCGTCAGTGCTGTTTATCGACGCATGCATGCACAAGGGGTTAAACCATTATGTCTAGATACAATCAGTCAAAGCCGCGAAAAAATATCGAACTGACTTTAACTCATTCAAGGCAATCCCACATCAATAGCTGTGAAAGTGTCGTATAGCGTTTCCGGCGGCATTGCCATACGACACTTCCGCAGCTGTTGATGCGGGACGCCTTGAATGAATTATCAACTTTGTCAAAAGGAAAATTGCATTCAGTATACACGTGGAGTTTGCGGAGAAACTGCAAGGGGTATACCCACAACAGTATCGAGATACGCTTAACCCTTTTAGCCCCGAATCCATACAGCAGATGACTTGACCATGATAATTCTAGTCGCCAAGCTAATCTGGCACTACCCTTGAATTATCATGGTCAAGCCATCTCCTGCAACTGGTACATAGTCGTCAGGTAACACCTCCAAAGTTTGAGAAATGGGACCTTGGGGCTAAAAGGGTAAAACTATTATCGTTCCAGTGTACCTGTTTTGAGAAATCATCTCTTTCTTTCTTTCTTTTGTTGTTGTTGGGGGGGGGGGGGGGGTGGAGGGAAGAAAACGTAATCTTTAAAGGCATGTCCTCTTTGAATTGAAGTCTTTGGAGGAAAAGGGAAAACGTGTCACCTGTCATTTAAGACCATCGTGTATGTGGCTATAGCCATCTAGATGATGGTCTTTGATGACAGGTGATCTCTTATAAGAGTGGTCGCTTAAAACAGGGTCTGCTGTAACTTTTTCATTAAGAAATTGTTACACATACAAAACAAGTTACCTGAATTCTGCCCTTCTCCACCCCAGCCATGTCCGCCAATCTCGTCCGCTCGTCTATCCCGGGGTAGGGGTTCTTGCTAAAGGAGTCCACCATCACTTGCAGGGCCTCAGGGTTGAACTCGGTGCGGTCACGTGCCTTGGGTCGATTTGACATAACCTCCCGCCGTACCCCACCCGGGTCTCCCCTGTTTCTGGGGGACTTGGGTGGGGTTAGGTACTTTTTAGTTCCCAGGGTCACCCTGGTCAGCCCCACAGGGTGGGTTTTCCTTTCTATTCTGGGGGCATGTGTTTCTGTCTACCCGATGTCCATTCATCTGTATTTGCCTTTTTAAAACTCTTCCTACTGTCTGCACTGCCTGTAGCTCTTGATATTGGATGTGTGTTGCCAAATGGTTTTAGCTTTATGTTGTAGGTTTATTTAACGTAGTGGACCGGCTGGCGACATACATTCAATATTCTGTGGGTTTTTTTTTTTTTTCACAAGCAGTGCTGGCACGTCCTGAGAAAGCCTTGTTGCTGTCGGGACGTTAAGCAATGTACAATCAATCAATCAAAACCTCCCGCCGTCTTGTCTGCGCAGGCGCGGGAGTCACGGGGTCTGGATAATGGCGACCGGATGTGACGTCGCTGGAACGCAGTCTCCGGGAACTGAAATGGACAAGAATGAATATTAGAAACAACTGTAGCCTAGAAACCATAGAATATTGATTTCTTTCCATCATTTTGTGTTTTCTTTGTTTTGTGGTGCTGGTGGGGAGGAGGTGTGTGTGTGTGGGGGGGGGGGGGGGGGGCGGCGGTAGGGGTGGTGTTGTTTTGCTAGGCCGCATGCATAAAAGAAGAAGTGTCCTGGCAAATGACCCCCCACCCGGGTCTGCCCTGGGGGACTTGGGTGGGGTTAGGTATTTTTTAGTTCCCAGGGTCACCCTGGTCAGCCCCACAGGGTGGGTTTTTCTCTCTATTCTGGGGCATGCGTTTCTGTCTACCCGAGGTCCATTCATCTGTATTTGCCTTTTTAAAACTCTCCCTACTGTCTGCACTGCCTGTAGCTCTTGATATTGGATGTGTGTTGCTAAATGGTCTTAGCTTTATTTATGACCCATGTTGTAGGTTTATTTAATGTATTTGACCGGCTGGCGACATACATTCAATTTTCTGTTTAGTTTTTTTTTTCACAAGCAGTGCAGGCACGTCCTGAGAAAGCCTTGTTGCTGTCGGGACGTTAAGCAATGTACAATCAACCTGGCAAATGAACTACATGTTTTATATGAAACATTAGAAGTTCAACTACCGAGATGCACACCGACGGAAAAAGAGATATAAATGGCATATAGATCCCTATGAGCCCGCGCTAGTGCGCGGGCATATGAGGATCTATGCCTCTTATGCCCCCATTCGTACACTGTTACTTGGACGTAAAGGATTATCAGACACACGGTCTGAGATTAAGGCAGAGACACATTTCATGACATCGACGGATATTAACAAATAGTTTGTGCTGATCTGTGATTTTGGACCTTTCGGCTTAGGCCGCAAGGTCCAAAATCACAGACCAGCAAACACGTGTATGAATAAAGCTTGGTAAAATCTAAAATCACAGCGGATAAACACACAACCGTGCATATACCTTAAACTCGCTTCAGTTCCAAGTCCATGTTGAGCAGCCGGAGTTCCCGACACGAAAGTGATGTCGGTAGACGCCTCTAGAACAGATGCCTCTTCCACAGCTTGCGGTTTGTTGATCATGACGTCTGGAGTTTTTGTTGAATAGGCCTGAACCACTGTGTCTGGTAGTCCCCACGTAGCGGGCTCTGCACACACACACACACACACACACACACAAATAATGATAATTATTATTATTATAATAATAGTAATACTGAAAAAGTATAAATATAAAAAGTAGAGGATGTCCCTAAATTCGATGTCGGTCAAACATTGCACGGACATCCAGTGTATTTATCTTAGCTCGCTCCACCTGTAACTTGTAAGGGGTATGTAATCTCGTGAGCTCCTTCCGCCACGAGAGCTCATGAGAATAAATGCCTCTTGCTTGCAAGGTGTTGCCACAGTAAAATCGACATACGTATCCTGTATTAACCCATTTAACCCCGGGACACTGCAGCAGGAGATGGATTGATCCTGATAATTCAAGGGTTGTGCCAGATGAGCTTGGCGCCTTCAGGCGCCAAGCTCATCTGGCACTAGCCTTGAATTATCACGTTCACTCCATCTCCTACAACTTGTACATAATCGTTAGGCAACACCTCCAGAATTTGAGACTAGGACCTTCGGGCTCAAAGGGTTTACAGGGATGCGTGCTGCAGCGATCGGGGCGATCCAGGGAACCGCTATCTTTAGTCTGCACTATAAAGTGGCGCGAACTACTGCCTATACCTACTGTGAAGCGTTCAGCCTACTGTCTTTGATCTGATTCTGATACATGTACTGGAATAACACTTCCTAACGCGAAGGTACAAACTGCTAAAGCCTAGTTAAAAAAAACGTTAAAACTTTATTTCAAACGAAGGGCAGAGTTGTATAGATCCTCTGTGTACGTCTGGTGGGGCCTTATACCGCAATAGCTGGAAACGACATCACACTGTAGGTCGAAGTGCACGTGTTTCAACGAAAACAGTTGATTATCTCATTTCGCCCAAGGCACAAAACACTCACATTTTGGAACTGCCCTTTGAGGACTGCATTACAATGCATGAGACAGATCGACCATGATAGTTCAAGGGTGGTGGCAGAATAGCTTGGCGCCTATGGGCGCCAAGCTATTTTGCCACCACCCTTGAACTAGCATGGTCGAGCCATATCTTGCTGTGGTGTTTCGGGGCTACATGAATTAAGCGCCCGGACAAACAGGCTATATATCGTCTATTGAGAGGTGTGTTTCTTAACTCATTCGAGACGTGCCGCATCCGGATACGCGGCGTTAAGCCGCGAATCTGGATGCGGTACGTCTCAAATGTGTTAATCGATTTCACCTCTTCACGGTCAGTGGGCGCATCTTGCGTTTTTGACATGATTGCAAATCCAACGTCAAAGATCCCTAGCCAAAGAAACAGGGATACAAAGTGGTTTCAGCAAGAGACATAGATCTTCATGAGCCCCCGCAACTGCGGGGGCTCATGAGAATCTATGTCTTGCAGTTGGATCGTGCTGACTTTTTCTCGGGAGTGAAGAAGTTAGTACAAGTCGACGGAGATCGACAAACCATATTAGTTCGAGGATCGTGCCAATTAAAGCCTGACGTCCTGACAGACTCAAAGCCGCTAAAAGGACACTTTCCTTGTTTCGATCCGAAAGAAAGACAAATTCAAAATGGACGTCGACAGAAAATATACAAAGAATAAATAAACTGACGAGCAAAAGGAATGCAACATCATTGACATCATCGGGAAAAAAAGGAATTTTGATAATGTGAATGATGTCGCAATTCCTACGCTCGTTAGTATAAAATGGTTTTTCAGATGGAAAATTAGTAAGGGAAAGAGAACAGAAAAGTGCAATACATGTAGAACACGTAGAACATTGTTAGAAAATTGTTAAATATTCATGGGCTTAACCCCTTTACTGCCGAGAAACACTGAACACGATCCAACTGCAAGAGACATAGATCTTCATGATCCCCCGCAGTGGCGGGGGCTCATGAGGATCTATGTCTAGCTAAGACTAAATAGGTATCCATGCTTCATGGACGGTGTTGGTGTTTGTGCGTTGCATGAACCAATATTTCAGAAACAAAAATGTGGCGGGCAAGGGGTTAAATAAGTCAGTAATCGATGGCAATATACGATAAACACAATCTAAACGAATACAGTTTTGTTTGGGCGCTAGAAAACAAAAGTGTGTCTTCAAAATTTATTTTCAAACTATTACGAGTAATTTACATTGGGAGCTCCGCAGCGCCATTTAAAAAATGTTGCCCTTTTACTGCCAAGGCAACGGGAACGCAATCCAGATGCAAGAAACATAGATCCTCATGAGCCCCCGCATTTGCGGGGCTCATGAGGATCTATGCATCTTGCTGGCCCCTACTGGGTATGGAGAATAATTCCTAACATTAGGCTGGCGACTGACTTAATAAGACATTTTTAAAAATCTGTCTGACGATGTGTAAATGTAGAAAAAAATGTAATCAAAAACAACATTATTAGATATAAAAAATAAACAAAAAACAATTAAAAAAATATTTAAAAAAACATAGGGAAATGAAGCTCAATGAGAAAAAAGACTGCAAGACATGTTGACTCATTCAGCCCCGACACACTGCAGCAAGACATAGATCGAGCATGATAAGTTCAAGGGTGGTGCCAGAATAGCTTGGTACCCATAGGCACTATGACACTATTTCAGCCATTGTTGTGAGGCCCCTTGAATGAATTAACGTATTAGTACATAATCATCCCAAATATATCTGCTTCTAGTTTTCATAATTTTAATCTCAGTAAACTTTGCCATCGTATAATTATGCCTTCAGACGGAATAAACTGTTTAACCCCATTCACTCTGTTGTCGCTGTTTTGTTTTTCTAAAATCTTTATTCATTTTAGAGTTACCACCACCAAAGGAACGTGGATACAAAATAGAGGCTACCAAGAGGCATAGGTCCTCATGAGCCCCCGCAAATGCGCAGTCTCATGAAGATCTATGTCATAAAGATCTATGTCTCTTGCAGTTGGAACGTGTTCACTTATACTCGGCGTTACTAAATTAACAAAACAAAAATAATTCATAAATAATAGAGTGATTAAAAAACACCTACCTGTGTAATTCACAGTATCCAGCGCGTCGCGGATACCGATAGGCTGGTCTTCGAAAGATGCGGCTGGCTCCATGGCGACGAGAACAAATCCGAACACTTTAGAATGCTGGATGTTTCACTTCGCAAGATAATTTCTAACCACGAGTAGTCGTAGGTAACTGGAAGGAGCTGACTATATCCACAAGTCCACGCAAGTTGGACAAGACACACACTTGCGAAACTCTCGTCATCATCTTCTTCATTTTTATGTCCCACTGGCACTAAAAGTGATCGGGGACTAGCCATTATAACTTTAATTTGAGCGCTGTATAGAGATCAATTAGAGTTAAAAATTACGAGATAAAAATATAAGATTCATATACATAGCTGAAGTTTTGGTCTCTGACCCAGAACAGAGACAACGGTCATTTATACATTAATTTATTTCAAAGAAAATTTCTAAAATTAGGTTAAAATTCAGGACCATCCGTTAAGAATTATAGAATAAAATCTACAAAATAAATCTGTATACTTTACACTTAATTTGACGGTCAGAAAAAATTCAAGACAGACCTGGGATAGGGCCACCGATGTACCCACTAACTTATATGATAAATGTACTATATTAAATTAACTCAGAGAAGACAGGAAGTTTCAATATATCTGTAATTAAAGCAATAGTATGCTTATTAGCGTTTTCTAAAATTGTATGAAGAGACGAGGCTACCGGATAAGCTGTTCTAAGCTCAGCACACTCTGCGTCGAAAGCCACACACTCCAAGACCGCATGGTCTGGGGTGAAGTCCTCGCCGCAGAGACAGGCAGGGCGAGTCAATCTGGCACACCAACCACCAGTGCAAATCCTATTGATTGCCCCGTCTACCATAGGCAGTTTATAAATCGAATGATTTTTCATAATTCTGTAGGCAAGGATGCTTGGATACTCCCTAGCCAATATTAGATTATTTTCATTACTAATTTCAGCTATAACTTTATTAATTTTATTTTTAACATCTTGAAAAGAATGAGTGAGCCGCACGGGCTGGGCTCCCGGCGAACCGGTCGCACCAGCCCGAGCGGCCCGATCAGCAGCCTCGTTACCTAGGATTCCGACATGAGAAGGGACCCACTGGAGAGCGACACTGACCCCCCTAAGACTGAGTTGATTAATAAGTAAATTTATTTCTAGAACTATATCAGATCTGCAAGAATATTCAATACATTTTAGACTCTGCAAAGCAGATTTAGAATCTGTACAAATAAGAAACTGATACATCTGCAGGGGCAGGGTCAGCACGTGATCAAGGGCCATAAGTATGGCCACAAGTTCTACCGTACAAATAGCCCAGCCCCTACCCAAACTATAGCTAATAGTTTTATTTAGAGATGGGATAAACACCCCGCTCCCCGCATCTCCGGCATCATTAATCGATCCATCGGTATATGCAGTGAGCGAGTGTGAATACCGAGTCTCCAAATAATCCAAAGTTGCTATTCTTTGTAAATTTAAATCACTTTTTTTAGTAATATTTGGTATATCCGTACTTATTGAGGCCGCCAGGAGGGTCCAAGGCGGATAAGGAGAAAGCGGAATCGGATTTATAGTCTGGGGAACCACCTCAGCCCTGACTTGGACCTCGTGAACCAGAGCGGTTAAGGATGGTTGAATCCTACGTTTTTGGATCGCATGGATGGCTAATTCCATACGATCCATGTTGACTTCACTATGAAATATATCCTGGGCGTTATTAGAAGTTTTAAACATACGATTTAAATAGTTTGCACAAAATTTTAGGCGGAACTGTTCCAAGGGAAGTATCTTAGTGAGGGCATATACTGCTTTGTTTGAGGTGAACTCTGGCACCCCCAAAATACACTTCAGCGATCTCATCTCGACTATGAAGGGCACTGAGCTGCTAGACTATAAAAGCGGCTTCAAATTTGTACACCGCCATATGCAAGCTACGTTATAGTACTCACAGATAAGGATATAGACCAATGGCTTTAGTTCAAGGGTGGTGCCAGTATAGCTTGGCGCGTAGTGGCGCCAAGCTATTCTGGCACTACCCTTGAGCTATTTTAGTCAAACTTCTTTCATACACTGCTGTATTCCGAATGATAAGGGCTAATGTCTTTGCCATCGTTAACCCCTTGACTCTGCTACTGCTCCTGATGACAATCGGATTGCTTTCGGCGGTAAAGACGGTTAACCGCTTCCTTGTCACTGTACGTACAGTTTTCAGTGTTTCTGAAATCGTTGTTCCTTCAACGTCCAAAAGCCACAACCATCCGAGAGACATGGATACAAACTGGTCTCCACAAGAGGCATAGATCTACATGAGCCCCCGCAGTGGCGGGGGTTCATGTGGATCTATGCCTTTTGCAGTTGGATCTATGCCTTTTGCAGTTCACATTTTCTCGGAAGTGAAGGGGTTACTATAGTTACGCGTCTCTTTTGCCGAGCGGTACCGTAGTCAGCTGAAGATTTGGTCGTTATTTTGTAATCATTCTTGACTTGACTGCGAAAAAGATCAACAGGAAACGACTGATTCATAAGTATTTTTCCCAGCCTTAAACTCGAGTGACGGAAAGGTGTTCAAATACTGAGTTGTATCGGAGGGCACCCCATTGTGTGCTAAATCGAGGGTTTTCACACTTTGTGCATGACGACGTACATACAAACACACACGCACATGCTCAAACGCACACGCTTATACACACACGCACACACACACACACTGACATACACCATCTCTCTCACACACACACACACACACACACACACACACACACACACTCCATCACACACACACACACAAGTACGTTCGTCAACGACATGACGTCATTTTTGTATACCGTATTTAAAAAATACGGTAGACTTTGAAATGGGGCTGGTCGGAGCGCATTCCGGAGCATGCACATGACGTTTTTGGCGTGCGAGACAGAAATTCTGGCAATAAAGTAACAAGATAAAAAACTGAGACGTCACGTCTAGCTACGCAAACGTCTGTTGGGCGCCAAAGCGCCGTGTGTGTGTGTGTGTGTGTGTGTGTGTGTGTGTGTGTGTGTGTGTGTGTGTGTGTGTGTGTGTGTGTGTGTGTGTGTTGTGTGTGTGTGTGTGTGTGTGTGTGTGTGCTATGCAGAGATACGCTCTTCATGCGACAGAGGTCAGCGAAGCGGCATATTTTTCGGAGCATATTTACGCATGCTTTTGCTTACGCACGCAGAATGGAGATAACTATGTTATGTTCGAAATTGTAATTGAAATTGATGGGCGCTAAAAAAGTGACTGAAAGCAATGCATATGGAAGCCCCCCCCCCCCCCCCCCCGAAGGGGGGCGTATCACATATCCCACTGTATCACATATCCCACGTATCACATATCCCACTGTTCCAGCCACTGGCAGTCTCCCCTTTTCTTTTCATTTACTACTACAATATCGACTGCAACCCCTTCCCCCCTTTTGGTAGGTTCTCTTTTAGGGTGCATGGAAATTTGGCTCTAGGTGGTGGCATGGAATGTATGCCCTTGCAGACACCACAGTAAAATGTGGTTGTCTTTGCAGGTAGGCAGAAATTCCTGCCTCCTCCAGTATCGCCGATGGTGTGCTGAAGAGGTCGCCAAGACCGAAACAGCTGTCCACACCGGCTAAATATCTGGACCCCCCTCAGGGGGACCTAGATTTAAATTTCCATGCACTGAGTGGCTGGAACAGTGGGATATGTGATACGCCCCCCTTCGGGGGGGCTTCCATATGCATTGCTTTCAGTCACTTTTTTAGCGCCCCCTCTCTTTCCTATCTCTTTTTTTTTGTGCTTTGGCCACAGTAGATCTATGATCACTGGTCGATCATGCACATTTCTCTCCCCTGATAGTGCTATAATCTACTTTACTTTGTAACCTTCCTAAAATATTAGCACTGGCAGTCTCCCCTTTTCTTTTCATTTACTACTACAATATCGACTGCAACCCCTTCCCCCCTTTTGGTAGGTTCTCTTTTAGGGTGCATGGAAATTTGGCTCTAGGTGGTGGCATGGAATGTATGCCCTTGCAGACACCACAGTAAAATGTGGTTGTCTTTGCAGGTAGGCAGAAACCTTCCTAAAATATTAGCACTGGCAGTCTCCCCTTTTCTTTTCTTTTATATTTCTTTGATTTTTCGGCCACGGGAAGAAAGTTCTGGCACCTACTCCCCCCCCCCCCCTCTCCCTCTTAAAACAAAATGTTGGACTCTCCCCCCCCCCCCCGTCCCCCCCCCCCCCGCCTCGCCCCCACCCCCTAGAGGTAACTGATCCGCCCCTGAATCATATAACGCTACCGCGGGGGCTCATGAGGGTACATGTCTCGCACATTTAGTGATCTGAAGGCTATCTGTAGGTAATCATGTAGCTAATCCTGCAGCAGTTTGCTTTAACCCATTTAGCCCCGAGTCTCTACAGCAGGAAATGGATGACCATGATAACTCAAGGGTAGTGCCAGATTAGCTTGGCGCCTAATGGTCAATCCATCTCCAGCAACTGGTGCATAGTCATTAGGCAACACCTCTACAATTTGACAAATGGGACCTTGGGGCTAAAGGGGTTAACTGGCCCATAAAAGTCGGCAGCGCTCTTTGTCCAGATGATGCCTGCAGGCATTATAGCTACAAAAAAAACGCGCTACCGACACCCAAAGGGTTAATGGTTAGACACGTATGTTTTGCCATCAGGTGTAATTCTAGGTTTTTTATTCGTCTGAGTGTTGATCTGTGATGTTAGACCTTACAGCCGAACGCTCGAACGGTCCAAAATCAAAGTCCAACACACTTGCATCCCTCACGCGGTGAAAAACAACTTTTTCATTGTTGTTGGTGATTGAAAGATTGTTTTCTGTCTTCATTGTTGTCTAAATCGACGTCTCACAGACATGTTGCAATGATGACATTTGCAGTGTGGCAGTAGTAATTGTGGCGAAACGTGCGCGCGCGCACGTGTGCGTGTGTATGCGTGCACGTGCGCGTGTGTGCGCGCATACGCACACAAGCATAAGCAGTTAAACTGACATGGGCGGACACTAGTGTATTCATGCAATAGCAACTTACCATCTTACTGCACACACACACATACACACACACACACACACACACACACACACACACACACACACACACACACACACACACACACACACACACAATTTATAGTACCATAAGCTGCATGCACAAGGGAATGATTTCACTAAGTTCAATTTGTTGTACTAAAAATAAATATAAATGCATTTAAAAAGGAACCCCCACCACCCCCACCCCACACCCCCACCACTCCACACCCCAAAATAAATTGTTTAAAAGTAACAACCACAAAATCAAACTGAACGAGGTCGATAATCCGATAAGAAATAACAAGGAAAGAAACAGATAATACTTGACATAATTCCATCTTAATCTAGTGTAGTCAATTAAAAAAATTTTTAATTAGCACACATAAAGCAAATACTCCAACATGAACAGTAAACCAATCATTCAACACACTGAGCCCTAAAAACAAAGTTAGTTGCCAGATTGTGGAGTTATATCACGTGAAGACAGTGCAGGAGACAGATCGACCATGATAGTTCAAGGGTGGTGCCAGAATAGCTTGACGTCTCAGGCGCCAAGCTGTTCTAGCACCACGCTTGAACTATCATGATCGTTCAATCTCCGCTACCATTGTGTCCTGTCTCAGCTAGTAGGCTAGGCGATCACGTCAATGCCAACTTAACTCGACCAGCGGTCGAGGCAGAGGCTCAAGCGTATGGGTGTTCAGCATAGGCGGGAGGGGGAGAGGGTGGTCCGTAGAAGCCGTACTGTTGCTGGGTGTAGGCCACGGCAGAGGCGCTCGTCGCTAGAAACAGATGAACATGTTGCGTCAAAAAAACAGACTGATCCATCCATGCTTCCATGCGTCAATGCATGCATCCGTGCAATACAACACAATACAATAATATTTTATTATCCCCGAGAGGAAATTTTGGCGCTGCGGTATAACATACATAATAGAAACAAAAATAAAAGTTAAATGTTCACGTCATCCGCAACACCCTACACCCCCCCCCCCACACCCCCACCCTTCCGCATACATACACACACACCTATTTTGTACAAAAGGCCTCCATCCATCCATCCGTCTGAACGTCCGTCCGTCCGTCCATCAATTCATCAATCCATCCATCCGTCTGACTGTCCGTCCATCAATCCATCCACTAATTGATCCACCCATCCATCCACTAATTAACCCATCCATCCATCCATCCATCCACCCACCCACCCACCCACCCACCCACCCACCCACTCACTCACTCACTCACTCACTCACTCACTCACTCACTCACTCACTCACTCACTCACTCGCTTACTCACTCACTCACTCGTCTGCAGCCGTACTGGAAACAAAATGTGCTACAGAAAAATGTCTTCATCCTCCGGCGGTTTAAAACGTGTGCGCATTGCTTTTATTCATACAAACCTTTGTTACTCTCTAGAAAATCATTATCTCGTAAACGGCTGATCGACTATGAAGGGCAGCTGCTAGACTATAAAAGCGGCTTCAAATTTGTACACCGCCATATGCAAGCTACGTTATAGTACTCACAGATAAGGATATAGACCAATGGCTTTAGTTCAAGGGTGGTGCCAGAATAGCTTGGCGCGTAGTGGCGCCAAGCTATCCTGGCACTACCCTTGAGCTATTTTAGTCAAACTTATTTCATACACTGGTGTATTCCGAATAATAAGGGCTAATGTCTTTGCCATAGTTAACCCCTTGACTCTGCTACTGCTCCTGATGACAATCGGATTGCTTTCGGCGGTAAAGACGGTTAACCGCTTCCTTGTCACTGTACGTACAGTTTTCAGTGTTTCTGAAATCGTTGTTCCTTCAACGTACAAGAAGCCACAACCACCCGAGAGACATGGATACAAACTGGTCTCCGCAAAAGGCATAGATCTACATGAGCCCCCGCAGTGGCGGGGGTTCATGTGGATCTATGCCTTTTGCAGTTGGATGTCGTTCACATTTTCTCGGAAGTGAAGGGGTTACTATAGTTCCGCGTCTCTTTAGCCGAGCGGTACCGTAGTCAGCTGAAGATTTGGTCGTTATTTTGTAATCATTCTTGACTTGACTGCGAAAAGGATCAACAGAAAACGACTGATTCATAAGTATTTTTCCCAGCCTTAAACTCGAGTGACGGAAAGGTGGCAATAGGTTCTATTTTTTTGTTAAAGTTTAAACGGCTATTGGAGCTAGATCGACCATGATAGCTTACTAAGCGGACAACTGATTATGCTTTATGACGAAGTCAGCTGTGAGGTTTAGCCGTAGTGCTGATTAGCTTGGCTGCTCAGTGAAAGACGACATCCCAATTAAAGGCACTAAACTAGTCATTACTAATCGTAGAATGTGTAAGGAGAACAGTGCGAAACTCGTCAGAATTTAATCCTTTGGTTGTCGGCAGCGTGTTTTTGTCGAGGTGATTCCCGCAGGAATCACCTCGACAAAAACACACAACCGACAGTCTTTGTAGATTGGACATGGGAAGCAACTCTGTATTTGGACGCGAGAAAAAATGAGTCACGACATTAAGTATTTCCCTCCCATTTTCCGCTTCGGTTGCGTGTGTTGATGTGGGTCTTTTCATCTTATTTCTCTTTTTCAAGTGGTTTTCTGTAAGGGTAAAAGTGTTAACACATTCGAGACAAACCGCATCCGAATACACTGCGGGAAACCGCGTATCCAAATGCAGTACGCTTCTAATGTGTGTTAATGCATTAGATGCTTTATGTATATGTATATTGTATCGGAGGGCACCCCATTGTGTGCTAAATCGAGGGTTTTCACACTTTGTGCATGACGACGTACATACAAACACACACACATGCTAAAACGCACACGTTTATACACACACGCACACACACACACTGTCATACACCATCGCATAACATAGTTATCTCCATTCTGAGTGCGTAAGCAAAGGCATGCGTGAATATGCTCCGAAAAATATGCCGCTTCGTTGACCTCTGTCGCATGAAGAGCGTATCTCTGCATTGCACACACACACACACACACACACACACACACACACACACACACACACACACACACACACACACACACACACACACACAGGGAGACGCAACCATCAGAGTGGGTTACCTAGCATTTCATGTGAAAATGGGTTCCCATATTTCTATTTATTCTAAGGCTCTGGAATTGATGCGAATGTTTAGAACTCACATTATAACTAAGCTCTATAACTTAAAATAAAATAGACATTTTCTAGAAACAGAGCCACTAGATGCCGAAAAAATGGGTTTCTGCCAATAAAGTGGGTGGGTGTCTCTCTCACACAAATGAAACTGGCATTACAGTCAAAATGGGTGTCTTCACAACAGTAGGCGTCTGTAATAAGGTCAAGTTCATGGAATACTTCTTTTTCACATTAATTTTTTTTTCCCAACTTAAATGTGTATGTGTGCTTTAACATTCTTTACATAGTATGGTGCAAAATTCAATAAACACTGGCCCGAAACCTTTCGATTATGATTTTTACAGAGGAAATCGTTTAAACATTGCTGCGTTTTGTCCTTTTGAAGCAAAACAGTTTATCATGGCATTGATGTGAGAATCAACATAATGTATTCTGGAAATTAAAGGACCTTTTTTGTGCGTTTTGGGGTACTCTGGAGTTTCAGACAAACAGCAACAGAGCATTTTGAATATTAACCCTTATCATTCGGAATACACCAGTGTGTGCAACTAGTGTAACTGAAATAGTCCAAGGGTTAGTGCCAGAATAGCTTGGTGCCTCTAGGCGCCAAGCTATTGTGGCACCACCCTTGAACTAAAGCCATTGGTCTATGTCCTCATCTGTAAGTACTGTAATGTAGCTTGCATAGAATTATGGCAGTGAACAGATTTGAAGCTATTTAGCCTCAGTATGACTATGATGCGGGTCAAAAAGTGTGGAAAAATATCAAAGATAGAAAAAGACCCAGACGAAGAAACGAACACTTAACTTATTCTACCCCAGCAAAATTTAAGATCCACCACGATAGTTCAAGGGTGATGCCAGAATAGCTTGGCGCCTATGGGCACCAAGCTATTCTAGCATCACCCTTGAACTATCGTGGTGGATCTGTGTCCTGCACTGCAACGCAGTCTTCTGAAGACGACTTCAACATTTGGGCTTAACTTATTCTACCCCAGACACACCACAGCAAAATAAAGATCCACCATGATAGTTCAAGGGTGATGCCAGAATAGCTTGGTGCCTATGGGCGCCAAGCTATTCTGGCATCACCCTTGAACCATCATGGTGGATCCGTGTCCTGCACTGCAACGCAGTCTTCTCAAGACGACTTCAACATTGGGCTCAACTTATTCTACCCCAGACACACCACAGCAAAATAAAGATCCACCATGATAGTTCAAGGGTGATGCCAGAATAGCTTGGCGCTTATGGGCGCCAAGCTATTCTGGCATCACCCTTGAACTATCATAGTGGATCTGTGTCCTGCACTGCAACGCAGTCTTCTGAAGACGACGTCAACATTTGGGGATTCCGATCTTGGGGTAGAACGAGTTAAAATGACAGAACAGAACACCGACATTAATTAACTAACTGACAACATAAGAAATCACTTGAAACTTCAGCCTTTATTTAACGTCTTTCGTCTCCAACAAACAACCAGCCATTCTTTCATTTGCAAAATGGTATGGCAGTACAACCAACCATTCTTCAGAGCATGGAATTACTCGTACTAAAAAAAAGAGGAAAACCCCTTTTCACTAGGGGGGTCCGGGGGCATGCCCCCCCCCCCCCCCCCCCCCCCGGAAAATTTTTTGAAAATTTACATTAAAATTTGTGCAATCTGGTGCATTTTAGAGAGAAACTGAGCAGTTTAACCACCTAAAAATCTTGCTTTTTTTTTCTTATTTTTGGGGTGCACTTTTTATTTTTTGTGTCAAAGGTTTAAAAGTTATACTAAAACAAAGTATTCAACAGAATATTTATATATATCCAAATGCTTATTCAAAATACATCTGAATGTCTTTCCATTTTTTTTTAAATTTGAGTTTAATTATATAATATATATACTTTCTTTAATAATCTCTGCTTAATCAGCTGTAAGTATGGATTCCTTTTATCTCTTATTTAATACTATGTACCATGGTCACTGAGCTGGAGAAAGGTTATATAGATTTTTCAACATAATTTCATCAAACTTTACTGGGAAAAAAATACATTGTAATAAATTTATTCACCATCATGAGTAATATTTCCAATGGCACTGCTTTTAGCTTTCTTGTGTTTCGCTGTAGACACGTGAGCATCAAGTGCTACGCGGCCGCGTAGTTAATATCAACTCTGCGCAGTTCGCGGCAATACGCCTGCTCACAGGCCCGGCTAACTTGCGAATACACTGAGCGCGGAGCTCGTCGTTTACGCTTTTCTCGAGCCAAGTCCATCTCCAAATATTCTTGGCTCCAGAATCGTCTGACGTCTATTCTGTCTCCGCGTTTAAGTATTTTCTCTTCGCCGTATTTTGACCAGACTACGACTCCACTGAAGACCGGAAGTGACCTGTGCGAGCTAAAGCTAACGCCTCGCTCAATTTTCAATACGCGATTTGGGGATATCCGCCACATAAAGATCACGAAACACGGTATTGGAATAGTGACTTTACGATTTTGTTTTCGGCGGAAATTCGGCGGAATGGCAGCTTCATTTAAGCGGAAATCCGCCAAAAAGAGGAAAATTCCATGCTCTGATTCTTTCATTTGCAGAGTTTTTAAAATGGCATGCAGTATATTACAAAATGATCCCCCCCCCCCCCCCCCAATAACACTCTTGTAATCAATTTTTACATTGTCAATGGTTTTCTTATCTTATTATATTGTCTTTTGTCCCCAGCCGGCTGTTTCGTTTTGCAAATCCAAAGGTTATACAGTATACAAAATGTGACCCTTTCTCACGAAACCAGTCTTAACTCGCAGCGAGCCAATCAGCACTACACGCAATAATATGTGGTGGGGGGGTCAATCTGGGGCATTTTCACTTTTTGGGAGAAATGTATTCTACATACACCAAAGTATCGTATGGTTAAAATCTTTATCATGAAAAATGCCATTAAATAGGTAAAAAATGATTTTAAAAGTCTGCCCTTGGCCCCAATTATGCTGCACACAGAAACTTCACAGGCTGTTTTCTCAAAATGGCCGCCGGAGGCTTTAACAACTTTAAACACTTAAGAACAGCTTTTACAATTTTTGCACTACAGCATACAGTCATATATCACAGTAATCAGCAAACACTGTAGTTTTCATAAATGCATATATGTCAAAACATGCAAAATGCGAGTTCTTAAGACTGATTTTGTGAGAGAGAGGGTCACAAATGATCCAGGCGTCCATCAGATTAAAAAAAAAAAAAAAAAAAAAAAAAAAAAAAAAAAAAGCAGGCTATACATGCTGAAACCACCCCAATAATAACACTGATGTAATAAATCTGTATGAAATCGAAAATGCTGCGAGTGGCGGCTCAATTCATTTCTTTTGTAACTTTTTCAGTCTGTTGCGGACGTAATCCTTAATGTTTGTCCAGCGCCTATGTCTAAGTGCAGGTTCCAGCGCCATTGCATACTGTATCTCGGCCTTTCCAGGAAGTTTGTTCATGACGAGGTGTGTCTTGAAACGAGTTTGAACAGCTTTCTCTTCAGCTTCCCCCCATGGTTTTCTTGTAAATCTAGCTTTCTTTCGAACAGGAGCCGACGCAGTACTGTCATCATCAAAACTATCTAGATTGTCATCAGGCTCTGGACGTCTTTTCTCCGTCATGCTCATCGATTCCTGTGTTGCTGACTTGCTACTTGCTTCATTCACAGGTGCTGTTCCCCCCGAGACCTCTCTGCCAGTTTCTGATGCGTCTTCATTGTCAAAGTCAATCTCTTCATCATCGCCCAGCTCAGCTCTAATGCAACTCTCAAAATCTGTCATCCCATTGTTAACTGACAGAAGAATCTTTGCCACTTTTGCCTTTTGAAGGACGTCTTGAGGTTGGCGGTAGATATGGCGATGTATCCGAATATCATGGCCAAGGAAATCTGCCAGCTGATCCTGGTCTAACTCCGAGATGGCCATTGACTGAGCCAAAGTTGCAACCTGTTTCCGCAACTGAGTAAATGTGAACATGGCTGGGTATGACACCCCTGCTTCTAGGGCATGGGCCTTCAGAACATCATGGCCTCTGTAAGGCCTCTGACCAGAAGGTGTGGCAAAGATGTACTGGGAATCAGCGAGAGCTGGCACCGATTGCCTCATTTGAAGGATTCTGTCCACAGTTGTCATCATCTTCTTCGTCAGCAAAACGGGAACACTCCTATTAAACTTGCCTCTGATTTCCACTCGCTGAAAATGATTCACCATTTTCTTCTCAACCTCTGTGAGACCTTTCAAGATATCTTGATTGGTGATCGATCCAATCTTAGCATTCTGGAAGTCTGACACCTTCATTCTCTGAACTTCTCCCCCTCGTTTTCGGTTGAAAAGTGATACAGCACAAAGAGTTGCTTTAACCACTGTCGGATAATCTTCCGAAACCATCCTTGTCTCAAGAAGCTGTTGGACCTTCCTCACATCTTCACATGATGGGATCAGCTTGGGTTTGTTCATGGTCATTTTCCCGACCGACTGGGCTGCTGTAGCGGACACACAATCATACCAGTCCCCGTCGAAGACGGAGTCAAACCGCTGCGCCTCAGAGAGCTCCTGTCGCCACCTGTCGTCTGAACCCTGTCCAAGCTGTTTGGATGCCTGTGACTGTTTGATCTGTGAACACTTTTTCAAAGCATGGCCTATGCGCATTGCGAGATTGCCTTTTTTGAACTGATGTGTGTCCTCATCAAAATCTGCTAGCTCTTTTACAGCCAGGACAACATGATCAAAGCTAGCTGAATTGATCACAGCATTTAAACTTGCGATTTTCATTTCTGACCTCACTCTGATAATCTTCAACAGTCTCCCTAACTCCCGCATCCTGGAGCTGATTTGTCCAGCCGTGTGTTCTTCAATGTCCCTGCGGTCAAATAATCTCTTTCCATACTCAAGAAGCAAGGGGTCAGTTCTGATGAGACGGCTTATCTCATCATCTCTCTGGGTAGCCAAGACCTTGTGGTAGAAGGAAAATTCAACGTCTAAGGGTATTGGAAGCATGAGCCGACCACGGCGAGCGGCGTCCCCTCGCCGAGTGATCTGAAACCCTCCTGGCTTCTGACAGCAACGTTTTGAGTGTACAGAGATCAGCTTTTTTTGATAGAGCCCTTTGCAATGGCTACAGGCGAGAAGGTCGTCTGCCTTACTAGTTTTGGTGCGATACTTAGGAATCAAACATCCGGATTTGTTTTCAAGAACAGCAATGTTATGCATGTAATCACCCTCATCTTGTAGTCTGATCCATGCTCGACGTCTCTGCTTGGTCCCTTTTTTCATCGACAAAATTTTAGCAACGTCAGCCTCATCTGCATGGACATCTTGTAAGTGCGTGCTCATTTTCAAGACAAGCTTGCCACACAATTTGCATGCATGTTTCTTGTCCCATTTGTACTTTCCTTTCCCTCTCTGCGACACGTGCACACCCGTTTCTTCTGTAAGTGCTCTTTCCCCACTCTTTCCAGCATCATGTTCCTCCTGCCTATCCACATTCTCATTGCCACCCCCTAACGCACACTGCACCTTGCTGGTACTAGCGTCACCAACACCTGGCCACCCCAAACCTGCCACTTTGATGAAATCTAACATAGTCGATACAATACTGTCTATGTCCGAGATCCCAGCAATTGATGCTGACACACCCTCTGAATCCGGTGAGCTCGAGCCAGGAACAAACTCCTCGTCATCACTGCCCTCGTATTGCGATGCGCTGGCACTGCTCTCAGTCTCGGGTCCATCCCAGGCGCCATTTGCCAACTGGAGAAAGAAAGAAAGAAAGATTAAAACCAAAGCTGCCTTAGAAACAGAAACAGCCCAATTTTGGTTTAAAGGGGCCTTGCACAAGAATAAAAAGAGTAATCCCGTGTATGACCGATTTACATATGTGTGACCTCGGTGACGAGGGCTGGCTTTTGCAGCAGTCAAAATCCACGTTTTCTGAAAATGCAAGCAGTTTTCACACATTTGTCAACCCTGCGTGACCCTTTAAGAGAGGTCACTCAAATTGGCATGTTTAAAAAGGTCTTGCCACAAAGTATCCTTGGGCCAAGCTTGAAGAATGTGGCTTGAATAGTCTCCGAGAAAATGCCACCGTTAACTCATTCTACCCCCAGACACACCACAGCAGGATAACAGGGGTGGGATTCTAGTAAGAAAGAAAACGCGGAAAATCAAACGACATTGGTGGGGGGTGGGTGGGTGGGTGGGGTGGGGTGGGGTGGGGGGGGGGGTGTGGGGGGGGGGGTGGTGGTGGGGGGGGGGGTGGTTTCATGTCCTTCATTTTCAGCGGCCGAAAAATCAAACGACAGGGGGAGGGGGGGGGGGGGGATAGGCACGCGTGTCCACCGTTCGCCAAAGTATCCAAAAACCGACACGGGGAGCGAGACCAAACACACCCAAAAATGGACTTTGTTATGACACTCCTGATCTGCAGTATAAAAATGGAATGTGCGTACCAGTTTATGTTCAGATGCACACTAAACGGCACTCTGTCTTGGACAATATCCTTTTTCACCGCCATTTTCCACTGCGACCTAAAGCTACCGGAAGTGTCGGGCGATAGTGAACCAAACTGCATACAAATCCAACCCATTTGAGATTTTTTTGCCATTTAAGAAGATTTTTTTTTTTTTCCTCGTCTTTTTTGTTGTTATTAGACGCGGAAAATAAATATGCTTCAGCGGAATTGTGAAAGAATTTCCACGGAAATCCGCGGAAGGAATCCCACCCTGGGATAAGGATCGACCATGATAGTTCAAAGGTGATGCCAGAACAGCTTGGCGCCTACGCGGGCGCCAAGCTATTCTGGCACCACCCTTGAACTATCATGGTCGATCTGTGTCCTGCGCTGCAATGCGGTCTTGAGAGGACAGGGGCAAAATTTAAGGATTTTGGTGTTGGGGTAGAATGAGTTAAAGTTTACCATGGACAACGGACGGACGACCAGTGGCCCAGAACATAAACTCACTTTTGCTTCGCACGCACGCCAGCCAATAAAATGAAGATGATCATAGATCATAGAATCACTTTACTTACCAGTTTGTAATTGGGGGCATTCCGCTGCCGTCCATGCACCCTCCTACCAGACGCACCCTCTGTGGCAGAGGCTGGGGGGCCATGATTCTGCAGCATAGATCCTGATGGGTTTGGACATCCTGCTGCCATCCGGCGCTGGGTGTGTGCCAGAAAGTCCTGAGCCGGTGTGACCAAAATGGTGTTGCTGAGAACATGTCCAATACAACCATGTAAACCAACTGACATTTTGAATCAGATTGATTGTACATTGCTTAACGTCCCGACAGCCACTAGGCTTTCTCAGGACGTGCCTGCACTGCTTGTGAAAAAAAAACCCACCTAAACAGAACATTGCCATGTATGTCGCCTGCCGGTCAAATACGTTAACTCATTCTACCCCAACACCAAAATCCTTAAATTTTGCCCCTGTCCTCTCAAGACTGCATTGCAGTGCAGGGCACAGATCGACCATGATAGTTCAAGGGAGATGCCAGAATAGCTTGGCGCCCGTAGGCGCCAAGCTATTCTGGCATCACCCTTGAACTATCATGGTGGATCCTTATCCTGCCGTGGTGTGTCTGGGGTAGAATGAGTTAAATAAACCTAACACATGGGGCCAAGACATAAAGCTAAGACCATTTAGCAACACACATCCAATATCAAGAGCTACAGGCAGTGCAGACAGTAGGGAGAGTTTTAAAAAGGCAAATTTATACAGGTGAATGGACAAAGGGTAGACAGAAACACATGCATGCCCCAGAATTGAGAGAAAAACCCACCCTGTGGGGCTGACCAGGGTGACCCTGAGAACTAAAAACTGGCAATACAGTAAAAAGCGATACTTCAGTTGCACATTCCTAAACGAGACCTGTTTGTGGACGTTCGTTCTTCGAATCGCGAGGCAGTTTTGCGAACGAGGATTGAAATCTGGCGCCATTTTTGTTTTTTTAAAAAAAAAAAAAGTCAACTGATAGTTACTGTGCATGCATGTGGCAAGTTAACACGTCAGAAAAAAAAAAAAGAAAGAAGAAACAAAATCGCGTGGCAGATTGACCTTGTAATGGGGTTATTGAACGAATTCCTTTCATTGAAGAAGAAAGCTTTTGTTAAAATCGTGGGGTTCTATTATCATTTACTACAAGACTCAACGGTCAGGCCCGGCCGGTGCGGCCGAAGACACGTTTGAAAGCAGACGCCTTATTTTTCTGGGCCAAACGGGTACGGGGATTGGAGGCATCTCTCAGTTAAATAACTGCACTGAACAAGTACATTTGGGCGTGCTCTTAACTAAGAAATATTGCATAAAATACCTCTGCAAATGCGAGAGAATGACCGGTGCGTCCGTTGGAGACGAAAGACGTTTAAGCAAGGGAAGGAACTCCGTTCATCGGTGTTGGACCAATCAAATTGATCTGAAAACACTCCGGCCGCTTCCGTGTCCACACACAGGCCCAGGGCATCCCTGAAACACAACGATGAAGTAAATCTGTTAAAATGGGCACATCGTATTTTGATATTTTTTTCTGAATTTTGAATGAAAGATAATACAGAAACAACCCTCAGAAAAAAATGGGTTTCTGATCTGGCCACCCAAAATTTTACACCGACCCAGATTGCATAAGGATGGTAAAGAAAGTAACCCAGTACAGTCATTTGGTGTACGCACACACACACACACACACACACACACACACACACACACACACACACACACACACACACACACACACACACACTCCATCACACACACACGTACGTTCGTCAACGACATGACGTCATTTTTGTATACCGTATTTAAAAAATACGGTAGACTTTGAAATGGTGCTGGTCGGAGCGCATTCCGGAGCATGCACATGACGTTCTTGGCGTGCGGGGCAGAAATTCTGGCAATGACGTAAGAAGATAAAAATTACGTCACGTCTAGCTACGCAAACGTCTTTTTGGCGCCAAAGCGCCGTGTGTGTGTGTGTGTGTGTGTGTGTGTGTGTGTGTGTGTGTGTGCGTGCGTGCGTGCGTGCGTGCGAGCGTGCGTGCGTGCGTGCGTGATTGTGTGTGTGTGTGTGTGTGTGTGTGTGTGTGTGTGTGTGTGTGTGTGTGTGTGTGTGTGTGTGTGTGTGTGTGTGTGTGTGTGTGTGTGTGTGTGCTATGCAGAGATACGCTCTTCATGCGACAGAGGTCAGCGAAGCGGCATATTTTTCGGAGCATATTCACGCATGCTTTTGCTTACGCACGCAGAATGGAGATAACTATGTTATGTTCGAATTTGTAATTGAAATTGATGTGCCAGACACAGTGTGAGATAAACTTAGCCTAGCTTATCGTCGAAAGCAAATTGTACAATCGTGTAATTACATGTAATTGTATATATTGTGGTCAAAATTGTCAGAAGTATTAAAGACAGGCGTGCCATTGTATTATTAGTTGTATTACGAGTTAGCCTTTACCAGGCAGTGGATTGTGTCATCTCAGTCTCGGGTCAGATCAGCCTGTTTATTTCGAAGATGAAAGTCTCGGGCTAGTCCCCTACGTAATACAACGATTTCGTCTTTAACTGTAAAATATAAACTCCATGAAGGGTCCCATTGAAAGAATCCTCGCTAAGTGCTTCAGGTCACGGTATACATTTAAATTGGGAAGTACAGGCAGTAAGAGGCCCCGTGTTTTTAAAAATAATTTTTGCCTTGTTTGAAAATTTGCAGTTGGGCTGAATGTTGGAATTTGCTGGAAATTTGTGGTTAGCTGAGAGGAGACATGTTTGGTGCTTTGATTCATACCATCCTGAGCTTATCCAGTGGACATTTGTGGGCCTATGCTGAGTTGCCTTTGACGTAGTGATTTGAGGGACACGCTGATTTCAGCTGTGCTTGGGTGTGGGGTTTTTAAGGAACCAGTTTCACAGCCAAGAAATGAGACGGGTCATGTGCTGTTTTTTTTTTTTTTTTTTTTTTTTTTTTTTTCGTTGTTGTTGTTGTTGGTATTTTGTGCATGGCAAATGTGCAGCTGGTGGGCGGTAGTGTTTTTTTAGGGAATTGAAAAATTAGGGGATGACTGGGATTGACTAAGGCTGAGAGACTGGACAGTACGGAAACAGCACTGTGGTCCGTGGCCTTCAGTACTCAGGGAACGCAACTCTCAATGCCGGTAAATAAAAGACGTCAATTTACTGGCGGAACGAGACTTTCGCTGCGACCTAGCCTGGCATTTCGGGGAAAGGTGTTGTCTAGCTTACAACATTTCGAGTTATATTTTGTATAAAATATGAACCCTATGTAGCACACAACGCGTGCATATAACGTTTTGGGTTGCTCAGTTTTTAATTATCTGGCTTTTTGTTTCTGTCCGTTCAGTCGACTATTGTCACTGAGTAGGTATAGCCTACGTAGGGCCTTCGCTTGGAATTTTCTGTAGTTTATATTATCTAACTTAGCCAAATTGTGAGTGATGTTTTGTTTGAAATTGGTACCAACGGTATTTCTTTTTTGTTGTGTAGCCCCCTAATCATTAATCTATCAACATTTTGTGGTTATATGTTTGACTGAATGACTGAAGATGGTTGTATTGCTTGTTTTATTTAGTTTGTACAATGTTACACCTAATCTTGTAATTGTTCAGTGTTGTACGCGTTTCTCGCCTTTATCTGAATGTGCACACCAATCTTTAGCAAGTATGGTTATCTATTTTTGTCGTGATGCCGTTTTCCGCTTTTTTGCGGTGATTAAACCAAGTAGCAGCAACTCGACGTTGTGTTATATAATGAAATGCGAGAATGGGTTCGATAGTAACTGTTTTACTCGTGTTTCAGTCATGATAAATCATGCGATTTTATTATGTAATATTGTGTTCGCTTGACACTGAAGATTACTACTTAATCCGACCCTTCCCCTTCCCCGGGGAAGAGTCAGTATTATATAAAGTATCATAGACAGCAGATGTCAATTGGTAAAGCCTGTCAGTATTATAAAGTATCATAGTCAGCAGATTCTACTTGGTGAAGACTGTATTATGAAGTATTGTTACGATTGTGGTTGTGTTGTCCTGTGGGAGCATACATGTGTTAATCGTAGGAAACGATCCGATATTTAAGCTATCTTGGTTATGATTCACGTACCTTTTAAGTAACATTTTCTTTCGGTCGCTCAGAGCGGGATTCGCTTCGTTATGATACACTAAGTTTAGTCCAGAACGGTCTAGAAAGGTCGCACTGTCTAGTAACCTTGTATGTGTGACGTCGGTAAATTGGCGACATTTTGCAATAAGTTGTTTACTGTGCGCGTGAAGCTGTCAGCCGTTATCTTGTGTTTTGTGAAAGATCGTGAATCTTCCAGAAAGTGTAGGCTAGGTCGTGAAATGGTCTACCATACTATTATGTGACGTCTTTATACATATAAGGATTTGGAGCTGAAATGAGCAGCCGAATTTTTGTAGACTATTTTAGTTTATTTTCAGAAAGTTCTTCTTTTATTAATATTTATAATTTTAGTTACGTCTTCCATTCTGATTGGTTGTGGTTTGTGAGTTTTTGTGGATTGTTCTAGAAAGTTGTTCGACTATAAAAGATGGGGAAAAGAAGCGCATATATACATTGTCTTGCATTGTCAGTTGTAGAGACACACAGTTATCGTAGGTACGTGGCCCGTATAGGGTGTACATTGTGAGAGATATAGCGTAACAGTGTGGTGTACGTTGTGTGAGGAACTTTGTGTCAACAGTGTAGATATTTGCAGAAGAGACTTCGTATCAGTGTTAATGCATTTGGAATTGCATTGTGTAGAGATCGCATCGCTGAATTAAAATATTGTTGGAACTGTTACTCCAGTATTGTCTACATCCTTAAGCCACGTGTGACGGGTTGCAGCTGAATGAAGTTTATTTAAAAGAACCTTACGTGCGTGCGTCTGGTGTGTTTATCATACTACGACTACGACTCAACCACGTAACAAGTATCAGTCAGGAGATGTCAACTGGTAAAGCCTGTCAGTATTATAAAGTATCATAGTCAATAAATGTCAGTATTATAAAGTATCATAGTCAGCAGATGTCAATTGGTAAAGCCTGTCAGTATTATAAAGTATCATAGTCAGCAGATGACAATTGCTAAAGCCTTTATCATAAATGATCATAGCCGTTGTAAGAGTTGTTCGGTGAAGCAAAAGAGGCTATGAAAGCGGTACCTTTACTCTCCACCGCCTCTTGCCATCATGACACGTGAATGTTATTGTTTTGAGTTCGTGATTCGTGAATCGCAAAATAAATCGTGAATCCTTAATGGTATCCCTCCATACCCGTCTCGTACAGCAAGATGTACACCAACCATGGTAACTGAACAATAACAAAACAATTTCAGCAAGGATTATTAACTCATTCAGCCCGACGCACGTATTTCAGAAATTTTGGAGGCGTCATCTAATGACTATGCACCAGTTGCAGGAGATGGATCGACCATGATAATTCAAAGGCAGTGCCAGATTAGTTTGCGCCTGTCGGCGCCAAGCTAATCTGGCACTACCCTTGAATTATCATGGTCGACCCATCCCCTTTTGTGGTGCGTCAGGGCTGAATGGTTTAATTAATAGTACTACTTTTAGGTCAATTTCTGCATCTGTGATAGCTCACTGCTAAATCAAAACTACTGCCAGAAATTCGCAGTCGTTTTCCAGGTAACTTCTTCCGACTAACATCTGACATCCTACAACGTCCTTTATGATTTTTTTTAAAAATTAATTATGTATGTATGTTTGTATTGTATGTATGGATGTATGTGTGTATGTATGTATATATGTGTGTGCATGGGACGAATAAGAGCTAAAACAAGGCCACTAGGACCATGTCAGACAGTCACTGGTAATCGGCAGTTACTTGCAGCTGGCCACTGTTTTTATTGTTTTTCGATCAATCGCGTGTGCAAATAACTGTAGGTACCACAGACTGGCACAACAGTTCAACATTTCTCATTTAGATTAATAGCTTTGTTCGTATTCCACACACACACACACACACACACACACACACACACACACACACACACACACACACACACACACACACACACACACACACACACACACACACACTTCAAAATGCCACTTCTTTCTTTTTTTCTTTATTACATAATAAATTCATTTCAAATATAAATAAAAAATTCATTTAATAATGTAAATATTTTATTACAATATTCTAATAAATTAATTACAATTATAAAATACTTATCATTAGTGACATAAATATCTTACACATTAGGCACTTAGGGTTATTTTACATCACAGAACATACATGAATTGTACATCGCACACACAAAATGTTGTCCTTTGGCTGTCAGAAGCGCATTTTGACGAGGCGACTCCTACAGGAATCACCTCGACAAAATG
>BTPG01000003.1:150649049-150690653 GCA_036245525.1 Semisulcospira habei
TGCCCACGAAAATGCCTGCAGACGACGTGGGCAAGCCCTATAGAATCTTCGTTCGCGAAGTCAAGCCAAGAATAGAGATAGAGATAGAATATCTACTGGATTTCAATGTACAGTCTTCTACCCTGTGAAAGCCCAAGATTAGAAGTCCGTTTTTCTGACAAGCAAGATTTCCATTGTGACACAAAGAAAATATCGCTATTCATAAAACTGAATTACTTTATTTTGCATTAACATGGCAGTGTTAACCTCTTAACCGCCGGGGCAAAGCGAACGGTATCCAGCTGCAACAAGGGACATAAGTCGCGGGGGCTCATGAGGGTTTATGTCTCTTGTTAGTCCTGTGTTATCTATGTCCTTAAATATTATCACTATTTACATCTGTGCTCTTCACGCGAATGTCAGGGTAGTGCCGCGCAGTCTTTTCATCAGACGCGAAATTGGTGATCACCTGCAGCAAAGGGTTTAAACTTTTGCGCACTTGCGGTGTGACAGGTTCAGTCCTCGGCAGGGGAATTGTGCAGATCAGTTTGGAGTGGTGACACGTGGATAGAGTGGTGTGATACCGGCTGCTGTAGGCGTAGGTGCTGCTCCGTCGATCATCTAGCGTAAGTACTGACTAATCAACTCTTTAAAGACGCGTTAGCGATATCCGCGACGCTGGCCAAACCATAGGGCCTGAAAGCTGAGGTGCAATGAGAAAAACCCGCCCAGCGCGTGTTTTAAAAAGACTACAGGACCCAGCTTGGGCCCTGCCCCTAAGTGGGTCAAATCGGTTCGTAACTCAGTTGACGGAGTTGGCAACTGCGTATCCCGAGCTTGCAAAACTCTCGGAAAACGACAGACCACTTCCTGTTGCACGGAAATCATCGCGATTAGCAGATCGGACAACAGCAGACGATTCTGTGACACTTTGAAACTGACCGACAGCCACGGATTTTACGCGCTGGGGACTATGATGGCAGAATGTACGGCTGTACATGCTGTAAGTATGACTCCTGACACTTTGTAGTTGTGAACGAATTATGTCAACACGTACCTCCAGTCCAATATAGGCTAATACTATAAATAAATAAAGAAGCATTGTGATGTACAACCAATACAGTAAATTGGATGAGAGAGAGAGAGAGAGAGAGAGAGAGAGAGAGAGAGAGAGAGAGAGAGAGAGAGAGAGAGAGAATCAATGAATCAATGAATCAATGAAACTTTATTTTACAACGGTTTAGGCATTGACATCGTCATCGACACAGCCATTTTACAAACCTGCCGTTGCTGAGAGAGAGAGAGAGAGAGAGAGAGAGAGAGAGAGAGAGAGAGAGAGAGAGAGAGAGAGAGAGAGAGAGAGAGAGAGAGAGAGAGAGAGAGAGAGAGAGAGAGAGAGAGAGAGAGAGAGAGAGAGAGAGAGAGAGAGAGAGAGAGAGAGAGAGAATCGACTGTTTACATAGATGCCAAAAGATACAAGGCCACCATGGGTCAAGCTGATTTTTAGTAGCTGCCCTTCGTATGGAGAAAAAATTTGATGTAGGCCACTCCAGATGAAAAGATATAACAACAAACACTAAACGACAAATAACCCCTCCTTCCTCACCCTTCCGTTATCAAATAAGCTTCAGGCTGTACTGTGTAACTTACGGATAGCTCGGCCTGGTCCATATCCAGTGTGCGTCCAGGCAAGGCACAAATGGCCTGCTCTGTCCGTCGGGTGGTCGAGTGTCATCTGCTGCTGTTGATATCAGTAAAAATATCGCTGGTTTAGATCAGTGATCGCGGTTCCCACTCGCTGCAAACAGGAAGTGGCCTGTCTTTATCACGGGAGTTTTGCCAGCACGACAAACGCAGTTGAAAACTCAGTCAACTGAGTCAGTTGCAAACCGGTTTGCCGAAGTTAGCCGAACGTTCACGAAGACAGGGTCCTCGCTGGGTCCTGCAAAGTTTTTTTAAAACACGTGCGGGGCGGAGTTTTTTGACTGTTTCTCAGCTTTAAATTACTGAATGCGAATACCGTTGCCCCACTTAACCGTGTACCGCGGCACACACCGCCTGCGGTGTGCGGTGAAAGGTTGAGCACCTGGTGGCGCAGCGGTATTCGCATTCAATGAAAGCTCGATCGTCATGCCCCTAAGTACGGGTCAAACCATTGTCGACACGTTAGCGACGATTTCACGGATTTTCAGAGATTTTTTCAAGACCCGAATATGCTCCAAGGGAAGGAACCCTACATATTGTTAAGAAAAGCTCAGTCTGACCTGATTTTCAGAAATTACTTTCCTTCGTTTGGATTCATGCTCGTATACGTTTGCTTGAGGTTGAAATGTGTACATCGCGAGGCACCAGCTATGTTCTATGACTAAAACTGTTTTTTGGAATTGCCATTTGTAAGGGTGTTTCACTGACGTGTCAAGTGAGATGCTCGTTTGTACGCATTATTAT
This sequence comes from Semisulcospira habei, assembly GCA_036245525.1. Classification (NCBI taxonomy): domain Eukaryota; kingdom Metazoa; phylum Mollusca; class Gastropoda; family Semisulcospiridae; genus Semisulcospira; species Semisulcospira habei. The sequence continues at coordinate 150,651,477 of BTPG01000003.1, forward strand.
AATAACACATTTCTTTTAAAAGTAAAAAGATAAAATTTTTATTTATATCTGTAAAGTACTTGGTTGTATCCGAAGTATTAGTATTATTCTCTCTCTCTCTCTCTCTCTCTCTCTCTCTCTCTCTCTCTCTCTCTCTCTCTTAAAAAAATGTAAACAGCTGACGTAGTACAGCCGAAATATGCGTCTTCAAACAATAGGCCTTCACCTCATTGTTTGGGTCGCCGCGATCTACAACATTCTTTCGATGTCGTTCTTTGCAATTATCTTCTTTTATTTTTCCATATCTCTCTTGGATTCGATGTCTGCTGTGACGTGAAACTAAAAAAATAACACACCGCAGAGTGAAAGTCACAAATATAAATTCTTGAGACAGTCACCTCGTGAGCTAGCGAATTCAGTCTTGTTGGGACCTACTAGACACTTTACCAATCGTGACCACTAAAACAGGGACTTTTAGTACTCACAAAAAGTTGAGAATTTTTAAATCGGTTTATATTAGAGTAGTGTCACGATTACAAACGCCATCTGCATGTACTGCGTTTTGTCTACCGTATTTAAAATACGGTAGACTTTGAGATGGGGTTGGTCGGAGCACGTTCCATAGCCCCGCATGCAAATGACGAACAAAGGTGGGCGGGCATTCATCAGACTCTGGCAGTGAAGTAACGCGATAAAAATTACGTCATGTCTAGCTACGCTAACCGCGCTGTTGAACGTAAATTTGGCTGGAAACACCGTGTGTGTGTGTGTGTGTGTGTGTGTGTGTATGTGTGTGTGTGCGTGCGTGCGTGAGTGCGTGCGTGCGTGCGTGCGTGTGTGCGTGTGTGTGTGTGTGTGTGTGTGTGTGTGTGTGTGTGTGTGTGTGTGTGTGTGTGTGTGTGTGTGTAGACACGAGTTTCTCCTGTGTTTGTGCGTACAGGTCTGAAACTTTGGAGTACTTTTCGGCATTTTTTAATCCAGTGAATTCCTCATTAAAGAGAAAAATTGCCGTTTATTGAAAGTCGGTTGACCCGCATTTGATGCCGTAATTTGTTTTATATTCATTTGAAAATTTAAATACAGCTAGCTTAGAGAACAATGTTGGATGAGTTTATTAATCAGAATAACCCAAAGAAGAAGAAGAAGAAGAAGAGAAAAACAAACAAACAAACAAACAAACAAACAAACACCAAAAAACATGCGAAGAAAAGACAGTCACAACACCATTGCGTTGTAATTGTCTTTTCTAAGCCTTTTTCTTTCATCGTTGGGTTATTCTCACTCTGAGCCATGACATAGCGTCTGAGTCCTGTGACCATTGTCACATTTCATAAGTGTTATATTTCAATATTGAAGTGTTTCAATAAAAAAGTTAAGCCGAACAAATTTGGAAATATTTACGCCCAAAAAGCTCTTTTCAAACCTCCATATGAGCAAAAAAAAAAAAAAGCGACATCATTTGAGTCATCGGAAACACTTCAGTCGCATTTCTTTTGTTCGTTAGTTTTTCCGATGACACGAATGATGTCGCGTTTCTTTTGCTCGTCAGCATATGAACTGCAATCGTTTCTGGAAAAAAGAGACTGACCGAAATCTCTCCTGGAAGTAGAGACTGCATTTCACACTGTTTTTGTTGGAGTGTGTGGCTTATCGTCGTCATCGTTCTCTCCTGCATCACCGTCATCTGCATCATCATCACTGTGTCATGCTGCTGTGTCAGGGCCAGAGGGTCGAGAGGTCAAGTTATTCGCGGCCCTCACAATACCAACACAGGCTTGGTGATCTACAATGCAGGAGGTAGGCCTACTTAATCCCGTCTAGTTTATCATTTTGCAGCGGCGATAGCGGGAGTTAGGTCGGCTACGAGAGCTTTGGGGCTTGGGTAGGTGTGAGTTGTCGCCAAGCTAATCTGGCACTACTCTTGAGCTCTCACGATCGCTAGTGAGCACGTGCGAGAACGGTATCCCCTTTCCCTGCCACTATACGTAAGCTGTTCCCGTGCACATTTTGTTTCTGAAATCTTGGTTCATTCAACGACCAAAAGCTAAGTTCGTCCCAGGAACATGAATACACATTGGTCTCAGCAAGAGACATAGATCCTAATGAGCCCTCGCAGTCGCGGGAGCTCATTAAGATCTATGTCACTTGCAGTTGGATCGTGTTCACTTTTTTTCTCGACAATGAAGGGGTTAATAGCATGTATTTTATAATTTTGCATCGGCGATAGCTTGAGTGAGATCGATCACGAGAGCTTGGGGCCTGGGTAGGTGTGGGTAGTCGCCAAGCTAATCTGGCATTACTCTTGAGGTCTCATGATCGATATATCACTGGTGGTGACGTGAGCGCCGTGTTCATCGAGTGAGAACGTTAACCCTTCGGTCACGGTTTTAGTCGTCGCGATGATTTCTTCAGGAATGCTGGCTTAAACCCCAAAGGTTTAACCACCACCCGTGGGAAATCGCGGAGATGAAATGCCAAGGTGCAATACATACCCTGTTCAGGCCTCAGTGACCACTGACCTGCATTACTGATGCTGAAACTATGACAGGCTGCAGACAGGCTGCACAGACGCCTTGCAAGATCAAGCTATTGGAGAGTGCGGATTTTACTGGAATAAATGTGTCAGTGTTTCTGAGTGGGGCAGGTTTTATTAGGCCATTTTCAAAACTTATCGCGACCAGCGACTAAACCATTGTTGTTAGGACTAAACGAAAATAAAACTGAAATAGGTCCAAGGTTGGTGATCGTCATTTCTTCTTCAAGTTGTCTTGAAATCATCTGCGTTCAACTTGAGGTTATTAAAAACAAATCAAACAACAACAACAGCAGCAACAACAACAACACTAAGCAAGCTTTGCTCAAAAGGATTATGAAAGGATGCTTCTTTGTTTTGGTCGGCGAGTGAGTGAATATGAGTGGGTGAGTAAGTGAGTCAGTAAGTCTAGTTTCGTTTCATTTACTTCAGTTTCCTTTAGATAGCTGTTTTGTGTGTGTGTGTGTGTGTGTGTGTGTGTGTGTGTGTGTGTGTGTGTGTGTTTGTGTGTGTGTTTGTTTGTTTGTTTGTTTGTTGTTTTTGTTTGTTTGTTTGTTGTTGTTTGTGTGTGTGTGTGTGTGTGTGTGTGTTTTGGGGGGTGGGGTGGGGGTGGGCGGGGGGTGGGAGTGGGGGGGGGGTGGTGGTGGTGGTGATGGTGGTGGTGGGGGGGGGGGGGTTGGGGGGTGGCGTGGGGGGGATGGGGGTGGGGAGGGGCAGATGGACGGACAGATTGGATGGATCGATAGATGAATGGTCGGTCGGTCGGCTGGTTGGTTGTAAGGAAACTTATTGGTCGCTCAAGTAGGTAACGGCTGTTGATTTATTTCTTTGACTAACTTGGATGTGTGAAAGTATCGATAAACTGTTAGTTATGGACAAGAGTTCTTGTCACAGTCATAAAAAAAAACACATTTTATTCTGCTGTAAACCTAGTTAATCTCTGTCATATAATTCAGTTCCTGTTTAGGCCTTAGTGCAGTAGTACTTTAACAAATATTCCTTCCTGTTTGCAGTGCCTTTCATTATATATGTCTGCTGGTGATCTTTGCAGGCCAAACAGCCACAGCTGCGTGGAAACAGCCACAATACCCGTATTATTATCTACCCGGCTCGCACCAACCCTGGCTTCGTCCTCGGGTCACTGGCTGCACCGCCTCCACCCGTCGAAACTGTCGTCGGTTCTCCACGCGCTGGAGGCGCTAACACTGCAGCAAGATAATGATGAGATACTTGGAGTTTAACTCATTCAAGACGTGCCACCTTCGGATACGCGGCTTATGCGTCTCCAATGAGTTAATACACATATAAATATTATGATATGGAATATGAATGTCACTAGGATATTGATATGAATAGGAATATTGATATGAATATGAATATACAATGTGGAATTCGGAATATGGAGTATGAAATGAATATGGAATATGAATATAGAATATGAAACACCTCTGCAAGAGGCATAGATCCTCACCAGCACCCACTTCACGCTGGGGCCCGTATGCTTCTTGCTTTGGTGGGGCGGGGTGGGGGTGGGGGTGGTGAAGGAGTGTAAGAATCGGGTGGGATGGGGGGGGGGGGCTTTACTGTTTTATGTTTACCCTCCCTCCGTATCAGGCATAGATCTCATGGCCCCTTCCTAACTGCAATGGGCCATGAGGCTATAAGATCTCGTGTTTATGAACAAAATGAGTTTCAAAATCAATATGTGGATACACGACCAAACTGAGGATCAAAGAGTGTAATAGCATATCAATTTAGTCAGCCTATTGCCACAGAGGCCGCGAAAAATATTGGGTATTTAAACTGGACACTTCATGACGTGATTCAATGAGGCAATAATAAAAATATAATAAAAAAGTCAATAACAATAATTATTATTCTGCACCACATCAAGAAAAATCTAGGAAGAAAATCGTTTTGTTTGACAAAGTAAAGACTGTTCTTCGTTTTGAATGGCACCCTGAATTATAAATTCTGTGTCAGGTCTTTCCAACAATAACTGATTCATTAATCCAAGGACAAAATATTTAATGCTAGGATTAAATAACTTATGCTAGGACTAACTCGATTTAATTCTAGGAATACATAACTATTCCTAGGACTAATTCCAACCAATCAGACAGAAGGAATCATCTCCACTTGACACTCTTTATTTTGATAAAATATTTTATCCTCGGAAAAAAATTATTCATTCTGAGGACAAAAAAAATGTATTCATTCCGAGAGCAAAATGTAATTTTTCCTAGGATTAGATCGAGATAAAACAGCCAATCATAGACATTCTTTCAAAGACACTTTTGGACAGAAACGGAATACGTTTATTCACTGGACGATTTCACCCCGGGCGTTATAGCTGATTGGCTGGAATTAGTCCAAGGAATAAGTATGTATCTCTAGCATTGCATCGAATTAGTTCAATGATACATTCTTAGCATAAACCTAACTAAAGGGTCCTCCAAATTACTAGACGAATAAGACTCAGAATATTTTCTCAAAGGATTAATGAATCAGCTATCCGTGGAACGGCCTGCCATACTGGTCTGTGAGTATCTCTACAGATTTGAAGCGTGCCTGTACTGATACTGTTCGTTAAGTGTAAAACTAGCTTCGCTTTCTGTCGGCGACATTTCCAAGGAAAGGAAAACTCTGGGATGAGTAATTCGTTTGTTTTAGTGAGCTTAGCTGGCTAAAAGTTAGAACGTTATGGCTAGGGCTGATAGCGGCAAACTAGTACGTGTGCGTACATGTGCTTGCTAACAGAGATCAAATAAGATTAGAAGTTTTCCATTAAAAAGCATGCATGCCAAGTCAAAGAGTGTCCACTCTTTTTTTGATAGAGTCAATGTAACACAACCCCAACAGCAGCAAGCGTATCAATTTTTCGACATCAGAGGTGAAAGAAAATATGCGATGAGGACTGGGAGACGACTTGGAAAGTTATACAGTGTTTTTCTAAGTACTACCCCCTTAAGCTTGCGCAACTAATATTTCTACGACGTACTGAAACAAATCATTGAAAGAGCGTTTAGCGGGTGACTATTTTTTCGGAAGGGTACACGGTTCGGACGCAAGCAAACAAAGCCGGCTAACACAGTTAGCTACTACCATTTTGAAGGAAAAGTAGTACTGATTCGTTCGCTTAATGGCTGCATACTAATTAGCTTAGTAAACAGATTAAATGTGTTTACTGTGGGCTTTGTTGTTGTTGTTAAGGAAGCAGCAAAACATTTTTTGAGTGTGGCATTCTATTTCCCCCCTGCATTACCTGTGACGCAGTAACCTGCCCGCGAACTGTGACATATATCTACAGCAACATGGGCAAACACCGTAGCATTCTGGCCAATCCTTTAGTTGGAGTCACGATACAATGAGGTCACATGAAGTATAGTCTCGCACACCCTGTTCGTAGAGCAGGTGTGCGGGGAGATTACGTTCTAATGCGTTCAGAGTGCCGACAGCAAGCCAGCCTGCGGAGTCAGCCTCTTTGTAGGAGACTAGTGTTCGTATATGGCGTTTAGGCATGCGTCTACCTCGAAGTATTTCAAGCTGCTTTTTAAGCTTCAACAAAAGGCATTCAGCTTTAACTCATTAAAGGCGCCCTGCGTCAATAGCTGCGGAAGTGTCTATAGCGTTGCCACCAGCAACGCTATGGACACATTCGCAGCTATTAATGCGGGCCCATTGCATGAGTCAATAGATAGATCATTCTTTTTTGTTCCCTGCCCATACATTTCCTACTCTCAATATTCTCAACTTTTACCTTTACCTTTTCTATGTTTCAGTAACATCTGCAGATCAATTTACTGCAACACAGCGAAACCATGGCTCAATCCAACAAAACAGAAGAATGAGATACTGTGGTAAGTGATCGAGTGACGTATTTTTGTACTTCTATTGACTAAATGGTCTGACGTGCCAGGAAATGGAAAATAAACAGAGAATTTAATAATAGCATTACGTTTTGTGTGTCTTTTATTTTAGTCGTTTTACCCCTTTTTTTTTTTCGCTGAAAGAACACAAGAAGCAACATCCAAATGCACGAAACACATTTCCCGACGAGCCCCTGCAGAAGCGACAGTTTATCCGGTGAGTGTGTGTTTTCACAGACATCATATACGGCTCTGACAGTGAATAGGTTAACAGTTGGTTGGATGCGTATGTATGTTGAGTAACACCCAAACACACCACACACAAACGCACGCACGCACACACGCACGAACGCACGCACGCACACATACCAAAAAACAACCAAATCGAAGCACACAAACAAACTTTTATTTGTTGTCACTTTCATGATCAAAAAGATGTTGATACATATTTCGCAACATCCAGCTCAGTTTGCAAAAGTCCACGGGCCGACATCAACCCGAGGGCCTTTTGTTTATGGGATCAGCATTCTCAAGCCAGGATTTCCGAACAAAGTACTCCATAAAGTCTATTCATTCAACTTTAGAAAATGGATCTATCCTTTCTCTCTTATCATCTGTCTAGTTGTACGTCTTAGGCTCAAATTAGTGAGATTTTGTTAGCAACGAACGAATGACTGAACGAATGTAATGAGCGCATTCGTTCTGAATCATATCGTACTACGATAGCTTCGTCGTCGTCGTGCGAGATGCGTTTTGAACGGGACCGACTGCATTGCACGAGGAACTTAATGGCGTCATTGTAGACTTTACGTCATGACAATGTTTTTGCACAACAACTCGGTTACATATAAATCTACATCACAAGCCGTTTCATGACGTGAAGCTCACAATGACTCATTTTTTCTGCTCGTGCTATTCAGAATGGCTATATTTCTTTATCAGTATACCTCAAACTGTTGAAGGCTAATTCTCACATAAATGGAAACAAATTTCACTTAATTTACCTCTAAATACGCATAGAGATTAACTCTCACATGGAACAGCAATGGCAATGTGAGAATCATATAATCATGCGCAAAAATACCTGTTCACTCACTCGTTATGACCACGACTACCTGCCTTGATTTCGTTTGGTACGAGACCCACTACGACGAAAACCGCATTTGTACCGACTTACAATGTCACGTGACTTCGTTTTCGTTTCTTGTTCGTAGTCGTTTGTCGAAAATCGAAAACTGACTGGCGACAAGTGACGGCCAATGATTTCTTACTTTTTTTTTTTTTAAACTGCAGGTATACTTTGTCCTTTTGCTGCTGTAATGAACTAGGTTCAGCAACGTACATACAGCCTAATTTTCTGTTTAGTTGCGACCTTACTGGTAGTTTTCTTCACCGTCAATGGTGACACCCTCAGAGCCGGATCCATACTGGGTTTGCGGGAGACGCTGTTGACCTTCCAGAGGCCGGTACTCCTCCTTCCCACGGCGCCGATACCTGCGGACCACTAGCACAATGGCAACGACCAGAAGAACGGACGCCAGCGTCCCAGCGATGGACAGACCTGCAACGGCTGTCGTAGACATGGAGGTAGGAGTCTCCACTAAGGATGAGCCAGAAAGTGTGGACGCGCCTGCTGTACGGACGGACTTCCCCATCTGATGAGCCTGGAAGAAGCTGGAGGACAACGACTGCGCATCTGCCGTGAGAGTGGATCTATTCATCTGCAGCGCCTCGGACCAGCTGGAAGACATTCCTGGATTTAAAAAAAAAATCAGAAGTTGGTAGAAACCAGGTCATTAATTTTAGACGACAAAGAAAATATAAGTTTCAGCTTCTTTTTTTTTTTAACCCTTTGGTTCTCGGTTGCGGTTTTCTTTTCGCAATGATTCCTGCAACAAAAACAGCGACCCACAGCCCAAAAGTTATATCCGAAACGTTGTGTATCTTATATATTTTCAGCAAGTGATGGGATCCCAAAAGTTGTGTATTCTCGCTGCATTCCAAGTAGCACGTTTGTTTTTTTTTTCGTTTTTTTTTTCTTTCTGAATCATTGTCTTTCTTCTATCTTGCTTCTAAAACTGATGCCATGAAGTTAAGCAAACTTTTTGTGTTCTTTAAAACCTGTCCTGCGTCATCCGGTGTGTGTGTGTGTGTGTGTGTGTGTGTGTGTGTGTGTGTGTGTGTATGTGTGTGTGCGTGTGTGTGTGTATGTGTGTGTGAGTGAGTGCGTGCGTGCGTGCGTGTGTATGTGTGTGTGTGTGTGAGTGTGTGTGTGTGTGTGTGTGTGTGTGTGTGTGTGTGTGTTTATAGATAAATATCTCTAAGTATTTATTTAGTAAGACTATCACGCCAGCCAACACCTTCAAGCTGAATATAGTCTGAAAGAATAAATGAAATACTAGTATAATGGGCAGTTCTCAAAATTAGTCTTTATTATTGGTGACATTGCATTACTTAAAATAAACTTAGGAGACTTAGACACAACTTTGTTACAGAATGATTTTACTTTTAGTTTTACTATGATAGGCACGTTATAATTTGTGTAAATTGTTTTCAGCTTTGATGATAGTTCTTTGAGCGTGAACCTTGCTTGGAAATAATTTACAGACTGAATGAATTAGCACGCTAAAGCTATTATTCAAAAACTCAACATTTCAGCAATTTCAAAATACGTGGTTGCCTTTGGCAGTTTCAGCGCAAAGCACAAGATCTGGTTTGAGTTTCGTTTCTTCTGTATGGAAAGTAAACTTTGCCAAACTGTGCTAAACTTTGGTAAACTAATAAGCTAATTAACTCACTTATAGAAACAAATACATTCAAAAATAAAACATACGGTTTTATCAGTAAACGATTTTTTTTGCATTTGACTTCACAGCAATAAAATGGGAATCGTCTGAAAATAAATAAATAAATAAATAAATAAATAAATAAATAAATAAATAATAAATAAATAATAAATAATAAATAAATAAATAAATAAATAAATAAATAAATAAAGGGAAAATGAAAATGTCCTTTGTTTTGACAGTTTGGACGAAACTGAACGCAATCATCTACATAATTACATCGAGGTTGGATGCTGTAAAAAGGCATATCATAGTGAGTGTGATCTCACAATAGCAACTTTTGGTTTAACGTATTTGCAGAGGCTAAACAAAACATACAGGTTGCTTAACTTCTGAGCATGAGTTTAAAACAAGTTTTCTAGCGCTATATATATTGTTTCATTATTACACACCTGAGCTATTTGTAAATGCTGCTGATCTGGCTAATGCGGCAGCAGCGGCGGACTGACTGGACGGCTGGAGAGCCATCATGTCGAGGTACTGCAAGGCCTCTTGGTTCCTGTGCCAGGTGCGGGAGACGCGATCGAAGATAACCTGGTTGTCCCCAGGTGGGGTTGGAAGAGACGGTCTGTGCATGAAGGGAGGACGTCTGATTGGAGGGAGCTGGGGGGCGTTGAAGGTGTGTGTCTGAACGCAGTAGTTGATCTCACAATCTTGGTCCACTGTGGCCAGGTGTTTGCTGTATCCGTCAGGGCACTTCTTGGGCCACGAACCCGGCTGGCCCCGGAGGTAGGTATTCAGTGAACTCGAATTCGGTGCTGCACATACCAGTGCAATAGTTTACTCTACTTAGAGACCCTACGACTTAAACGCGTCATTTATTATTATCATCACGCCCACTTTGTCGTATATATTTTTTTCTTTTTAATAATTAAAGGTAGAGATGAAGCTTTATAGTCATAGAGTCATAGTTACGAAAATTATTTAGACGTGCTTTTATCATTTGACCACTATTGACGAAACCGCTCGGCAAAAAAAAAAAAAAAAACGCATCATTTTCGCCGAACAAAATAGCAATCAAGGGGTTCAAAATCAGGGCGTGGTGCCGCTGAGAAAATAAGGGAAAAGGAAAATACAGTTAAATATCACTGTCTGACAAGGCAAATTAATATAAAAAATATATGACGATTTGAACTGTGCGTTCAGATTCAAACAGACGTATTAATCGTCCACAAACACCAAGTACTTAGTCTTTCTGGTCTGGATTCACCAAGTTCTCGACTTTCATATCACTTTTAGGAGGCAAACAATGCTGGATCACAATCACCCAGCACAGTCATACATCCAAATAGAATCTCCACGTACTTCATATCACCTTTGAGGTGACCAGCAATGCTAAATCACAGTCAATCACAATACAAATCAAGACTGTTTACACTTACATCGATCAGTTTCATATCACATTTGAGGAGGCGACCGATGCTGATTTATAACCAACCAAGACTCGTACAACCATTCCAGTCCCCGCGTACTAGTATATTACATTTGAGGAGGCAAACAATGCTCAATCACAATCAACAAAAGTACTCACCCAAGGAAAGGGGGTTGCCAGCGCTGCAACTGAGGAAGCCGGCAAAAGATGCGGCATACGGTTTTCCGAACTCAAAGTCGTCGCTGACACAGACATGTAGGTCCGATCCGGCGCCAACCTTCAGATCCTGGTAATTCGGCGGACAATTTGGCTTCTGTGTTACTGGGTTGGGCACGTGCGACGTATACAAACCTGAATTAACAAACCATATCATTTCTTCTTTTTTTTTTCATTCAGTAAATCGCTAGAGTAAACAAATGATTGAGGTATGCTGAAGCGTTTTCTTCACTACATCACACAAACATACTGGTAGCATATATGCTATGCGTATGTTTACATGACGTTGTGAAGAACCCAATGCGCAAAAGACCATCGGGCCGACGTTGGCCGCCGCTGACCCGCGCAATATCGTGCGCGGGCCAACGGCGGCCGATGTCGGCCCGATGGCTTTTGCTCATTGGGAATAGGTTTCATTATACTTTGAAATAGTGACTTCTGAACATTTGTTTAATGTCGATTCAGCTAACCGGCGAAGTGGTCAATCTGGTGTGTTACATCGCGTAGTCTGGATTCCTAGGCTGTTGAATTAGACTTTGAGTTGACGATATACCCAGAAAAATCGTCAGAGAGATGTTGGCGTCGACCGGATGGCCTTTGCGCACTGGATAGAAACTGCAGATAAAATAAACCAAATATGTAACCCACAGCAAACTTCGCTTATAACAAGGTCGGATAAACTCTTTTGCACACTCTTTCTATGCATATTAATTCGCTTATAACAAACTTCGGATATAACGACAAAGTAATCTGGCTCCCTGGCGTTTGTATCCGAATATTACATACGTGACTTCCTAAATATACTCTAGGACAGACCTCCAAACAAGTACCCGGAGTTGTCAGGGATGGGCTGATTCGCCACACACCAGTAGATCTCGTAGTTGGCTGAACTCTGAAAGTGGTCGTCGTGACAGTCATACGTGACAAACAAGAAGTGGCTACACTTGTGCTCCACGTGACCCGAACTCATGCTACCCTGGTGGAGGAGGATGGGCTGGTACTCAGCAGGGCACGACGCCTGACCTGTCATCGGATTCACCTGAAAGGTAAGTTCCCTATCGAAAATGTGCGACGCTTTTTCTTTAATTTACTTCTAGCGCAAACAGATATCAGAACGATTATTCCTTCGTGGCGTGATCGTCATGTGTAAAACGATGACTGTAGACAGATCAATAGAAAGTGTACGTACAAGGAAAACCACTGCACGCAGAATACGAATATACCAACGGTTACATACTTTACACCACATCGCCAGCCCGTACAGCGACAAGGCCTAAACTATATCACGTACTACTTGATGGCTGGACTGATGATTAGGCGCCACCTATTGTAATAAAGAAGGGATATGTGTTTTTATTTCTGTCCTTTAAATCCAAAAGCCAGTTAGTCCTTGTTGTTAAAAAAACGACATTTCTACAGATATAAAATTCATTAACCCCCTTCGGCACGCAGTCACTGGTACTGTAAACCAGTGCCGATGGCTGCATGGAAACGGGGATAAGGAATGAAGTTATTCTCATTTCCTACTTACGCAATTCGCAGGGCATTATCATGGATGGATGAACAATGTGTGATTGATCCGACAACGAAGTTTCTCACCATGTGGACCGACGGCCTAATTTTGCATAAACTCGCGATCATGAGCGAATGCTTAAGTCACAGTGTGACGTAACAAGAGTTGTGCATATCGAAATGACGCATGAATGCAGCAAGGAAGTGCTTCGTTTCAACTTTTAAATTACAATTTGACGTCAGGCACAAGCTTATTTAGTCAAGGCACGGGAGTTTTTGTCCATTTGTCTACAATAATTTGAAGGAAACTCGTCATAGAAACAGGTTAGAAGATGGTTTTCTCGTGAATGTATTGGCATGAGAGATAATTATCGGATTTGCGGGCACATTCGCATTTATTCGCAAGTTTCGATGCGTCAGACGCAAACATGCCAATGAGACCACTTTGAAGGCTGTTTGGGTCAAGTATCAGTTCCAGCCCACAAAAATAGCAAGAAGACGGATGTTCGTATGTTATTTGGTGGAGCCCGGAAGCGCAGCTTCCATCGGAATGCTCATATAACACACTCGGTAAACATTTTTTTTCTATAATCCTATTGTCTACCACTCTCGGTGGTAGTGCGTTCGACTCTCGTCCGCAAGGTCATGGGTTCGAATCCAACTGGGATATATATTTGTTCAGACCCTATTTCGATGCCCCGTCTTTTAAATCACCTTCGTGGTGAACAAAAGACATTATACCCTTTAACGTTTAACTATATACAGGTCCTAGGTGACAACAGATCTGTAAAACCACTTTGTACGCGTACACGCAGCCACTTGTACTGTAATGAGCAGCACCTGTTGCTAAATTCTCAAGATGGTTAACATTTCCTAAACATTTCCAAGACTTACTTTTCTCTTTATCAAATAAAAGTTTATTTTTCATTCCTCCGTCTTTCTATACCTGACTCATGCCGCCGCACAGGTCACCGTTGTTGGAACCAGGCAGCATCTCGCAGGTCTGATACAAGCCGCCAAAAAACATCTTGTTGGAAGCGGGTTTGCAGGTGCCGTCGTCGAAGTTTGCGACTGGAGCAAAGTTATCAGAACCGGGGTCCGTGCACCCCGGCATGGCGTTAAAGGTGTAGTAGGTCTCGACGGCTTTCTGCACGGAGCCGGCCACTTCCTGTAGAGTGGAGACCGGAAGTTCCGGTAGTACAGCCGCAGTGACCAAGTAGTGCAGAGGGTCTCCCGAGCGGTCAAGGAACACAAGATTCCTGCAGATAAAAGTGAGATTGTAAGTTGTACCTGTGCGCCTCTAACACCCATGTTCATCTATTCCCTTCATTGCCAGTTGCCAGTAAATATGTTTCTGTTTCTAATATGTTTCAGAACTCATTGTGAAGTCAACGCTTAAAGAACATAGATACAAAGTATGTGCAAGTAAGAAGCATAGATTCTTATGAGCCCCCACAATCGCAGAAAGCTAATGCGGATCTGTGCCTGTTCACAGCACCAGTAGCTGCATGCACTTTTTAATCAGGACGCAAAAGGCTATCGGGCCGCAGGAGGCCGCAATGAGCCCGCGCACAGTAATGCGCGGGCCATTGCGGCCGACTTCGACCCAATGGGAAGAGGGCTTACGTACTGATCGACGTTTTCGGCCCACATGTCCGCTGTGAATTTATTTGGCTCGTACACAGGACCTCCGTGAGTCACGATTTGTGACGAGGATGTATACTTCTCGTAGTCCGAGGACACGCTTTGGTCAGAGCTGTAGCCTGATTGAATTGTAACGGAGAAGAGCTTGAAGAAGGACACGCCGGCAGAAGCTTTGATGGAAAGCTTATTTTCTTCGTTTTGTTTGACCCACGTCTTGTCGAGGTGATCAATCTGTGAATAAAGTAACATTAAAATCTGTGTACTAGTGAATTAGTAAACAAGTAGCCGTGGAACCAAATTTGTGTTTTAAATATATCCGAAGTTTATTATAAGCGAAACAATTCTGCGGTTGGGACTAGTGAAAAAAAAGTGTCGTTATATCCGACTTTTCATATCCTACTTTGGTGTGAGCGAAATTGACTTTTATTTATTATAGGCCGTATACACAATTTAATTCCCACAACCAGCATCCCCCCCCCCTCGCCCCCCCCCCCAATCCCGCTCTTCCTATATCTATTGAGCCTTACAGGCGATCGTGTACAACCCGTGAGATAGCAAAAGTGAATATCTGTCCGCCATGCGTGGTAAACCTTCACGTTCGCATTTTATCGGACACCATTCAAGCCACAGTCTTCAAACTTGGCCCAAGGGTACTTTGTTGCAAGATCTTTCTTAAAACACCAATTACAGTGACCTGTATCGAAGGCCAAGGTCACAGGGGATCAGGAAATAGGTAAAAGACAGCCATACTTTTAAGAAAATTTGGTTTTGCTCAAATGCTATTGACAACTTCAAACACAAAGTTGATACAAAGATATGTGATTGTAACACCTTTTGGGATGACTCCCCGGAATGGTCAAGGGTCACAAAAAGTCGGGAAAGAAACGTACTTTGATAAAAAAAAAAAAATTCTCAAATACTGTTCACAACTTGAAACCCAAACCTGGTAAAAGGGATCAGAAATAGGTAAACGTTAGCCATACTTTTACGAAATTGTTTTGCTCAAATACTATCGACAACTTAAAACACAAAGTTGATGCAAAGATATGTGATTTTAAGACCTTTCTATGCATACTAATTTGGATGACCCCTCCGAAAGGTTAAGGGTCACAAGAGACTGGAAATAGATATATTTTGACAAAAATGTTTCCCCCCCCCCCTAAAAAATCTATTTACAAAATCAACACAAAATTGGTACAAAGATGCCTGATTGTAAGACCTTTCTCTGAATACTGATTTGGGTGACCACTCGGAACGGTCAAGGACCACAAGACGATAGGAAATAGGTCACAAATTGCCTTATTTTTGACAGTTTGTCCCTCTCAATTCTATTCACAGCTTCAAATCCAAACTTAGCACAGAGATACCTGATAGTACAACTTTCTTATGCATACTAATCTTGATGACCCCTATGAAAGGCAAATGGTCACAAGATGCGTGAAAATTGTAGAACATTTTTTTTAGCATTTTGGAAACGTTTCAATCAAATTTGGTACGAAGATAGCTAATAAGGCATTTCTATGCATACACATTTGATTGACCCCTCGCAAAGGTAAAAAATCACAGAAAGTTGACAAAAGTATGTCAGTTGCATATGTTTTGAGAAAACGTGGATTTTGAGCCACAAAAGCCAACCTTTTACTTAATATAATACTATTAATACGCTTAAACAAATGCTGATTTCAGTTACATGTTGGTAACGTCAAGGTTACAAAGGTCGGATTTACTACATGATCAGTTAAGTTAAGCCATTCTTGTCTCCCTTGATCCTTAGCATCGCAAAATACAACATTAGTTGTCATGGAAGAAATTAGGCCCTGCCCGCAGCCTAGGAGATTTATATAAAAAAAAAAAAACACGCTAGCAACATCGACCGAACTCATCGTCGAAGCATTGTTTACGAGCCAAAGAGGCTCTGGAGCCCTAAGGTCCAATATCACAGACGAGCACACAACACTCGTTCTGGCTCGACTCATTATTCACATTATTCTGTCACCTTTTGAAGCGCAGCCCCGGCCACCGCGCCAGTAATGACGTGAGTGCCGAAGTCCCTGACCAGAAGCTGGGATAGGTATCGGGCTTCTTTTGTCTCGTTCAGTTGGTGAGCTGCCGCGATGTCCAGCAGCCGGCCTTTGAACACAGGGTGCAGGGGCGTGTCTGGCTGAAGTTGGACTGCATACCTCGAAAAAGAAGAGCAATCACACAAGATTACAACAGATGTCAAATGTTCGCTTTAAACGATAAAATACCGAAGGCCCCCCCCCCCCCCCCCCCCCCCCAAGAAAAAGCTTGATGTCGCCAGCCTTCAGCGTGACGACAAGAAAGCTGCCCTTCAGACAGATTTAGAGCGCATGCTCAAAGACACAGTTGATCCAGCAGACTCCTCCCCTGAAACACTCTGGCAGCAACTGAAAACTGCTATTGTAAAATCTTCTGTGGAAGTCTTGGGCTTTGTTAGAAAGAGGAACAAAGACTGGTTTGACGAAAACGACGTGGAGATCCAGGAACTTCTAGCAAAACAAAAGAACCGCCCACCAGGCCCACCTAGCCCAGCCTTCCTGCCCTGTGAAGAAGTCTGCCTTTCGCCTCATCTACAGCAGTCTCCAGCTCAAGCTTAGAGAGCTCCAGAACGAGTGGTGGTCCAGACTGGCACAGAGGACTCAGCTTTGCGCTGACAACGGTGACTACAGGGGCTTCTATGAAGCACTGAAAGCAGTGTATGGCCCTAGGCACCTGGTACAAAGTCCCCTGCGAAGCGCCGATGGACAGGCACTCCTCACAGATAATACCTCCATCTTGAACCGCTGGTCAGAATACTTTCAGGACCTCTTCGGTGCTGAGCGAACTGTTCAAGAAACAGTCATCCTCCAAATCCCACAGCTCCCACTAAAGGTTGAATTGGACGAACCGCCCACCGCCGAAGAGACCCTCACAGCCATCCACCAGCTCAAGAGTGGCAAAGCAGCAGGCATTGATGGAATCCCGCCAGAGATATGGAAACATGGAGGCCCAGCACTGCACAACAAGCTCCATGACCTCTTTCTCTGCTGCTGGGAGAAAGGGACACTACCAAAGGATCTCAGTGATGCAGTCATCATCACCCTGTACAAGAACAAAGGAGAGAAGTCTGCCTGCTCTAATTATCGTGGAATTACCCTGCTGTCCATTGCTGGGAAAATTCTCGCAAGGCTATTCCTGAATCGGCTGGTACCTGCCATCGCTGAAGACCACCTCCCAGAGGGCCAGTGTGGCTTCAGAGCCAACAGGAGAACCACCGACATGGTATTTGTGCTGAGACAGCTTCAGGAGAAGTGCCGCGAGCAGAACAAAGGGCTGTACGTAACGTTTGTCGACCTAACAAAAGCGTTCGACACTGTGAGCAGGCAAGGCATGTGGCAGATCCTGGAGCGACTTGGCTGTCCCCCAAAGTTCCTCAGCATGATCGTCCAGCTCCACGAGGACCAGCAAGGCCAGGTCAGACTCAACAGTAACCTCTCAAAACCTTTCCCCATTATCAACGGCGTGAAACAGGGCTGCGTGCTGGCACCAACCCTCTTCACCATCTTTCTTTAGCATGATGTTGAAGCAGGCCACAGTGGACCTCGACGATGACGATGCAGTGTACATCAGGTATCGTCTCGATGGCAGCCTGTTCAACCTCAGACGACTGCAGGCCCACACCAAAACCCTAGACCAACTGATTCGTGAGCTGCTCTTTGCTGTTGACGCTGCCCTCGTTGTACACACAGAGAGAGCCTTGCAGCGCATCACGTCCTGCTTTGCAGATGCTGCCCAGCTCTTTGGACTCGAGGTCAGTCTGAAAAAGACAGAGGTCCTTCATCAGCCGGCACCCAAGGAAGAGCATCGCCCTCCCCACATCACCATCGGCAAGTCCGAACTGAAGTCAGTACACCAGTTTACCTACCTTGGCTGCATCATCACGTCAAACGCCAAGCTGGACAAGGAGCTGGACAACAGGTTGGCAAAAGCGAACAGTGCTTTCGGGCGACTATTCAAGCGGATGTGGCACAATCAACAGCTGAAAAAAGGCACCAAGATCAGCGTGTACAGAGCTGTCGTCCTCACCACCCTGCTGTACGGTTCCGAGTCCTGGGCCCTCTACCGCAACCAACTACGACTCCTCGAACACTTTCACCGGCGCTGCCTGCGTACCATCCTCAGCATTCACTGGAGTGGCTATGTCACCAACGTCGAGGTCCTTAAACAGGCGGAAACTGTGAGCATCGAGGCTTTGCTGCTGCGGACACAGCTTCGCTGGGCGGGGCACGTCTCCAGGATGGAGGATCATCGCCTACCCAAGATCACTCTGTTCGGCGAGCTTGCCACTGGACACCGAGACAGAGGGGCACCAAAGAAGAGATACAAAGACGGTCTCAAGAAGTAACTTAGTGCCTGCCAAATCGACCACCGCCAGTGGTCTTCGCTTGCTGCGGACCGTGACACCTGGCGCTCCACCATTTACAAGGCAGCCGTCTCCTTTGAGGACTCTCGCAGAGCTAACCTTAAGGACAAGCGGCTCAGGAGAAAAAACAGAGTTGCCGTAACTCAGAACCCTGACCAGACCTTCCCCTGCAGCCACTGCGGTCGAACCTGCCTGTCCCGCAGCCACGAAAATGCCTGCAGACGACGTGGGCAAGCCCTATAGAATCTTCGTTCGCGAAGTCAAGCCAAGCCAGTAACCTATTGTGTCCAAGGTAAGAAACACCTACATTTTGGAGTTGTTCTCTGAGGACTGCATTACAATTCAGTAGACAGGTCGACCATGACAGTTCAAGGGTGGTGCCAAAATAGCTTGGCACCTATAGGCGCCAAGCTATTATGGCACCACCCTTGAACTATCATGGTCAATCCATATCTTGCTGTGGTGTGTCGGGACTGAATCAGTTAACAAAAGCAACTGATGAGTATAAAGACTGAACATGTTGATAACAAAACGTGAGGAACATGACCGTATCTTCCCTCGTTTTCAATTATAATATCTGTATACAGAATCATATTATATAGTCATCGATAGAAACAAGCGCTGTATGAATCATCATCATCAGCGTCACAGTCATCATCTCCCCACCACCACCATCAACATCACAATCACCATCGGCATCAACTCGTACCTGACGTATCTGACCTGTGCCCGTGTAGTGACTGTTTTGTCCCCAATCTGTTTCTTCTTCATGTCCTGGTGTTCCGTAGACATTTTGCCGCTGATTACTCCCTCCTCTAGTGGAATGTTTGCACCAACATTGATTGAAAGTGAGGTGGAACTGGTCCAGTCCTGGCAAATAACATGCGAGTTTTTACTCTAATCTTTAAGCCTGCCTTTGGCCACGCAGCCACTGGTACTGCTTACAGCCGGTAGGGCCTACCAGTGGCTGCATGCGCCAGGCAATCGTCAGACCGAGTTTTGCAATGTATAAAAGTTCTTAACTCATTCAAGGTGCCCCGCATGCATACCTGCAGAAGTGTCGCATAGCATTGCCGCCGGAAACACAACACTTCAGCAGGTAATGATGATGCGAAGGGCGGAGAGGGCGGAGAATTCATTGAATTAGTTAACCATTCCTAGTTGTCTGTTAAAAGCGATGTCTCTGACGCTGTCACAGGCACACATAAATGAATAAATCCGTAATGAACAAAGCCAGCAAGATCTGCCTGGTTTTGTTCATTTCCATATGTATTTATTCCGTATGTCGTGCAAATCACTTCCTATTCTTACCTATGGTATACTCATGGCTTGACTTCGCGAACGAAGATTCTATAGGGCTTGCCCACGTCGTCTGCAGGCATTTTCGTGACTGCGGAGGCCAATCCGGGACAGGCAGGTTCGACCGCAGTGGCTGCAGGGGAAGGTCTGGTCAGGGTTCAGAGTTACGACAACTCTGTTTCTTCTCCTTAGCCGCTTGTCCTTGAGGTTAGCTCTGCGAGAGTCCTCAAAGGAGACGGCTGCCTTGTGAATGGTGGAGCGCCAGGTGTCACGGTCCGCAGCAAGCGAAGACCACTGGCGGTGGTCGATTTGGCAGGCACTAAGTGACTTCTTGAGACCGTCTTTGTATCTCTTCTTTGGTGCCCCTCTGTCTCGGTGTCCAGCGGCGAACAGAGTGATCTTGGGTAGGCGATGATCCTCCATCCTGGAGACGTGCCCCGCCCAGCGAAGCTGTGTCCGCAGCAGCAAAGCCTCGATGCTCAAAGTTTCCGCCTGTTCAAGGACCTCGACGTTGGTGACATAGTCACTCCAGTGAATGCTGAGGACGGTACGCAGGCAACGCTGGTGAAAGCGTTCGAGGAGTCGTAGTTGGCTGCGGTAGAGGGCCCAGGACTCGGAACCGTACAGCAGGGTGGTGAGGACGACAGCTCTGTACACGCTGATCTTGGTGCCTTTTTTCAGCTGTTGATTGTGCCACACCCGCTTGAATAGTCGCCCGAAAGCACTGTTCGCTTTTGCCAGCCTGTTGTCCAGCTCATTGTCCAGCTTCGCGTCTGACGTGATGATGCAGCCGAGGTAGGTAAACTGGTGTACAGACTTCAGTTCGGACTCGCCGATGGTGATGTGGGGAGGGCGATGCTCTTCCTTGGGTGCTGCCTGATGAAGGACCTCTGTCGTTTTCAGACTGACCTCAAGTCCAAAGAGCTGGGCGGCATCTGCGAAGCAGGACGTAATGCGCTGCAAGGCTCTCTCTGTGTGTGCAACGAGGGCAGCGTCATCAGCAAAGAGCAGCTCACGAATCAGTTGGTCTAGGGTTTTGGTGTGGGCCTGCAGTCGTCTGAGGTTGAACAGGCTGCCATCGAGACGATACCTGATGTACACTGCGTCGTTATCGTCGAGGTCCACTGTGGCCTGCTTCAACATCATGCTGAAGAAGATGGTGAAGAGGGTCGGTGCCAGCACGCAGCCTTGCTTCACGCCGTTGCGAATGGGAAATGGTTCTGAGAGGTCACTGTTTAGTCTGACCTGGCCTTGCTGGTCCTCGTGGAGCTGGACGATCATGTTGAGGATCTTTCGGGGACAGCCTAGTCGCTCCAGGATCTGCCACATACCTTGCCTGCTCACAGTGTCGAACGCTTTTGTTAGGTCGACAAACGTTACGTACAGCCCTTTGTTCTGCTCGCGGCACTTCTCCTGAAGCTGTCTCAGCACAAAGACCATGTCGGTGGTACTCCTGTTGGCTCTGAAGCCACACTGGCCCTCTGGGAGGTGGTCTTCAGCGATGGCAGGTACCAGCCGATTCAGGAGCAACCTTGCGAGAATTTTCCCAGCAATGGACAGCAGGGTAATTCCACGATAATTAGAGCAGGCAGACTTCTCTCCTTTGTTCTTGTACAGGGTGATGATGACTGCATCACGGAGATCCTTTGGTAGTGTTCCTTTTTCCCAGCAGCAGAGAAAGAGGTCGTGGAGGTTGTTGTGCAGTGCTAGGCCTCCATGTTTCCATATCTCTGGCGGGATTCCGTCAATGCCTGCTGCTTTGCCACTCTTGAGCTGGTGGATGGCTGTGAGGGTCTCTTCGGCGGTGGGCGGTTCGTCCAATTCAACCTTTAGTGGAAGGTGTGGGATTTGGAGGATGACTGTTTCTTGAACAGTGCGCTCAGCGCCGAAGAGGTCCTGAAAGTATTCCGACCAGCGGTTCAAGATGGAGGTATTATCTGTGAGGAGTGCCTGTCCATCAGCGCTTCGCAAGGGACTTTGTACCAGGTGCCTAGGGCCATACACTGCTTTCAGTGCTTCGTAGAAGCCCCTGTAGTCACCGTTGTCAGCGCAGAGCTGGGTCCTCTGTGCGAGTCTGGACCACCACTCGTTCTGGAGTTCTCTAAGCTTGAGCTGGAGACTGCTGCAGATGAGGCGGAAGGCAGACTTCTTCACAGGACAGGAAGGCTGGGCTAGGTGGGCCTGGTGGGCGGCTCTTTTGTTTTGCTAGAAGTTCCTTGATCTCTACGTCGTTTTCGTCAAACCAGTCTTTGTTCCTCTTTCTAGCAAAGCCCAAGACTTCCACAGAAGATTTTACAATAGCAGTTTTCAGTTGCTGCCAGAGTGTTTCAGGGGAGGAGTCTGCTGGATCAACTGTGTCTTTGAGCATGCGCTGTAAATCGGCCTGAAGGGCACGCTGAAGGCTGGCAACATCATGCTTTTTCTTGGGGGGGGGGGGGGGGGCCCTTTCTTGGGTTTCAGCTTGAGGCGGAGCCTGAGTTTGCAGCGAACAAGGCGGTGGTCAGTGTGTCACTCTGCGCTGGGCATCACTCTGGTGAGGAGGACGTCACTGCGGTCCCTCTGACGCACTAGGACATAGTCGATAAGGTGCCACTGCTTGGAGCGAGGATGCATCCAGGTGGTCTTTCGACTGTCCTTTTGCTGGAAAGTAGTGTTGGTGATGACAAGTTGCTGCTCTGCACAGAGCTCCAACAGTAGGCGACCATTGTCATTGCAGTTCCCAACGCCATGCTTGCCGAGGACTCCTTTCCAGGCTTCAGAGTCTTGGCCCACTCTGGCGTTGAAGTCGCCAAGGATGATGACTTTGTCGTCTGCAGGGTTGCTCTGCAGGAGGCTGCGCAGGTCAGAGTAGAGCTTGTTTTTTTCTGCAGGCTCTGCCAAGAGGGTTGGGGTACACACTGAGAAGGGTGACGTATTGCTGGTGTCTCAGTGGGAGGCGCATGGACATGATGCGGTCGTAGTGACCCGTTGGTAGGTTTTCCAACTTAGTCGCAATGGGGTCTTCACCATGAAGCCCACGCCTGAGAGCCGTCTTTTTGATGCAGGCCTGCCTGACCAGTAGAGGGTGTAACCAGCGCCAAGTTCTTGGAGGCTGCCTTCCTCCGGGAGGCGTACTTCGCTGAGCGCGGCGATGTCGATGTTTAACCTCCGAAATTCATGGGCAATGAGGGCGGAGCGACGCTCAGGGCGTCTGCTGTCTGCTGTGTCGAGCATGGTTCGGATGTTCCAGCATGCTACGTTGAGTCCGGTCGTGGTCGTCATGAGAGTGGATCCGTTGTTTTTTCTTGTTTTCTGACCGCATGAGAAGATGCCCGTTGACTGGGGTTACGAGGGGATGAGCTTTGGTTAGGCCACCTTTTCTAGGCCCCTCTCCGTGTGGAGCAAGCAGTGCTGTCCCTAGAGAAGGCTGCTTGGTCGTTCAGGGTATGCCGAGTGACGTTGTCATCCCCAGGTCAACATCAGGCGACCAATATCCTGAACCGCCTGCATGCAGGTTTGAGACTGCGGCTTCCAGTGACATCTTTCACCTGCCGTTTTGCCCCTTGCCCATCGCTACAGGACTTGGAAAGTTCAGTGTCATAGTCCGTGGGCGTTTTCCTAAAGCCTGCGCGGTGGAGCTTTTTGGTGGAGTGCAGTGTGCGCAGTACTGGCCCCACCCTTTAAACCCTTGGTTCTTTTGCCATGGCCTAGCAAGCTGGGACGGTGGCATCGAGGTCCTCAGGTCGTAGGTTTTATATCAGACTGTCCTTGTCTTAGTCTCTGGCTCAAAAGCCTTCCCCGGAGACACGGGGGCTTTGATGTCAGGGGTTTCCTCCCTTAGCCTTTCCGCAGCCAAGCGGCCAGGCCTGCAAGGCAGCAGGGGCCTCGTGGGGGCCGGGGTCGTCTATGTCCCGTGCAGATGTGAACATCTGCCCACTGCCCAGACGGGGGCACTTACCAGAGGAGAAAAATCCAACGCCGGAACCCGGTATCGAACCTCGCACCTTTGGCATTGGAGGCAGACGCCTTAACCACTGCGCCACTTCCCCGTCTATGGTATACTACCACATGACAATGCACACATGATATAAAGCATACTTTTATGCTGACTCCGCCACTGTGTCTGACCACGTTTAGCTTCTACCACCTAACGGAAAGTAGAGGCGGAGATAGACGCTCAACCTAACAATGACTGCAATAGTTGACATCATTTTGAGTTTGACCTCACTGCAGGTGACAAATCCAAAAGAATGGTCGCGTTTTGGAACAATCAAAAAAAAAAATTTGAAAAATATGACGTGAAAAAATTGTTCTGTTGGATGTCAAACACAAACACGTTGGACTCTTTTCTACGAGCAATTCCCCAGTGCGCAACGGCCATCGAGCCGACGTCGGCCATCACTGGTGAGCATCAGAGAAATATGCAGTCTTTTTTGTGACCAGCAGACAGTGAAGAAGGCAATGTCCATTATTATTAAATACAAAATTTGAGTTGTTGCCCTCAGCCCGTCGGTACAGATGTCACAGCTGTAAGATAAACAGAAGGAAGTTCTCTTTTATTCCCACCGCTCTTGTTTTTTTTTTTTAACAAAGTGGCATTGACTTTTATTAAATGTATTCAGCTGTGACATCCGTACTCGAGCAATGAGGGGGATGGATAGTGCCAGTTTTGTTCTTGTAAGGTTTATGTGAAAATAGCTTTTTTATACATGTAATGTATGTCAATATTAGAATAGATGTCTGTATTAATATAGTTGTCAGTACTAGTATAGTGTAGAGTGTTCATGGAGAAGTAGTACCTTTGACTTTTCAGCCAGCAGCGCCTCTTGGGGCAGGCGGGAGCACTGGTCTTCACATGGCACTCAACTCTCACAACTGGCTCCAGGTCCTTTACCTAGCCACACCCCGGTAACCGCTTCTGCTGGCGGGCGAAACGTTGTGAGGGGCTGACGCGTCTCTCAGTCAGTTGAAATACTTGGAGAGGAGACGGGCGCCGCCAAGTTCGCCTAAGCCCATTGAAAGGACTGATGGACAAGCAACAGAATAAGAATAACATGCCGGATCGGTCGGGGCCCGGATCACCAACGACCGCGCACCCCATTGGAGGTCTCCAGGGTGGGGGCGACAAGTGTGTTACTGGAACCAAACCCACCATCAAGCTGCCCACGCAAGGAATAACTATCGGAACTTGGAACGTTCGCACACTCTACCAGTGCGGCAAAGTGAAGGAACTCAACCACGAGTTAAAGCGCTATCGCTGGGACATTGTAGGACTTGCAGAAGTTCGATGGACAGGCTTCGGAGAAACAACAACAGATGAAGGCCATAAAATCTGGTTCAGCGGAAAAGAAACCAAGCACGAACATGGCGTAGCTTTTATCGTAAGGAAAGAGGTGGCTGGAACTGTCATCAGCTGCACCCCCGTGTCAAGCAGACTAATCTCCATCCGCATCTCCGCCCGACCGCACAACATCACTATAATACAAGTATACGCTCCAACAGCAGATCATGATGATGAGGAATTAGAAGAATTTTACGAACAACTGGACAACATCATCAAGAAAACACCTAAGAAAGACATTCTGACTGTCCTCGGTGACTGGAATGCAAAGATCGGCCCTGACGCTTACCAACAATGGGCAGGAACAGCTGGCAAGTTTGGCCTTGGAGAAACAAACGACAGAGGCCTGCGACTTTTAGAGTTCGCACAGAGTCACCGTCTTACCGTTGCTAATACCCTCCATCCACACAAGAAGTCAAGAACAGTGACATGGCAATCGCCAGGAGGCCTGGTCCATAACCAGATTGACTTCATCTTGCTGCCTCGACGATTCAAATCCAGCGTTAACAAAGCACAAACGAGGTCCTTTCCTGGCGCTGATATTGGCAGCGACCACAACCTCGTCCTTACTAGCCTCAAGTTGAAGCTGGCATTGAAACGAGACAGCAAGAGTCCTCGCATCCGATTCGACCTCGAGAAGCTAAAAGACCCGGAAGTAGAAGAGGTCTTCCAAGCCCAGGTGGGAGGCAGATTTGCAGCCTTGGCTACTTTGGACTGGGACGTAGACACCCTTGCTGGAAATATAAAAGAGGTGTTACTTTCTACAGCAGAAGAAGTGCTGGGGAAGCAGAGGAAGCGCAAACAGCCCTGGGTCACCGATGACATCCTTGATCTCTGTGATGAGAGGAGAGCCTGGAAGAAAAAGAGAGGCCAAGACCTCACATCAGCAAACAAGTACAGACTTGTCAACAAGACGATCAGGAAGAGGATGAAAGAAGCCAAAGAAGATTGGATTGAAGACCAGTGTCGTAGCGTGGAAGAGGGCATGGCAAACGGCAACAGCAAGAAGGCTTATGAAACGCTAAGGACCCTCACCAAGACTCAACAGCGAACAGCCACAGTCATCGAAGACAGCAGCGGCCAACTCCTTACGGAAAACACTGCTATACTAAACAGATGGACTGAGTACTGCCGAGACTTGTATAACTACAAGGCTGAGCCAGACACCAGCATCCTCCAAAACAACCAGGCTGGGGCCAGGAAGGCCGAAGACCTGCCAGTGTTAGCTGAAGAGGTGGAAACAGCTGTACGCGGCCTGAAGGGAGGAAAGTCTCCAGGTGTAGACAACGTACCTGCTGAACTGTTGAAACATGGAGGAGAAGTAACAACGAAGGTCCTCACTACACTCTGTCAAAAGATCTGGGAGCAAAAGAAATGGCCAGTAGAATGGACACAGTCTCTAGTGATCCCGCTCCCCAAGAAAGGAAACCTGAAACAGTGCCAGAACTACAGAACTATCAGTCTGATAAGTCACCCTAGCAAAGTAATGCTTAGAATCATTCTCAACCGCCTCAAAACTTTCGCCGAGGAACTGCTGGCAGAAGAACAGGCTGGCTTCAGAGTTGGAAGAAGCACTGTAGAGCAGATTTTCAACTGCCGCGTCCTGATCGAGAAACATCTGCAGCATCAGCGCGAACTCTACCACAACTTCATTGATTTCAGGAAAGCATTTGATCGCGTCTGGCACGACGGACTCTGGCAAGTCATGAGATCGTTCAACATAGAGGAGGGGCTGATCCAAATGATAGAAGCGCTTTACAAGAACGCCTGCAGCGCGGTTCTACTTAACAATCAGTCAGGCGAGTTCTTCAGGACGACAATCGGTGTCCGTCAAGGATGCCTGCTCTCTCCTGTCCTTTTCAACATATTCCTGGAGAAGATCATGCAGGAAACCCTCCACGACTACCATACTTCAATCTCTATTGGTGGCAGATCCCTGTGCAATCTTCGATTCGCAGACGACATTGACCTCATGGCAGGCAGCAATAGTGAGCTGCAAAACCTGACAGACAAACTTTCAAGTAGCGCAGGGTCTTATGGCATGGAGATCAGTACGGATAAAAGCAAAGTGATGATCAACACCACAAGCAACAGCAGCAGCAACATTCACATGAACGGCCAGAAGCTAGAAGAGGTCAATAGCTTCAAGTACTTGGGAGCCACCCTGTCCAAAGACGGTAGTTGCATAGCAGAGATCCGTATCAGGATAGGTACAGCAACATCCGCAATGGCCAGGCTGGACAGGATATGGCGAAGTAACTCCATCAGCTTCACCATCAAGTACAGGCTTTACAAGTCCCTCGTAGTGTCTATTCTACTCTACGGCTGTGAGACTTGGACGCTGCTTGCAGACTCAGAAAAAAAAATCCAGGCCTTTGAGAACAAGTGCCTGAGGAAGTTGCTCCACATCTCGTACCGCGAGCACAAGACCAACGAATATGTACGGAGCATCGTCACTTCCCTGGTGGGCCCACATGAACCCCTTCTGGCAACCGTGAAACGGCGCAAGCTTGCTTGGTTTGGCCACGTGACCCGACACAACACCTTGTCCAAGACTATCCTCCAAGGCACTCTCGAAGGAAGTCGTCGGCGAGGTCGTCAGAGAAAGAGTTGGGTCGCAAACATAAAAGAATGGACCGAACTCGAGATGCCAGACTTGCTTGCCACCGCCCAAAATAGAACTCAGTGGAGAGCACTGTCTGTTGCTGCTGCCTTTCAGTCCCCCCAACGCCCAGTTCGGGCAAGGGACTGATGATGATGATGACTAGTATAGTTGCCAGTATTAGTATAGCTGTCAGTATTAGTATTGTTATTCGGCTGCGTGCATGGCTGCCTGTGTGCCTGGGTTTATGTGTGTGCGTATGTCTGTCTTATCAAATTTCTTTTTACTTCACTTGATAAATTTATACGCTCCCGTCCAAACTGGAATTGCCCCTTCGTGCGATAAATAAAGTTTTTTTTTGGGACTTGACATTCGGTGACATTCGACTTTAATTGAACTCTCAGCTACGTTCGTTGTACGAACAAATTAAATTATAACTGACCTTCCATCTCGCAAAGCAAAATAAATCATGCGTGTTCATGTTGACAGGTATGTATAAATTTATTTCTTAACCTCAGCATTCGTGATTATTTTGCTTAATGGGAAGGTAGCCATTTTCTAACCTCTATTGAAGAACAAGCGAACGCAAGCAAATTCACAGGATATGCTTCAGCGAGCAACTGTATATGCACTGGTGTCGTTAACCTTAGTACATGCTTTTATGTGTGAGATATTATATTATCTTGGGCAACATTTTTCTTGATATAGTGCCGATAACAGGCAGACGTGATTACGAGACCCGAATCAAAATGTCCAAGTCGTAAGACGAGGACATTTGATTCGGGTCAAGTAACACCTGTTTGTTTGTTTTTGGTTATTATATTGAGCAGAATGTTGCTCAATATAATATATGTACCCAGTCCAAAACACAACTTTACCAGAGTCCTTCTGATTACCGCCATTGGTGCTGAAGTGATCAATTTCGTTATATTTGGACATAAAACTTCACTAACTTGACACTACTAACCGAAATGTACTCAATGCAAATACATCTACACAGTTTGAATAAACCTGGGTGCAAATGTGTTCCTCTGATTTTCTATTTATTTTTAGAAACTAAATAAACTCAACGTGAATCTGCACAGCATGATTTCACCCAGCATAAATCGACAAAGACTTGAATTTACTCAAATAAAGATATCTCAATGGAATAGCGACAGCATACATTTACACTGGGTAGATTTACGCCCAGGTTCATTCAAGCTGTGTAGATTTTCACTAGATATTTTCACGTTTTTTTCTTTAAAAAAATAGTACCTTTTATTTATAGAAGGGACTTTTTAGGACGAGTCGCGGTGGGGCGAATTTAATAGCATGTCCATGATGTCAAAGGCGGGCAGGCTAAACTTCTAACAATTGAAGTAACAAGATAAAATGTCTAGTTACGCTAACCTCGCTGCTGAACGTACATTTGGCGCGAAGCGCCGTATGTGCGTATGTATGTGCGTATGTGTGTGCGTATGTATGTAAACAAGAGAATCTCCGATATTTCTGTACACACAAGCTTGAAACTTGGCGAAGTACTTTGTTAAGTGGGTGGTTAAGAGAGCATCCAAACATATTGTAATTGAATGTCTCATTTAAGACAGAAACAACCGTTTATAGGAAGTCGGTTGACCCAGATTAGAGACCGTAATTTTTTTCATATTTACATGAACATTTGCATATAGCTAGTTTGGATAAAGACATTGGATGCGTTCGTTAGCCAGCTTTGTATCCTTTCAACGTCCTTAGTAAAAATTAATTCTTTTCAGAAATAAATTTTCAGAAAAGAGATAAAACACTAAAAAGCCTTTACTTCTAGAGAAAGTCAGACAGTGGCGGTGACGTAAAAGAGGCAAATACGTCACCTCGCAGACACTGATATAATACTCTAAATATAGCATCATTCTCTCTCTCTCTTGCGCGGCTCTCTCTGTCTCTCTCACACACAAACATGCCCGCATCTCCAGGAGGAATAGATCCTCATGCGCCCTCCAGGTGCATGAGGATCTATGCCTCTTGGAGGTGTTTGGAGCGCATGCGCATGCACACACTAACACGCACATACACATCGACGCGCTTTCAGAAGAACATGCAAGTGACCCGTGTACTTAGCATATCACACAAATTATAGCAAGACTGAAATTGTACCGTGAAGTTTAAGTTTTGTCACCATTTTCTCAAGCCTATCAAGTGAAAGTGAAACTCACATCACGTAAAATATAAAATTACGTAAAAATTAAAACTTACGTCATGACAAATGACGAAAGACAAATCAATGACGCGTATGTCCTGCGCCCCTTATAGAACTCACTGACGCATTGGCAGATCTGCGAGACTTTTTCAATAGGAGATAATTCAACATCAGAATCAGGCCAAAGACAAAAGGTAGAGACCCTTGTCAGCGAGGACAGCTTTTATATATAGAAGGGACT
The DNA here is from genome assembly GCA_036245525.1 of Semisulcospira habei. NCBI lineage: Eukaryota > Metazoa > Mollusca > Gastropoda > Semisulcospiridae > Semisulcospira > Semisulcospira habei. The sequence continues at coordinate 150,681,509 of BTPG01000003.1, forward strand.
TTGTGGGTTATGGTTCATCCCATCTTGTTAGATTTGCGCTTAAAAATACCGAACCTCAACCCTTCAGCGCCACTGATAGACTTAGCATTGTGTGTACTACAAGTAGAAAAATCACGCCACCACAAAACTCTTTAACGTCACAATCTAGGGCCCGATAGTCTGGAGTTCACATCAGACTTTCTGAAATGTTGCAAAGGAGGTGATATGACGTAAAGTTTACATACACATAGGCTGAAAGGAACTTTACCGTCCAACACCAAATAATATATGCTTCGAACATACAGAACTCAGCAAATCTGACACTGCTGAACACACGTTTCATAGCGCAAATTCTCTCTCGCAAGCTCCCGATGTTGAAGAAAACAGGCGCCTTAGGTGCGCCCACAGACATTAATAACTATGTCTATTTTGGAACCTGCGTGTGATACTTCAGATTTGTGTTTGTCTCTGTGCAAATGGTGACTTGTTGTGTGCCCCGTATTGGACCTTCGAATGACTTAGCGCGGAGATTTCGTTTAACTGTGTAGACACCAGAAATTTCTATAATCGTGCGTGTTGTTGAGTAAAGTCTACTTGTAATTAGAACACGGGCAATGACGGAAAATGCCAGCAGGTTTGTTTATTTATTCCTTTTCTAAGGTTGTAACTATCACTATCGTTATCGTCAATCTCAATAGTATGGCGATTCGATTCGTGTTTGTTACTGTCTATTCTCCGTTTATGAGTGTGTATGGGGAGGAAATTTCGAGATACACACTAATAAGTATTTCAATACTAGTGAGCATAAGGAGCTTGCTAATGTGATAGTATGAGCATATTTAGCGTTTTTGCATTGCGGACAGAGGCAAGCATCAAGAATGAATCTTCCTGGTCTCTAAGGGATTATGGGAAGGAAAATACATCAATTATAAATTTGCGTGTTATACAATATATCAGTACATGTGCCAAAGAAAGGGACATTTTATGGAGTGGGTACACACACACACACACACACACACACACACACACACACACACACACACACGCACACGCACACAGACACAAACACACACGTATATATATATATATATATATATATATATATATATATATATATATATATATATATATATATATATATATATATATATATATATATATATATGTATATATATATATATATATATATATATATATATATATGTATATATATATATATATATATATATATATATATATATATATACCCACTCAACAAAGTGTTCCCTTCTTTGACACATGTATTGATATATTGTATAACAAGCAAATTAATATTCATGAGCTTGCTAGGTATACTTTCCTTCCCAAAATCCCTTGCGCACCAAGAAGACTCGATCTTGCTGATACTTTGATTTTCAAAACGAAAACGCGAAATATGCCCACACTGCAACATTAACCCGCTCCTTATGTGTAGTAGTAATGACATACTTCTTAGTGTGTATGAATGCTCGAAATTATATCCTATACACACACGCGAACGGAGAAAAGACGCCAGGAAACGTGCGAGTCGGGCTGGACTGACAAGTGAAATTGACGAGATGTCAGCTGGCGATCGACAACCTGAGAAAAGAACGAAATAAACAAACCTGCTGGCATTTTTCGCAATTATGCGTGATCTAGTTACAAGTAGAATTTACTCAGCAACACGCACGGTTATACAATGCACTGATGTCTTCATAGTCAATCGAAATCTACGCACTGAGTCGACAGCGATGTGCGTCCGTCTGCCTTTCAAGTGTTTTGTCTGAACACCCCAATCAGCCGCAAAATGAATGATGCGAGACATAGTTTTGTTTTGGACTGGGTACATAAATTATATTGAGCAACAATTTTGTTTGATATAGTGCCGATAAACAGACAGATGTGATTACTTGACTCGAAACAAATGTCCGCGTCTTCGACTAGGACATTTTGATTCGAGTCTCGTAATCACATCTGCCTATTATCGCACTATATCAAGCAAAATGTTGATATATATATATACCCTCAGTTCGCTGATGAAATGCGAGCCTTAGCTCGCATTTTATCGGTCGAACTGATGAGCATGAGTGATTTATTTTGCATAATGGGAGGAGAGGCATAATTTAATGTATTCATACAACAACGTATTTCAAGTGTTTTAACGTCAGAATAGCAACGTATATAAATTAATTATAATACTGTGGTGTTAGATGATATTTAATGTAACAATTAATGAACTGACTTACATTTTTATGTGATACCTTAGTCAGAGTGCAAAGTATATAGTTATTACATCTTATTTGTATTTTGATTTGTATTATTATGTTTCTTACTAATCCGTTTACTAATTCTTTTATCTCTTTCTTTTATGAGCTGTGAGCTGTGACAAAAATACCCATTTGTGACAATAAATATATTGAATCGTGAATCGACATATTCTTGTCTCTTGGAAGGGCTGCGGTGCCACAGTTAGGTCGCTCTTACTTCAGTGTGGCATTGCAACGAAACAATCAAACGTGCGACGGAGGCCGCACAGCCTTATCACCATACGTGAATTGAGACAGCCTTTTAACACATGGTTGGTAAAAGCGTGCGAGTTGTATAAATGACCTAGTAGACTGCTCTGTTTTAAAATCCACTATACTATAGCCAACCTGCATGTTGTCGATCAGTTCAGCCGACGTTTGAACACTGCTGGACAAGATGGGAACAGCGCTGACAGAGTCTGGCACCAGAAATCGGCCGTCGTCCGTGGTTCTGCATTGGGAGAAACTTAAGATGACCACCTGCCCTCCCTGCTCCACGTTCCGCAGGTTGTCCCAGCCTGATCCGGGAAGCACATTCAAACGCTAGAGACATAAACAAAATATGATCACGACTAGTGACAGCCATACGACAGATTCCGCGAGGTATCTTCCATGTGTATGTATAAACTTCACATCATGGCATCGTTGGTACCATGACGCCGTGTACACACTGTCGAAATTGACGTTTCACGTCCCTCATGCCAGTACTAACATTTTACGTATAAAGAGGATCAAACTTAGTTAATTTTACCGCCGATTTTCATACTCATAATTATTTGGTCACAGTTTGACCTAATCATCCCCAAAAGAGAAGATTTTTTTTGTTTCTGTAAAAAGATTTGAAGATTTTTTATTGTTTGAAAAATAATCCCGATAAAAGTGTTTAAAAACTGCGAACCCACTGCACTTTTCACTAACAAAATACGCATATGGTTAGTAAACTAATATAAGGCTTTCCTCCAATCTAGCTATATGCAAAGTATCAAGTAAGAGAAACAGAAATTATGGACTGATAGGTAGGTCAACCATTTTTCATAAAACGGCCATTTTCTCGTGAATGAGCACTGCAATTTCAAAATTCAAGAAGGTGTGCTTAATGACATCTTGTTGGTTGAAAAAATACTTCACTGTCTACATGAAGTTTTTATTTTTCTTAATACGGATTTTTTTTCAGAAATAAATAAATTATCACTCAAAACGTTGAAACGATACAATGCTGGCTAACGAACTTATTCAATGTCTTCCTTTAATCTACCTATTTAAAAAATATCTAGGAAAAATGACAAAACTTACGGACTCAAATGCGGGTCAACTTGTTTTTCTGAATGGCCATTTTCTCGTCAATAAATACTCTAATTTCATAACCCTCGGAGGCTCCGGGAGGCTACTTTCGAGGAAAATATCTTGAAGTCTTAAGCTTGTCCGTCCACAAAAACCGGCGCTATACACTGTCACACACACACACACACACACACACACACACACACACACACACACACACACACACACACACACACACACACACACACACACACACACACACACACACACACACACACACACACACACACACACACACACACACACACACACACACACACACACACACACACACACACACACACACACACACACACACACACACACACACACACACACACACACACACACACACACACACCACACACACACACACACACACACACACACACACACACACACACACACACACACACACACACACACACACACACACACACACACACACACACACACACACTCACGCACGCACGCACGCACGCACGCACACACACACACACACACACACACACACACACACGGTGTTTCGCACCAGATGTATGTTCTTTATTTTGGCGTACCGCGACATGGCATAATTTCTGACTATTTCAAGACGCATCAGGCCACGTCTTCCCTGACGTCATTCGCATTGGACACACTTGCTACTGAACGCGCTCCGCCCCGCCACGTTTCAAAGTTGCTTCTATTTTATAAATAACAACAACAACAAAAAGTACTAACCTAATGCACAAAATGACATCGGGCCGACGTCGGGCCGATGGCCTTTAAGCACGGGGAAGTAGACGTGAGCACCGGGCGAGGTTCAAGTGATTTTCTTTCAAACACTGCCGTTATTGTTACAATCAGTTTGCGAGTATTGCAGATATCTCTACAACCTTTCTGATTTAAACTATTTACTGAGGCGCTATAGTTGTGGTTGTACGCTCTTAACGCGGCCCAAGGCCTCTTCCTGGCCTCATTCAATACAGCGTGCCTCATGACTGACGAAGTTACCTGCCACAGAATCTGCGATGGTTTCAGAAAAATCGTTTCTAGACGCTGACAGTGAAGGGTTAACTCACGCGTAGGTTAAAACCGTTGTCTCTTTCCATCAGCAAGCATCTTCTAGGGTCCCCGTCGGGAAACCGATTCTGCGTCGCTTGAATTTGAAAGAGTTTGTCACCGTCTTTCCCCGTTGCAGTCAGACTGGCTCCAGACGTGGAGAGAACTGTCACGTACAGGCAAATTGACACCAACATCAGACGACTGGCACACGTGAAAAACATGGTTTCAGTGCGTTCAGATAATTGTTTTCAAGGCGTTCCAGTCTACAAATAACCTAACTTAAAATGAGTGCGTATTTCGGTTTTAAGAAAACAATAGTACGTGTTGTACTAGTACTCTTCGGGCTTACAGCATGCAGTTGTGAAGTACTGCGTAACAATTTCAAAACTACATTTTAATCGCCGTGATCCTTTATAAAGAGGACGGACACAGAAGGTCCGTCTAAAATTGATGTCGGGCGTGATAAAGGTCGTGCTATCAGCTATTATCGTGTGTGGTGTAAAGTTCATGGGTGTTATATTTACACCCTCAGAAAGTTTGTTTGCGTATTTTCATGCACCTTTGTTTCAGTGAAGCAGGGAACGTTTTGGCCTGGTACGGACTAGCCCTGCGAATCTAGGTCGCCAGATCTAACCGGAATCATTCTGGCGTGGGACGTTTGAAATGGGAAAATGATCCCGGGTGAACCAGGCGTAACATGTTTCCCCGTCCAAATGACCCCGGATGAAAATGCAGTAATGATCATATGGCGTGTTGCTCTAGGACCAACCTTACTGAAAGAGAAAAGATGGTTGGTAGGCCCTGGGAGTGAATGTAAGTAGCAGCTTCAACCTATTAAAACATTATCAGTCTCACCCTGGTTCATCGCCCGACTTTTAACCTTCTTAAAAATGTGTTCATGCAGCCACCGGTTGCGCTGACTGGTCTAGTATGCACGTTTCCTACAAAACCCCAAAGTGATGACAGGTTTATAAAATTTGCATTTGTACGAAGGAGCGTCTCCGGTTGATAAGTTTGCTGTGTGTGTGTGTGTGCGTTGGGGGGTGGGGGGTAGGGGTGGGTGAGATTTTTGGGTGGGTGAGGGGTGCATGCGTGCGTGCTTGCGTGCGTGCGTAGTGTGTGTGTGTGTGTGTGTGTGTGTGTGTGTGTGTGTGTGTTGTGTGTTGCGATATGATACATGATTCTGGACCTTGACATAAGCAAAGCAATACTTATCTGCACGCACACAAGTTTCCGTGTGAAATTTGTACCACACACTTATGAGCGATAAGTGAACCACATCCCCATTGGCTGTTTGTTACAGATAAGTTTGGGGGAAATTTCTGATGAGCGAACAATAGCCTCGTGACTTTCCAGTTCAAGGTAAAGATTACGCGTATTCAATATAAACGAGAAGATATATCATATCATAATAGTGATCACGTTATTTCAGCAGAAGTATGTGTTTTATTTGCACTTTACCTCTCAGCATATAAATCACTAAAAAGGTTACAAAGTAAAGTAGGTTATAGCACTGTCAGGGGAGAGAAATGTGCATGATCGACCAGTGATCATAGATCTACTGTGGCCAAAGCACAAAAAAAAAAAAGATAGGAAAGAGAGGGGGCGCTAAGAAAGTGACCGAAAGCAATGCATATGGAAGCCCCCCCGAAGGGGGGCGTATCACATATCCACTGTTCCAGCCACTCAGTGCATGGAAATTTAAATCTAGGTCCCCCAAGGGGGGTCCAGATATTTAGCCGGTGTGGACAGCTGTTTCGGTCTAGGCGACCTCTTCAGCACACCATCGGCAACACTGGAGGAGGCAGGAAATTCTGCCTACCTGCAATGACAACCACATTTTACTGTGGTGTCTGCAGGGGCATACATTCCATGCCACCAACCAGAGTTAAATCTCCATGCACCCTAAAAGAGAACCTACCAAAAGGGGGGAAGGGGTTGCAGTCGATATTGTAGTGATAAATGAAAAGAAAAGGGGAGACTGCCAGTGCTAATATTTTAGGAAGGTTACAAAGTAAAGTAGGTTATAACACTGTCAGGGGAGAGAAATGTGCATGATCGACCAGTGATCATAGATCTACTGTGGCCAAAGCACCAAAAAAAAAAGATAGGAAAGAGAGGGGGCGCTAAGAAAGTGACCGAAAGCAATGCATATGGAAGCCCTCCCGAAGGGGGGCGTATCACATATCCACTGTTCCAGCCACTCAGTGCATGGAAATTTAAATCTAGGTCCCCCAAGGGGGGTCCAGATATTTAGCCGGTGTGGACAGCTGTTTCGGTCTAGGCGACCTCTTCAGCACACCATCGGCAACACTGGAGGAGGCAGGAAATTCTGCCTACCTGCAATGACAACCACATTTTACTGTGGTGTCTGCAGGGGCATACATTCCATGCCACCACCCAGAGTTAAATCTCCATGCACCCTAAAACAGAACCTACCAAAAGGGGGGAAGGGGTTGCAGTCGATATTGTAGTGATAAATGAAAAGAAAAGGGGAGACTGCCAGTGCTAATATTTTAGGAAGGTTACAAAGTAAAGTAGGTTATAGCACTGTCAGGGGAGAGAAATGTGCATGATCGACCAGTGATCATAGATCTACTGTGGCCAAAGCACAAAAAAAAAAAAAAAAAAAAAAGATAGAAAGAGAGGGGGCGCTAAGAAAGTGACCGAAAGCAATGCATATGGAAGCCCCCCCCCCCCCCATTTATCACTACAATATCGACTGCAACCCCTTCCCCCCTTTTGGTAGGTTCTCTTTTAGGGTGCATGGAGATTTAACTCTGGGTGGTGGCATGGAATGTATGCCCCTGCAGACACCACAGTAAAATGTGGTTGTCATTGCAGGTAGGCAGAATTTCCTGCCTCCTCCAGTGTTGCCGATGGTGTGCTGAAGAGGTCGCCTAGACCGAAACAGCTGTCCACACCGGCTAAATATCTGGACCCCCCTTGGGGGACCTAGATTTAAATTTCCATGCACTGAGTGGCTGGAACAGTGGATATGTGATACGCCCCCCTTCGGGGTTCCATATGCATTGCTTTCGGTCACTTTCTTAGCGCCCCCTCTCTTTCCTATCTTTTTTTTTGTGCTTTGGCCACAGTAGATCTATGATCACTGGTCGATCATGCACATTTCTCTCCCCTGACAGTGCTATAACCTACTTTACTTTGTAACCTTCCTAAAATATTAGCACTGGCAGTCTCCCCTTTTCTTTTCAAATCACTAAAAAGGTTGAATGAACCAAAAAGAAAAATATTATTTGATAGTGATCAAAAGAGATAAGAATTGCCTCAGTAATCAAAACGCCCTCCGGCTGACTTCGTCAGCAGTGGGCCATTGCACTGAGGCTGAAGTCGGCCGGAGAACCTTTCCTTACTGGGGTATTATTGAAATGTGTCTCTCGGCTCACATTATTATGTGGTTTCATCCTCCATATCTGCGCTCCAATTGTATTCCAATGGAAATGTCGCTTTACAAAAATGCACTGTCTTTTGCGGATGAAAATTAGTGTGGATGGTTGTCAAAGTCAGTGAGGCTGATGATGACGATAGTATACTACTACTACTACTACTAATAATATATAACTCTTCTATAGCGCAATATCCCCACAAAGAAAGGCTCAGAGCGCTTTACATCTAGATAATCTAACTAATTGAAATTAACTAACTAAAGTACAGACAACGTACAAAAACACAATCATTCATAGGTCCAAATGCACACTGTCACAATACTAAAATAACAAACATAACATTTCAAGAGCCTGATCAGATATATGCATGTTGATGGGAAAACGTAGGATTTATCAATCTCTTTCAAAGGCCATGTTGAACAAAATATGTTTTCAATCTAGCCCTGAAAATGGCCAGATGGTACATGGCGAATATCATGGGGAAGACCATTCCACACTTTGGGAGCTTGGAAAGAAAAGGACCGCTGTCCAAAGGTTTTTAAGGACACTCTGGAGGTAGTCAATATTCTGTCGGCAGTGCTGGAGCGCAATACTCTGCCTGGTGTATAGACAAGGAGACTGGAGGACAAGGATGCCGGGAGTGTTCTATCAAAAGCCTGAAAAACGAGAGCGGCAATTGTGTATTTAATTCTGAACTTCACAGCAAGCCGGTATAACTGCTTAAGCAAGGGAGTGATGTAGTCAGCGTTTGATTTTTTCAGTACAAGTCTTGCTGCGTGGTTTTGAATCTTCTGGAGCCTGTAGAGCAGATCGTTCGGCATACCTGACATTACAGAGTTACAGTAGTCAAGCCTTGATAAAATCTGTGAACAAGCGATTTGCATACAGGCATCGTCAGTCAGGTACTGCCTAACAGTGCTAAGCTTCCTGAGCTCAATATAGCAACAGTGTGACAGGTGAGACACATGATCGTTCATGGACAGGACATTGTCAATGTAAACACCTAGGTTTTTCACACATTTTTTTTTAGAGGGATGTCCTGTCCACAAACGATCAAGGACACATCATGGGAGACACTCACCTAAGAGC
>BTPG01000003.1:150690663-150783137 GCA_036245525.1 Semisulcospira habei
CACACACACACACACACACACACACATGAACACAAAACCCTCAGACTGGGTGACCTACCATTTTATGTGAAAATGGGTTCCCATATTTCTATTTATTCTAGGGCTCTGGAGTTGATGCCAATGTTTAGAACTCACCTTATAACTAAGCTCTACAACTTAAAATAAAATAGACATTATCTAGAAACAGAGCCACTGGATGGAAAAAAAATGGGTGTTTACCCCAAAAGTGGGTGCCTCTCACACAAAACTGGGATTACAGTGAAAATACCTCACTAAAGATACCTTTGGTTGATTTTACTATTATGATTGTTTGAGTGGGGTTGTAAGGGGGTTGGGGGGGGGGGGGGAGAAGTGTGTGTGTGTGGGGGGCGGGGCGGGGGGGGTGGGGGGGGGGGGTGGGGGGGGGGGGAGAGGGGGTCATCACTTTTGGTTTATAGAGCTGCTCAATGCACTCTTATGAATGAAAGAGTTTCATTATCAGTGGAATCAGTAGGTCATTTCAGAGGCGCACACTGAGTTGCACGTCAAACCACTCACAAATACTCATTTGGAGTGCACCAGATGGATCCAGTTGGCAAAGTCCCACATTCCACACTATAGGACAGCTAAGACTGAAAAGCAATCGCGGCGTTTATGGCGCGGTACAAGGTTTAAAACTAAGAAAATGTTGTTTTTAGAAGCGTGTCGGGCAAAAGTTTTTATGAAAACTGTTTTAAAACCTCTTTTAACTCAACTTTTCTTAATGTTAAAAGTGTTTTATTGTACATTACTTAACGTCCCGACAGCAACAAGGCTTTCTCAGGACGTGCCTGCACTGCTTGTGAAAAAACAACAACTAAACAGAACATTGAATGTATATCGCCAGCCGGTCAAATACATTAAATAAACCTAACACATGGGGCCTACATAAAGCTAAGACCATTTAGCAACACACATCCAATATCAAGAGCTACAGGCAGTGCAGACAGTAGGGAGAGTTTTAAAAAGTCAAATACAGGTGAATGGACAAAGGGCCGACAGAGACACATGCCCCAGAATAGAGAGAAAAACCCACCCTGTGGGGCTGACCAGGGTGCCCCTGGGAAATAAAAAGTAGTTAACCCCACCCAAGTCCCCCAGGGCAGACCCGGGTGGGATTAAAAGTGTTTTAATTTACAAGCATGTCGTAACTGATATGCATCTATTCCAACGTATAGTGCTGGATATTTTTCCCATCCTCGCCTTCTCTCGGGCTTCGCTCAACACTCGACTTTCCAGTCCTTCCCTGAAACACCCCCAACCGGTCTGCCCTCAACACTCGACTTTCCAGTCCTTCCTTCAAACACCCCCAACCGGGTCTGCCCTGGGGGACTTTTTAGTTCCCAGGGGCACCCTGGTCAGCCCCACAGGGTGGGTTTTTTCTCTATATTCCGGGGGCATGTGTTTCTGTCTACCCTTGGTCCATTCACCTGCATTTTCCTTTTTTAAACTCTCCCTACTGTCTGCGCTGCCTGTGGCTCTTGATATTCGATGTGTGTTGCTAAATGGTCTTAGCTTTATTTAGGCCCCATGTCGTAGGTTTTATTTAACGTATTGGACCGGCTGGCGACATACATTCAATATTCTGTTGAGTTTTTGTCACTAGCAGTGCAGGCACGTCCTGAGAAAGTCTTGTTGCTGTCGGGACGTTAAGCAATGTACAATCAATCAACCTTCCTTCAAACGGACAGCATTCACACAAATAATACTTTACTATTACATCAGAAAATGGCCCATCCAAGCCTGCACTCTTTTAACTGCACTAAACGACTGACTGGTGCAGACGACGCATGAAACGACGCTGACTCTGTGACGTCATTTCCATTCAATCAATTTGTGCATACAATCCAAAAGGAGATGCGGCATTGATAACATCGACAAACCTACAAAATAAAGCAACAGGTTCAACCAAAAGGTCGGGCAGGACAAAAGACAACAGCAGCCTCACCCAAAGTCTAAACGTCCTCTCTTACAATGCGCACTCATACAATCACTTCACTTCTTAGCAACCGGCGCACGAATATAATTATAGGCTAAGTCAAACTAAAACAGAAGATAGTGGCGAAAAACCCTTTAAAATAGAAACAAAGAACGACGTTTCAGATCAAATATTCTTCATCTGACATGGAAACAAACGTAGAAAACGTATAGGCTAAGTCCCTGGTGAACGTATACATGAATCTCAAATCTGCCACTAGACATCACCTTTCTCCACATCACCCCGGAAGTACATTACAACTCAACACTTTTTTTTAACAAAACAACCACACCCTCAAATAACAAACCTAATTCTGTAGAAACATAAACAATTTACTCCCTAAAACAACAAAATATCCCCCCTGACCCATATCAGCTATGAAGTTATTTATAGCTAGCTGAGAAGGGTGATGTAATACATACACGCTCATTTTCAGGGTTCTGTGTCACAACACACACACACACATTGCTGGGAGGGACAAGTTTTCAAACACACTACCGGCGTGTCTGTTAAACACAAAAGTACATGTGTTAACGCCAAAATGAGAAAAACGGATTTTTTTACTTTTTATGAATCTTTACCGCAAGACAATGCAGAAACAACCCTCAGAAAAAATGGGTGTCTGACTTGGAAACCCAGAATTATACACATACCCAGTTTCCATAAGGATGGTAAAGACAGTCACCCGTTTTAGCTCTTTCGTCTACACACACACACACACACACACACACACACACACACACACACACACACACACACACACACACACACACACACACACACACACAATTTATAGTACCATAAGCTGCATGCACAAGGGAATGATTTCACTAAGTTCAATTTGTTGCACTAAAAATAAATATAAATGCATTTAAAAAGGAACCCCCACCACCCCCACCCCACACTCCACACCACCCTGCACCACCCCCAAAATAAATTGTTTAAAAGTAACAACAACAAAATCAAACTGAGCGAGGTCGATAATCCGATAAGAAATAACAAGGAAAGAAACAGATAATACTTCACTTAATTCCATCTTAATCTAGTGTAGTCAATTAACATAATTTTTAATCAGCACACATAAAGAAAATACTCCAACATGAACAGTAAACCAATCATTCAACACACTGAGCCCTAAACACAAAAGTTAGTTCCCAGATTGTGGAATTATATATCACGTGAAGACAGTGCAGGAGACAGATCGACCATGATAGTTCAAGGGTGGTGCCAGAACAGCTTGGCGCCTCAGGCGCCAAGCTGTTCTGGCACCACCCTTGAACTATCATGGTCATTCAATCTCCGCTACCATTGTGTCCTGTCTCAGCTAGTAGGCTAGGCGATCACGTCAGTGCCAACTTATCTCGGTCAGCGGTCGAGGCAGAGGCTCAAGCGTATGGGTTTTCAGCATAGGCGGGAGGGGGAGTGGGTGGTCCGTAGAAGCCGTACTGTTGCTGGGTGTAGGCCACGGCGGCGGCGCTCGTCGCTAGAAACAGATGAACATGTTGCGTCAAAAAACATATCGATCCATCCATGCTTCCATGCGTCAATGCATGCATCCGTGCAATACAACACAATACAATAATATTTTATTATCCCCGAGAGGAAATTTTGGCGCAGCGGTATAACATACATAATAGAAAAAAAAAGTTAAATGTTCACGTCATCCGCAACACCCTACACACACCCCCCCCACCCACCCCCACCTTCCGCATACATACACACACACCTATTTTTTTTATAAAAAGGCCTCCATCCATCCATCCGTCTGAACGTCCGTCCGTCCGTCCATCAATTCATCAATCCATCCATCCGTCTGACTGTCCGTACATTAATCCATCCACTAATTGATCCACCCATCCATCCACTAATTAACCCATCCATCCATCCATCCATCCATCCACCCACCCACCCACCCACCCACTCACTCACTCACTCACTCACTCACTCACTCACTCACTCACTCACTCACTCACTCACTCACTCACTCACTCACTCACTCACTCACTCACTCACTCACTCACTCAATCCTCTTTCTTTCGTCGATCGTCCGTTCGTCCGTTTGTTTGTTGGCGCCGCCAGGCGCTAAGCTATTCTGGCACCAGCCTTGCAAGGCTCATGGTTGTTCCATAAAAATTGGTTCAACGTACTGGTTCCAGAGCTGATGGTGTATGGGGCATGTGCCCGCTGGACCCTGCCACCCATTGTTATGTACTCCGAGTGTATCACCTATGGGGAAGGCGTAGATTACACGCCCTGGTCGCGACTTAAGCTGGAAGTAGTAGATGACAGCGAACACGACACCGGTCACGAGGGCAATGAAGCCCATGACGGTCACGGCGATGACCCAGTCATAGCTAAGTCAAGAAACAGATGAAGAGATGAGCATCCAACCCTTCCAGTCCCTCAATCTCTCTACCCCCACCCACCCACCCATCCATCCATCCATCCATCCACCCATCCATCCACCCCCCCACCCCATCCATCCACCCACCCATCCATCCACCCCCCCACCCCCACCCATCCATCCATCCATCCATCCAAACAGTAATTAAACCCTAGTAATCCGTACAAGAATTAAACTGATTGCGTAAGTTAAATGCAAAAGAAATATATACATAACTCACTTGTAACAGCAATTGTCATCTAAATTGCCGTTGTCATTGCAGCATCCATATTTGCAGTAATCCGGAACCACGCTCGTAGGATTTCGGCACCAATCATTGGTCTGTGTACGGCCTGTGATAAGAAAATACACGTAGTAAATCTAGGCTTAAGACACACTCTGCAAAAGGAGCAGATTCTCATAAGCGCCTAGGGGACTCATGAGAATCTATGTCATTTGCAGAGTGAATGGTTTTCATACTATATTTTGCAGAACAGTCCACCCTGATGCTTATGAACATCTATGACGTACGCAGATAGACTGAACAGTCAGAAGAGGTTCATCTATTCCTTTTGCAAAAGTAACATTCAGTCCCTATATTTTCAAGGCAAACGACACCAACGAATTGTGTGTGCACGAATGCATGTCTAGTTTGATGTTTGTCATTTGTCATTTCACAAATCTGCTTTTACATTAACTCATTCGAGACGAACGGCATCTGTATACGCGGCTGAATCCGCGTATCCGGATGTCGTTCGTCTCGAATGAGTTAATCTCAGTTTGTGTTACGTAACTATTAACTCATTCAGCCCGACGGCCGTATTTCCAAACTTTTGGAGGTGTCATCTAATGACTATACACCAGTTGCAGGAGATGGATCGACCATGATAATTCAAGGGCAGTGACAGATTAGCTTGGCGCCGACAGGCGCCAAGCTAATCTGGCACTACCCTTGAATTATCATGGTCGACCCATCTCCTGCTGTAGTGCGTCAGGGCTGAATGGGTTAACCCCCCTTGGCTGCCAGAACAAGACAAACGGCACGTAAGAAGAATAGATCCGCATGAGCCCCCGCAGATGCAGGAGCTCATGAGGACCTATGCCTATTACTGGCGCTACTTTGTAACCACGTTCCTTGGACGCCGGGCGCTCTTTGTCACTGAGTTTTACGCATGTCAGAAACACACTCTTCTACCACTGGTCGTGAAGAGGTCAGATTAGCTGTTTATAACTTGAAACTGAGAAAGAATGTATGTACACATACAAACTAATAAGAACGAGATGTACATGTATGTATGAAAATAAAAAATGTCACGTGCACATGATAAACAACTGTAGGAAAATCCAAGTTTGAGACATAACCAAACCGAAGATAAGAATCTTGTTTACTAAGCCAAGTGTAGGAAAGACTTTACCCACAACGAAAACAAAGATCGAAAGGATGAGATTCTCGACTGAAATCATGATTCCTTTCATTTTGCAGACGATTCTTCTCTTAGACGTTCGTACCGAGTGATGATTACTGTGTAAAATAAATAATAAATAAATAAATAAATACGAATAAAAAATCACTGTTGTATATAACTAATTCGAGACATGCTGCATGAGGATACGCGCCTTGTCTCATTCTGCCCGCGACACACCACAGCAAAATATGGCTCGACCATGACAGTTCAAGGGTGGTGGCAGAATAGCTTAGCGCCTATATAGGCGCCAAGCTATTCTGCCACCACGCTTGAACTATCATGGTCGATCTGTCGCCTGAATTGTAATGCAGTCCTCAGAGGTCAACTCCTAAATGTGGGTATTGCGTACCTCGGGCACAATGAGTTATGCGTCTCGTATAAGTTAAGCAGGTAAACACTGTACTGACTTCTGGAGAGAGAGAGAGAGAGAGAGAGAGAGAGAGAGAGAGAGAGAGAGAGAGAGAGAGAGAGAAGAGAGAGGAGAGAGAGAGAGAGAGAGAGGAGATGAGAGAGAGAGAGAGAGAGAGAGAGAGAGAGAGAAAAATGCAGACTACTGAAGTAGTCCGTACCGAATCCCTGGTTCGAATGAGTTAGTTAGTTAGTTATTGGGGTTTAACGCCGAGCAGGCGACTAAGGCCATCTCACGGCGGTGGTTTGAATGAGAAAGAAATTAACAAAGTCTTGTCTTGGCAGCGATTCGTGTTACCTGATACACGCACGAAATAAATTAAAATACAAAAGGGCCAATGACGACCAATGATGCGAGACTGCGACTGTACTGTTTCGATACCTGTTTATGTGCACAATGATTACCTATGTGGCCTGTAATATGTGTCATGCGCGTTTGTATGGTAGGAATATCTGGAGGGCTTAGTCGTAACGAAACATGTTGGATGGCAAATGGCGTTTTTGAAATCATTGTTTTTTGTTCAACTCTAAAGATCTCTAGCCGTCTAAGGAACACGGTCACTAAGGGTGTCAGCAAAAGGCGTAGATTCTCATGAGCCCCGCATCTGCAGGGGCTCATGAGGATCTATGTCTTTTGCTGTTGGATCGGGTTCACCTTTTCTCGCCAGTGAACTGTTTAAAGGTGAAATCCAGACCAAAAAGGTGACTGCCAAGCGTGTAATATGCAAAGAAGTACGCAAGGAGAAAGAAACACGCTTAGAAAAGACGGGTACAACACAATTTATTAATATTTCGGGTAAATACCCGTTGTCAAAATAGACAAACAAACAAACAGAGAGATTAGCCGCTACTTATCTTCATTGGCAGAAGGAATGTGGCAACTCAAAAAGGGTATTTACCCGAAATATTAATAAATTGTGTTGTACCCGTCTTTTCTAAGCGTGTTTCTTTCTCCGTTGGGTACTTCTTTGTTTAAAGGTGGGTGTCATTTCTTGTCCCCGATCACTACATGTGCAAGGAGAACATAAATAAGAGCTTTTCGTATCTTATCATTGGCCGGGCATATCGGCCCCTCTCCGAGAACCATTCATGCGGAAAACGAGGGCAAAATCCTAGGGACAAAAAAATGCACATCAAACTCGTTCGTTCGGAATAAAGTCCATAATCTGATTTACCATGATTTGCGCATCCTAAAATTTCGGTGTTGGAAGGGCTGTAACGTACCTTGATTGTGATGTGTAAATTTGTAGAACTGTGAGTATCTCTTTGCGCACGAACACAGTAAAAACCACAAAGGATCACGCTCCGCGTTGTTACTTCTTTGAAAAAAAAATGTATGGACGTGATACTAGACCCACGTGAACTTGTGTAAGTGTGTACGTAAGCCCACGCGCGAGGACACGTCAAAGCTTTATCGATGCCAGTTAGCCGCTTTTAACGCCAAAGAGCCGTCCAAGGAACATGGATACAAGGCGCTGTCAGCAAGAGGCAAAGATCTTCATGAGCCCCGCAACTGCGGGGGCTCATGAGGATCTATTTCTCTTGCAGTTGGAGCGTGTTAACCTTGGGGTTAATACTTAATAAATGTAATCATTTCACATTTAATCTAGCTTTAATTATTATTCATACCAAATTTATCCTATGCGTTTATTCAGTTCGGCAGTTTCTCTTTAAACTGAAGGTCATGCACAACGAAAAGAAAACAACCCGGAACTGCGATCAGCCCTTTCATTCCTAGTGCCAAGAGACGAGTTTGCAAACGCCTCATTTGGCCTGTGAAATGAAAGAGTCACCAGTGAAGCGACCACGTGAGCTAAAGGGCCGTGCTTAATTAGCTTGGCGGCAGCTGCGCACCCTGCGTCAAGCTAATCCAACACTACCCTGACACTATCCTTATCAATCCGTCAACGCTAAATTCCGATTGAGATTTGAAGGGAATTTACGTAAAGGAAATGACGCACAAAACCATCTAAATGAATGGCAAATGGCAAATGGCAAATAATTATTGTCCATCCATTGGCGCGTCTTTGTCATCCCCCTTCGATTCTCAGAAAAGGTGAACACTATCCAACGGAATAGCCAAAGATCCCCTGCCGCTCAAGCAACATAGATCAAGAAGCATAGATCCTCATGAGTCCCCGCAGTCGCGGGGACTCATGAGGATCTATGCTTCTTGCTGACATCTGTTTCTATCCGTGTTCCTTGAACGGCTTGGACACTTCAGGCCCCGCCACACGGGCCGGTTGTGCCCCGATTTTGAAGCCGATTCCGATCCGATTGCGATCGGATCACGTCAATTATCCGATCCAGTCCCATTCGGCTGGGAATCGGGTGACTAGAACCTGATCTATTTTTCCGATCGGAATCGGCCCCGGTTGTAAGCTTCAACCAATCACAGCGCGTCTCGCAAAGCATGTCGTTTTAAGTTTGCAAATGGCGGAACACGTCTGTTGTGATCAGTACCACCTTCGTTGCCGATGTTTCGCACGCCTCTTCCCGAATATGATGCAAAACTGCTGATAATGCAAGCACATCATGATCACTGTCAAAACTAGCAGTCATTTTGCAGAACAGGTACGACTTTGATCTTCGGTTCAAACCGGTCGGCTAAAAACAAAGTCGGGAAATGTGTGTGTGGCAGTGCACACGTTTTTTAGTCCGGCCCGATCACCTACCGATTCAAAAACTGATCGGGAATCGGCCTCAAAACCGGGCATGTGTAGCGGGGCCTTTCGGCGTAGAAGATTTCAAAAACACACCTGTCAGTAAAGAGGTCCACGTGAGGTGTCGTACATGAAGTTACAAAATACATCTATTGAGGCGGTTCTGTATATGCCCCGGAGGCGGTGGACCGTAGGTGTATACTGTGGGTTGGCGGGAACGGCCAGGGTGACTTGGCCCCGGGGTGGAGGGCCGTAGGTGGCTGCGTGTTGCTGGACGGGAGCTGCTGGGTCACTGCTGTGCCAGTTGTCGTCCCTGTAAAAGATTGAATGCATATAATATGCAGTCAATCGCTCGATCAATCAGTCAGGCAATAACTCACTCATTCACTCTCTCACACCCCACTGAATCTATCAATGAATGAATAAATGAATGAATAAATGGATCAGTCAATTAATCAATCAATCAATCAATCAGTCAATAAATCAACCAATCATCCGTCCGTCCGTCAGTCAGTCATAAAATTTACAATTTTAAACCAGCCAATCTATCAACCCGTCCGTCTGTTTTGACTAATCGCGGTTCAACTGCCCGTATATCTTATTCCCACGCACACGCACATGCGTACACGCACACGCTCACACACAACACACACACACACACACACACACACAAACACACACACACACACACACTCACACACGCACGCACGCATGCACGCACGCACGCACGCACGCACGCACGCACGCACACACACACACACACACCACACACACACACACACACACACACACACACACAAGAACCTGTAGTGATGATGGCCACACGCGCGACAGGCTGGGAAGGTTGCACCTCACGTCTGAAACGGCAGGAATCATCGCGACAAAAAGCACTACCGACAGCCAAATGGTTAACAACTGGTTGATGGTAAGCAAACGGTGTGACGTCTGCGTTCGATGACCGGTGCTGTAATAGTTGAGAATTGATTAACCCATTCAGCCCGGACGCCCTACAGCAGGAGATGGATCGACCATGATCATTCAAGGGCAGTGCCAGATTAGTCGGCGCCTGATGGCGCCAAGCTAAATTGGCATCACCCTTAAAATGATCATGGTCGTTCCATCTCCTGCAACTGGTACATCATTGTTAGGTGACACCTGCACAATTTTGGAACTGTGGCCTTGGGATTAAGAACTGAGTCATGTCGACATGACCGCGTAGTCCACGAAAGGTTATGGGGCCGACATCGGCCCGAATACCTTTGTAGTGCTCACTGGGGAACAGCTTCGAATGTCTAGCAACAAAGTGAAACAATTATATACTGGTCGACGAGCAAAAGAATTGTTACAGCTTTGGAATCATCGGAAACAGCTTATTGTGTCTCTGAAATCATAAGACAGAAAATTCAGGTCTTGATCATTGTTGTGCGAAAGATTCGCAGATGCGTACGAGTGACGTAATTTTCCTGCACACACTATTCTTCTTCAGAATTCCTGTCGCTACACGAGCATACAGAGCGTACTAATGGCGGGAAACGCCGTGTGTCCGTCTTTATTTGTGTGCGCCGGCGTGTGTGTTGTTCAGAGGTTGGCTTACAGAGGAGGAAAATGAAAAGAAGGGTACGCTGAAAAATATGAATAACTCTAAATGTTTCTAAAAGAAAAACGCATGTGAGCTCCAGACAATACGGTAGACTTTGGGATGTAATCCTCATCTTGTTCTCATTGGCCTGGCTCTACTCGACTTTTTTCCCTGGTAAGGCAACGGGAGCCTTTTTATCACATCAGTGTTACGAAGGTAACATGTGATAAGCAGACTCCCTTATTACATGTTACGATGACAATGTTACTCGCTGATCAAAGCGTTCTCCTCCAAATACATCTTTGGCCAATCACATTTCTCAAGACAAACATACCCTAATCTTCATTTTGTCAGGCCTCTAAACAAAAAGATGCCAATAACAATAATAATAGATGACAAATTTTGTCATGACGCATTTTTTGTTTTACTTAATATTTACTTAATATTATATTTAACGTGATATGAGTTTCGCTCGCTCCAAACATCTCAAGAGGCATAGATGTTTATACGCCCTCCGGGCATATGAGGATCTATGCCTCTTGGAGATGCGCGCATATGTGTGTGTGTGTGTGTGTGTGTGAGAGAGAGAGAGAGAGAGAGAGAGAGAGAGAGAGAGAGAGAGAGAGAGAGAGAGAGAGAGAGAAATTACGTCATATTTAGAGCATCAGTGTCTGCGTTGCTTCTTTTACGTCACCGGCACTGTCTGACTTTCTCTAGAAGTGAAGGTGTTTTACTGTTTTAATTATTTTCTGAAAATAATTAATTTTTACTAAAGAAGTTGAAAGGATAGTTGGCTGGCTAACGAACTCGTCTAATGTCTTTCTCCAAACTAGCAAAATGCAAAAGTTCCTGTAAATATGATAAAAATTACGGACTCTAATCTGGGTCAACCGACTTCCTATAAACGGTTGTTTATGTCTTCAATAAGACATTCAATTACAATATGCTCGGAGGCTCTCTTAGCCACTCACTTAAGAAAGTATTTCGCCAAGTTTCAAGTTTGTGTGTACATAAATATTGGAGTTTCTCTTGTTTACATACATACGCACTCACATACATACATAAATACATACATACATACCTACGCACATACATACGCACATACGGCGCTTCGCGACGAATGTACGTTCAGCAGCGAGGTTAGCGTAACTAGACATGAAGTAATTTTTATCTTGTTACTTCAGTTGTTAGAGCCTCTAACTTAGAGGTAAAGCCTGCCCGCCTTTGACATCATGGACATGCTATTAAATTCGCTCCACCGCGACCGGTCCAAAAAAGTCAAAATAGAAGGGACTTAACAAAAAAAAATATCTATATAAAATAACTCTATGCGTGTGTTATTACCAATTGCATACACAAGAATGACTTAAAATGTGTTATTTTAAATATATACCTTAGAGAGAACTTCCAGCCGAATACAGTTCGCGCGAGGTTGTTGACTGATAGTCGAAAGTATTGAGATTTGCGTCCCCTGAATCTCTATGTCACACGTAAAGCTTGGGGTAATTTCAAGGAGTATACTTAACGCTTACACTTTTTACAGTTGAAGACAAAATCGTTGTATTACGAGTTAGCCTTTGCCGGGGGTTCTTCAGTGTCGCCTCTTGGATCCAATCAGGGGTGTCAATGTCGGAGGTAAGAGTCGAGGGCTTTAGTCCGAGACTCTTACCTCCGACAATGACCCCCCCCTCCCCCACACACACACACACACACCCATGGCCGGACCCCCGAGGTGACGAGACTCACTGGCAAAGCCTAACTCGAATACAAATAATAAAATCTAATATAACAAGACCTTTATCTCTTCACTGACGATAACACTTGAACACCACCCAGTTGCAAGAGGTATAGCTTCCGCTCTGTATCCATGTTCTGGGGAACTTGGACGCTAAATTTACAAGGATTTCTAAAACACGGTCTTGATCTTTGACGATAAATTTAAGGATTTCTAAAACACAGTCTGCTTCTCCTGGCATTATAGGGGTTCAGAACAGCTTCGGTGGTTCACGGTCATTGCAACATTTCATTATGATTGTAATTAACCCATTTAGCCCAGACGCACTATAGCAGGAGATGGCTCGACCATGATAATTCAAGGGTAGTGCTTGATTAGCTTATCGACAGCAGGCACCAAGCTAATCTGGCTCTACCCTTGAATTATCACTGTCGAGGCATCTACTGCACAATGGTACACAGTCGTTAGGTGACACCTCCAAAATTTGGGAAATGCGGCCTTGGGGTAAAATGGGTTAACGAGTAGGAGTGGTATACCACTCACTCGAGGAAACAGCATTTAACGTCGCAGCAGCCGAAGTCACAGTACTCCAGACCAACACGTGTCACACACCAGTCTCCGGCGTGTGTGAGAACTGCCACAAATAAATGGCACAGTCGCAAGAATTATTGATACGTGTAAGACACTTAAGTAATCTTAACTCATTCGCGGCCAGCCGCATCCGGTAGCGCGGCTTACGCCGCGCATCCGGATGCGGCTGGCCGCGAATGAGTTAACCCCCTTGTGCATGCAGCCACCGGTACTGTTCACAGTACATCACACACACTGTTTACAGTATCGGTGGCTACACACACAAGGTTTTTACTAAAATATGTTCACGCAATCTTTTCATAAACTATACACATTTCAGAATATGGCTAACGCTACATTGTGATTGGATGCCTGCGTGTGCAGTTACGCAACACGTATTAAACAGATAGATGTCAAAAGAACATGTTCAAATAACTCAAAAGCTTACATTAAGACCACAGGACACTTACACACACACACACACACACACACACACACACACACACACACACACACACACGCACGCACGCACGCACGCACATACACACACACACACACACACAGAGTTTCTGACGTAATGTACCAGGTATGCAGATATGAAAAATGTCTTCAGGCATACGGATCAGATGATGATAAGAATAAAGTAACACAATTATTTCTTTAATGAACGACATAAACACATTATTGCATGTACTCTGGTCTGTAATTTTGAACCTTCTTCCTCGAAGCCGCAGGCTAACACACGCCATCTGATAGAACTAGTTAGCTTAGGCCTCCTGATACAAAACAATCATAACCTACAACGTCCCTTCAATATGAGAGCTGTCCTCGCTGTCAAGGGTCTCTACCTTTTGTCTTTGACCTGATTCTGATGTTAAAATATCTCCTATTGAACAAGATGAGGATTTAATCCCAAATTCTACCGTATTGTTTTTAGCTCACATGCGTTTTTCTTTTAGGAACATTCAAAGTTGTTCATATTTTTAAGCTTATCCTTTTGATCTATGTCCATCCTCTCTAAGCCAACTTCTAATCAACACACACGCCGGCACAAGACGGACACACGGTGTCCGCCATTAGTAGGCTCTGTGGGCTGGAGTAGCGACATAAATTCTGAAGAAGAATAGCACGAGCAGCAAAATGACGTCACTATAAGCTTGACTTTATGGCATCGATAGTCTCACGACGCCGTGTACACAGTGACGAAATTGATGTTTCACGTCACTCATCCGAAAGGCACGCAGCCTCTTCCAGGACTAGCTGTTTTGTTCGACACAGACTCTTCCAGGGTTCACTATTTGATGGTGAAATAAATAGTGAACCTTTTACAACCCTTTAGTGAATAAATACCCATCGACAAAATTTTAGCAACGTCTGCCTCATCTGCATGGACATCTTGTAAGTGCGTGCTCATTTTCAAGACAAGCTTGCCACACAATTTGCATGCATGTTTCTTGTCCCATTTGTACTTTCCTTTCCCTCTCTGCGACACGTGCACACCTGTTTCTTCTGTAAGTGCTCTTTCCCCACTCTTTCCAGCATCATGTTCCTCCTGCCTATCCACATTCTCATTGCCACCCCCTAACGCACACTGCACCTTGCTGGTACTAGCGTCACCAACACCTGGCCACCCCGAACCTGCCACTTTGATGAAATCTAACATAGTCGATACAATACTGTCTATGTCAGAGATCCCAGCAATTGATGCCGACACACCCTCTGAATCCGGTGAGCTCGAGCCAGGAACAAACTCCTCGTCATCACTGCCCTCGTATTGCGATGCGCTGGCACTGCTCTCAGTCTCGGGTCCATCCCAGGCGCCATTTGCCAACTGGAGAAAGAAAGAAAGAAAGATTAAAACCAAAGCTGCATTAGAAACAGAAACAGCCCAATTTTGGTTTAAAGGGGCCTTGCACAAGAATAAAAAGAGTAATCCCGTGTATGACCGATTTACATATGTGTGACCTCGGTGACGAGGGCTGGCTTCTGCAGCAGTCAAAATCCACGTTTTCTGAAAATGCAAGCAGTTTTCACACATTTGTCAACCCTGCTTGACCCTTTGAGAGAGGTCACTCAAATTGGCATGTTTAAAAAGGTCTTGCCACAAAGTATCCTTGGGCCAAGCTTGAAGAATGTGGCTTGAATAGTCTCCGAGAAAATGCCACCGTTAACTCATTCTACCCCCAGACACACCACAGCAGGATGACAGGGGTGGGATTCTAGTAAGAAAGAAAACGCGGAAAATCAAACGACAGGGGGTGGGGTGGGTTGGGGTGTGTTCATGTCCTTCATTTTCAGCGGCCGAAAAATCAAACGACAGGGGGGGGGGGGGGGGATAGGCGCGTGTCCACCGTTCGCCAAAGTATCCAAAAACCGACAGGGGGAGCGAGACCAAACACACCCGAAAATGGACTTTGTTATGACACTCCTGATCTGCAGTATAAAAATGGAATGTGCGTACCAGTTTATGTTCAGATGCACACTAAACGGCACTCTGTCTTGGACAATATCCTTTTTCACCGCCATTTTCCACTGCGACCTAAAGCTACCGGAAGTGTCAGGCGATAGTGAACCAAACTACATACAAATCCAACCCATTTGAGCTTTTTTTGCCATTTAAGAAGATTTTTTTTTTCGTCTTTTTCGTTGTTATTAAACGCGGAAAATAAATATGCTTCAGCGGAATTGTGAAAGAATTTTCGCGGAAATCCGCGGAAACGCGGAAGAATCCCACCCCTGGGATAAGGATCGACCATGATAGTTCAAAGGTGATGCCAGAACAGCTTGGCGCCTACGGGCGCCAAGCTATTCTGGCATCACCCTTGAACTATCATGGTCGATCTGTGTCCTGCGCTGCAATGCGGTCTTGAGAGGACAGGGGCAAAATTTAAGGATTTTGGTGTTGGGGTAGAATGAGTTAAAGTTTACCATGGACGACGGACGGACGACCAGTGGCCCAGAACATAAACTCACTTTTGCTTCGCACGCACGCCAGCCAATAAAATGAAGATGATCATCTCTTGGCTTGACTTCGCGAACGAAGATTCTATAGGGCTTGCCCACGTCGTCTGCAGGCATTTTCGTGGCTGCGGAGGCCAATCCGGGACAGGCAGGTTCGACCGCAGTGGCTGCAGGGGAAGGTCTGGTCAGGGTTCTGAGTTACGACAGCTCTGTTTTTTCTTCTGAGCCGCTTGTCCTTAAGGTTAGCTCTGCGAGAGTCCTCAAAGGAGACGGCTGCCTTGTGAATGGTGGAGCGCCAGGTGTCACGGTCCGCAGCAAGCGAAGACCACTGGCGGTGGTCGATTTGGCAGGCACTAAGTGACTTCTTGAGACCGTCTTTGTATCTCTTCTTTGGTGCCCCTCTGTCTCGGTGTCCAGTGGCGAGCTCGCCGAACAGAGTGATCTTGGGTAGGCGATGATCCTCCATCCTGGAGACGTGCCCCGCCCAGCGAAGCTGTGTCCGCAGCAGCAAAGCCTCGATGCTCACAGTTTCCGCCTGTTCAAGGACCTCGACGTTAGTGACATAGTCACTCCAGTGAATGCTGAGGATGGTACGCAGGCAGCGCTGGTGAAAGCGTTCGAGGAGTCGTAGTTGGCTGCGGTAGAGGGCCCAGGACTCGGAACCGTACAGCAGGGTGGTGAGGACGACAGCTCTGTACACGCTGATCTTGGTGCCTTTTTTCAGCTGTTGATTGTGCCACACCCGCTTGAATAGTCGCCCGAAAGCACTGTTCGCTTTTGCCAGCCTGTTGTCCAGCTCCTTGTCCAGCTTGGCGTCTGACGTGATGATGCAGCCAAGGTAGGTAAACTGGTGTACAGACTTCAGTTCGGACTCGCCGATGGTGATGTGGGGAGGGCGATGCTCTTCCTTGGGTGCCGGCTGATGAAGGACCTCTGTCTTTTTCAGACTGACCTCAAGTCCAAAGAGCTGGGCGGCATCTGCGAAGCAGGACGTAATGCGCTGCAAGGCTCTCTCTGTGTGTGCAACGAGGGCAGCGTCATCAGCAAAGAGCAGCTCACGAATCAGTTGGTCTAGGGTTTTCGTGTGGGCCTGCAGTCGTCTGAGGTTGAACAGGCTGCCATCGAGACGATACCTGATGTACACTGCGTCGTCATCGTCGAGGTCCACTGTGGCCTGCTTCAACATCATGCTGAAGAAGATGGTGAAGAGGGTCGGTGCCAGCACGCAGCCTTGCTTCACGCCGTTGCGAATGGGGAATGGTTCTGAGAGGTCACTGTTTAGTCTGACCTGGCCTTGCTGGTCCTCGTGGAGCTGGACGATCATGTTGAGGAACTTTGGGGGACAGCCTAGTCGCTCCAGGATCTGCCACATACCTTGCCTGCTCACAGTGTCAAACGCTTTTGTTAGGTCGACAAACGTTACGTACAGCCCTTTGTTCTGCTCGCGGCACTTCTCCTGAAGCTGTCTCAGCACAAAGACCATGTCGGTGGTACTCCTGTTGGCTCTGAAGCCACACTGGCCCTCTGGGAGGTGGTCTTCAGCGATGGCAGGTACCAGCCGATTCAGGAGCAACCTTGCGAGAATTTTCCCGGCAATGGACAGCAGGGTAATTCCACGATAATTAGAGCAGGCAGACTTCTCTCCTTTGTTCTTGTACAGGGTGATGATGACTGCATCACGGAGATCCTTTGGTAGTGTTCCTTTTTCCCAGCAGCAGAGAAAGAGGTCGTGGAGCTTGTTGTGCAGTGCTGGGCCTCCATGTTTCCAGATCTCTGGCGGGATTCCGTCAATGCCTGCTGCTTTGCCACTCTTGAGCTGGTGGATGGCTGTGAGGGTCTCTTCGGCGGTGGGCGGTTCGTCCAATTCAACCTTTAGTGGAAGGTGTGGGATTTGGAGGATGACTGTTTCTTGAACAGTGCGCTCAGCGCCGAAGAGGTCCTGAAAGTATTCCGACCAGCGGTTCAAGATGGAGGTATTATCTGTGAGGAGTGCCTGTCCATCAGCGCTTCGCAGGGGACTTTGTACCAGGTGCCTAGGGCCATACACTGCTTTCAGTGCTTCGTAGAAGCCCCTGTAGTCACCGTTGTCAGCGCAGAGCTGGGTCCTCTGTGCGAGTCTGGACCACCACTCGTTCTGGAGCTCTCTAAGCTTGAGCTGGAGACTGCTGCAGATGAGGCGGAAGGCAGACTTCTTCACAGGGCAGGAAGGCTGGGCTAGGTGGGCCTGGTGGGCGGCTCTTTTTTTTGCTAGAAGTTCCTGGATCTCTACGTCGTTTTCGTCAAACCAGTCTTTGTTCCTCTTTCTAGCAAAGCCCAAGACTTCCACAGAAGATTTTACAATAGCAGTTTTCAGTTGTTCCCAGAGTGTTTCAGGGGAGGAGTCTGCTGGATCAACTGTGTCTTTGAGCATGCGCTGTAAATCGGCCTGAAGGGCAGCTTTCTTGTCGTCACGCTGAAGGCTGGCAACATCAAGCTTTTTCTTGGGGGGGGCCCCCTTTCTTGGGTTTCAGCTTGAGGCGGAGCCTGAGTTTGCAGCGAACAAGGCGGTGGTCAGTGTGGCACTCTGCGCTGGGCATCACTCTGGTGAGGAGGACGTCACTGCGGTCCCTCTGACGCACTAGGACATAGTCGATAAGGTGCCAGTGCTTGGAGCGAGGATGCATCCAGGTGGTCTTTCGACTGTCCTTTTGCTGGAAAGTAGTGTTGGTGATGACAAGTTGCTGCTCTGCACAGAGCTCCAACAGTAGGCGACCATTGTCATTGCAGTTCCCAACGCCATGCTTGCCGAGGACTCCTTTCCAGGCTTCAGAGTCTTGGCCCACTCTGGCGTTGAAGTCGCCAAGGATGATGACTTTGTCGTCTGCAGGGGTGCTCTGCAGGAGGCTGCGCAGGTCAGAGTAGAACTTGTCTTTTTCTGCAGGCTCTGCCAGGAGGGTTGGGGAGTACACACTGAGAAGGGTGACGTATTGCTGGTGTCTCAGTGGGAGGCGCATGGACATGATGCGGTCGGAGTGACCCGTTGGTAGGTTTTCCAACTTAGTCGCAATGTGGGTCTTCACCATGAAGCCCACGCCTGAGAGCCGTCTTTCTGATGCAGGCCTGCCTGACCAGTAGAGGGTGTAGCCAGCGCCAAGTTCTTGGAGGCTGCCTTCCTCCGGGAGGCGTACTTCGCTGAGCGCGGCGATGTCGATGTTTAACTTCCGCAATTCATGGGCAATGAGGGCGGAGCGACGTTCAGGGCGTCCGCTGTTTGCTGTGTCGAGCATGGTTCGGATGTTCCAGCATGCTACGTTGAGTCCGGTCGTGGTCGTCATGAGAGTGGATCCATTGTTTTTTCTTGTTTTCTGACCGCATGAGAAGATGCCCGTTGACCGCGGCTAGCCAACTGGGTTACGAGGGGATGAGCTTTGGGGAAGTGGCGCAGTGGTTAAGGCGTCTGCCTCCAATGCCAAAGGTGCGAGGTTCAATACCGGGTTCCGGCGTTGGATTTTTCTCCTCTGGTAAGTGTCACCGTCTGGGCAGTGGGCAGATGTTCACATCTGCACGGGACATAGACGACCCCGGCCCCCACGAGTCCCCTGCTGCCTTGCAGGCTTGGCCGCTTGCCTGCGGAAAGGCTAAGGGAGGAAACCCCTGACATCAAAGCCCCCGTGTCTCCGGGGAAGGCTTTTGAGCCAGAGACTAAGACAAGGGACAGTCTGATATAAAACCTACGACCCGAGGACCTCGATGCCACCGTCCCAGCTTGCTAGGCCATGGCAAACGAACCAAGGGTTTAAAGGGTGGGGCCAGTACTGCGCACACTGCACTCCACCAAAAAGCTCCACCGCGCAGGCTTTAGGAAACGCCCACGGACTATGACACTGAACTTTCCAAGTCCTGTAGCGATGGGCAAGGGGCAAAACGGCAGGTGAAAGATGTCACTGGAAGCCGCAGTCTCAAACCTGCATGCAGGCGGTTCAGGATATTGGTCGCCTGATGTTGACCTGGGGATGACAACGTCACTCGGCACACCCTGAACGACCAAGCAGCCTTCTCTAGGGACAGCACTGCTTGCTCCACACGGAGAGGGGCCTAGAAAAGGTGGCCTAACCAGATGATCATAGAATCACTTTACTTACCAGTTTGTAATTGGGAGCATTCCGCTGCCGTCCATGCACCCTCCTACCAGACGCACCCTCTGTGGCAGAGGCTGGGGGACCATGATTCTGCAGCATAGATCCCGATGGGTTTGGACATCCTGCTGCCATCCGGCGCTGGGTGTGTGCCAGAAAGTCCTGAGCCGGTGTGACCAAAACGGTGTTGCTGAGAACATGTCCAATACAACCATGTAAACCAACTGACATTTTGAATCAGATTGATTGTACATTGCTTAACGTCCCGACAGCCACTAGGCTTTCTCAGGACGTGCCTGCACTGCTTGTGAAAAAAAAACCCACCTAAACAGAACATTGCCATGTATGTCGCCTGCCGGTCAAATACGTTAACTCATTCTACCCCAACACCCCCAAAATCCTTAAATTTTGCCCCTGTCCTCTCAAGACTGCATTGCAGTGCAGGGCACAGATCGACCATGATAGTTCAAGGGAGATGCCAGAATAGCTTGGCGCCCGTAGGCGCCAAGCTATTCTGGCATCACCCTTGAACTATCATGGTGGATCCTTATCCTGCCGTGGTGTGTCTGGGGTAGAATGAGTTAAATAAACCTAACACATGGGGCCAAGACATAAAGCTAAGACCATTTAGCAACACACATCCAATATCAAGAGCTACAGGCAGTGCAGACAGTAGGGAGAGTTTTAAAAAGGCAAATACAGGTGAATGGACAAAGGGTAGACAGAAACACATGCATGCCCCAGAATATAGAGAAAAACCCACCCTGTGGGGCTGACCAGTGTGACCCTGAGAACTAAAAACTGGCAATACAGTAAAAAGCGACACTTCATTTGCACATTCCTAAAGACCTGTTTGTGGACGTTCGTTCTTCGAATCGCGAGGCAGTTTTGCGAACGAGGATTGAAATCTGGCGCAATTTTGTTTTTTTAAAAAAAAAAGTCAACTGATACTGTGCGTGCATGTGGCAAGTTAACACGTCAGAAAAAAAAAAAAAAAGAAAGAAGAAACAAAATCGCGTGGCAGATTGACCTTGTAATGGGGTTATTGAACGAATTCCTTTCATTGAAGAAGAAAGCTTTTGTTAAAATCGTGGGGTTCTATTATCATTTACTACAAGACTCAACGGTCAGAGCGGCCGAGAGGCCGAAGACACGTTTGAAGCAGACGCCTTATTTTTCTGGGCCAAACGGGTATCGGGGATTGGAGGCATCTCTCAGTTAAATAACTGCACTGAATAAGTACATTTGGGCGTGCTCTTAACTAAGAAATATTGCATAAAGTACCTCTGCAAACGCGGAAGAATGGCCGGTGTGTCCTTTGGAGACGAAAGACGTTTAAGCAAGGGAAACAACTCCGTTCGGCATCGGTGTTGGACCAATCAAATTGATCTGAAAACACTCCGGCCGCTTCCGTGTCCACACACAGGCCCAGGGCATCCCTGAAACACAACGATGAAGTAAATCTGTTAAAATGGGGACATCGTATTTTGATATTTTTTTCTGACTTTTGAATGAAAGATAATACAGAAACAACCCTCAGAAAAAATGGGTGTCTGATCTGGCCACCCAGAATTTCACACACACCCAGATTGCATAAGGATGGTAAAGAAAGAAACCCATTTTAGTCATTTGGTGTACGCACACACACACACACACACACACACACACACACACACACACACACACACACACACACACACACACACACACACACACACACACACACACACACACGGCGTTTCGTGCCAAATGTACGTTCAGCAACTCGGTTGGATTAACTAGACATGACGTAATTTTTATCTTCTTACTTCAGTTGTCAGAGGATTTGGCCTGCCCGCCTTTGACATCACGGCGGACATGCTCATAAATTCGCCCCACCGCGACCCGTCCTAAAAGTCCCTTCTATAAATAAAAGGGACTTACAAAGTATTTATATCAAATTATTGTTTAGCGCCGAGTAGGCAACAGAGCCCATCTCAAAGCAGCTACTAGAGTCCGGCCAAGACGTATCGATGTTTGGGTTTAGCCGACCAATAATAAACTGACAAAGGCTATCTCCGTGATACGACAAGGCGCTAACATGCAAATTTAATTACCTGTCTTATCGTCCATCGTCAAAGTACCTAAAGGCCATCGGGCCGAGGTCGACCGCAGTGGGAGCCTTCACGACTGTACGGAGGCCCACTGAGGCCGACTTCGGCCCGATAGCGTTTTGTGTTCTGCGGTAAGCAGAGTAAATATTTTAGACGTATTCCGTTTCTGAGAAACATAGATTGAACATGGGGACAGCAAGAGGGATAGATACACAAGAAAGTGTGTGGAGGTGGGGGTGGGAGGCTCATGAGGATCTATGTCTCTTGGATTTGGATGGCGTCGAGTTGATTAGGAAGCGCGCGATAGTGTTGTAACTGCGGGGACAGAAACTGGTCACTGTTATTTGTTGATTCGGCCTTTCCAGTGCGTGTGAACAATAGCGTGTGTGTATGTGTGTGTGTGTGTGTGTGTGTGTGTGTGTGTGTGTGTGTGTGTGTGTGTGTGTGTGTGTGGACATGCGATTTGAGTAAATGGATTGTTTTTACATCAGTATTCATGTGTCCGATCATATGGCTACGTCTTTGTTATTATTTATAGCCAGTGATAATAATATTTGAAACAGTAATGTGATGTAACTTTGTGAGTGTGTAAGTTGCAGAAAAGAAGTTAATGTCTGGGTTTTTTTTCAAGTAAAAGCAACTGAAAAAGTCTAAGTTTAGAAAGTAAATTACAACTGTAAAAATTGTGTGTTACCTGTGAAGTTTTATGTCACACCTTGTGTGTTGGAAGTGTGTTTCCAAGACATTTTGAAACACCACCAAAAACGTACATAAAACGCCTCACATCAGCTTGCTTGGATAGTAAAGTTTTGATACACGTTCAGTTTTGTAAGTTTTTGATCGTTTTCAAAGTTCGTATGCCTAGCAAAGAAATTTTGCAAAGAAATTTGCTTCACGGTGTCACAAGTGACACTTTTTGTTTAAAGCGACTTTGCAAGTCATTTTCTCAAAGTATATCGATTTATCTCGCGTAACTGTATATGGTCGTAAGAGAACCCTTTTGCAATGGTCTTAGTCTTGCATGTTTGAATAAGGAGGGAGGGGGGGAGGAGTCAAGAAGGGGGTAAGGGTGCGTTTCGGGGTTGGGAGGAAGTTGAAATCCACACCAAATGTTGACCGCCCAGCGTTTAAAATGCAGAGAAGAACAAAACAAAGAAAGAAGCACGCTTAGAAATGACAGTTACAACACAATTTAGTAATATTTCAAAACAGACAAATAAGTTTACTAATCAGTCCTTTATTTGTCTCTTCATTTGCCACCTTGCTTCTTCTCAATCACAAGATAAGTAGCGACTGATTTGTAAACTTGTTTCTTACACACCTCCTTCTTTGCTGCCTTTGAGCGGAAAAGCTGTATCAGACGTGTGATATAGCTTGGCTGTATCACACGTGTGTGATACAGCCCTGTTGCGTGAACGGACAGGTGTGCACACAATTGTCTTGTAGAAATTCTGGTCCCAAAAAAGGTACGGGCACACACGATATTGAAACTTGATCTACTTTTAGCTCACACGCAATGACGCCATTTCCTAGTGGCGACTGGCACTCTGGCGTCATGTACTGCGCTATTTCGTTGTCATGGAACCGTTTGTCTGACATCCAAAATATCCACGTCACATTACAAAGAAAAGGTACGTCATGTTCTTTGCTAAAGACACAATGGCGTCTGTGTTGTGGTTGGGCGTGTGCAGAAAACCAATTCACATCGAATTCATGCTAAGAACTGAAAAGGTGAGTAAGAAATAGATTCTTATATCGATGTTTAGGTGATACTGAGAATCTCACTCTCGTGGTCTTAAAACCTTATCCTACTCGCTTTTGCTCGTAGGATAAGGTTTTAAAACCACTCGAGTGAGATTCTATGTATCACCTAAGCACCAATGAAAAAATTTATATTTTTTCACCTTCTTCTTGTGCCTTTGAACAGAATAGCTGTATCACACACGTGTGATACAGCATGGCTGTATCGCGCGTGTGTGATACAGCCCGGGTGCGTGAACGGTGCGCACAAAATTGTCTTGTAGAAAGTCCGGTCCGGTAGTAAAAAGGTACGGGCACACGCGATATTGAAACTTGACTTACTTTAAGCTCTCGTGCAATGACGGCATTTCATGGAGTCGCCTGTTAATCTGGCGTCATGTATTCGCTATTACCTCATCATGTATAAACATTTGTCTGGCATCCATTTGTCTGGCATTCCAAATAGTGACGCCACATTACAAAATAAATTACGACAGGATCTTTGCAAAGAAATGATGGCTGCTTTGTTGTGGCTAGGCGTGTGCCAAAAACCAACTCACATCGATTGAGGCAAAGAAAAAGGTTAGTAAGAAATAGATTCTTACATCGGTGTTTAGGTGATACTGAGAATCTCACTCTCGTAGTTTTAAAGCCTCACTCTTCTCGCTTTCGCTTGTAGGATAAAGCTTTAAAACCACTCGAGTGAGATTCTCAGTATTACCTATACACTTGTGTAAGATTCTATATTTCTTTGTCTATTTTGAAAATAGTAATATTAATAAATTGTGTTGTAAGTGTCATTTCTGAGTGTGTTTCTTTCTCCGTTGGGTTTCTCTGGGGGGTTGGTAGGGTAAACGGCGCCAAGTTGATTTTAAGCACTACTCTTGAAAATGTCGAACTAGTTTACTTTGTGCAAGACAAAATGTGGCCATATGTCTTGAAAGCACCCACAAAAACCCTCTTGTATTTTTAAAATGCATTTGTTATGACAACGGTCCTTAGTGACATCAAACAATGGCAACAGCTCAGCACCCGTAGCACCTCTCTCTTATCATTTGTTGTCAGAAAGATTTTCAGTATGGCTAACACAACTCTTTCACCACCGGAACAAAGCTGTCAGCACCCCAGTGCAAAAGACGCGGATCTTATAAGCAAGACACATAGATCATCACGAAGAGACGCGGGAGATCATGAACATCCATGTTTCTTGTTGGTCTCTTGCATATTTGTCTTGTTCAGACATGCTGGGTTTTGAATTAACCCGTTCAGTTTTAGTTAACGCAGATTGTGTTTCTGCAATATTTCTTAATTCAACACCGAAATGTCCTAGCTTTCCAAGGAGCATGGATTCAAAGTGGTGGTAGCAAGAGGCATAGATCCTCATGAGCCCCCGCAACCGCGGGGGCTCATGAGGATCTATGCCTCTTGCAGTTGGGTGGTGTTCACATTTGCTCAGCACTGAACGGGCTGATATCAGTCAATTTGCGACATGATAGTTCGGAGGCTCAGAGTTTTTTTTATGCCTGTGGATATAGTTTCAGAAACACAGTTACTAGTCCATCGCAGTGACTAATTCAGTCCCGACACACCACCATATATGGCTCGACCATGATAGTTCAAGGATGGTGCCAGAATAGCTTGGTGCCCATAGGCGCCAAGGTATTCTGGCACCACCCTTGAACTATCATGGTCGATCTGTCTCCTAAATTGTAATGCAACTCTGAGAGGACAACTCCAACATGTGGGTATTTCGTACCTGAGACACAATGAGTTAAACAACCAAGCGGCGTTCACACGAACCAGAACTTGCGGACTTCCATACTGACAAGCAAAAGAAATGCGACATTTCTTTTGATCGTCAGTATATATACGCTTTGCTTTCTGCACATACCCGAATGTAAATTTGTCCGTCACCAGAAGAGGGGCTGAACACTCAGTGTTAGTGACCAGCAAACATGGCTCCGTTTTGGACTGCGGGGATACTAATTGCGGTTTGTGTTGGTGAGTAACCGACTTTCCATTGTTTAACTCATTCGAGACGAACGACATCCGGATACGCGGCTGAAGCCGTTCGCCTCGATTGAGTAAATCTTCACTTGCTGCTGTTGCTGGTGCTGACGCAATGGCGGCGGTGTTGATGGAGTTGTTGGTAGTGATACTAGTGGTGCGGTGGTGGGAGTGATGACTTTGGTGATTGCAGTGCAAGTATAGGCTTGACTCGATTAAAATACTTCTTTGCTTTGCATTGGCAATAGCACAAAGACCAAATATGAAAAGAAAACGCAAGAAAGGGAAAAAATATTCTGGCCAATGTTTCGTCCTCACGGACTAAGGTCCAAAAAATCTGTTTTGGGGCATTGTTTATTTCCCATGGAAACACGTTGTATCAGTACGTGACCTATAAATGCATATGTAAAAATACAAGATATTTAAGTAATAGCAAAAAAAGAAAATTCCAAAAAGGGTATTGTGTGTTTTATTCCTACGAATTTGTCTCTTTGAATTGTTACAAAATGTTTAGAACAATAAATAAGTTCATATTCTTATATATGCGTGATCAATTTATGTGAAAAAGTGATTAGAAAAACATATAGTCCTAATTAACCCTTTGGGTGTCGGTAGCGGTTTTAGTCGCGATGATTCCTGCCAAAATCATCACGACTAAAACCGATACCGACACCCAAAGGGTTAACTGTAACCACTCGGTATTGAATCGTAAGGTCCAAAATCACAGACCAGCATACACATTAATGCACTTTGTGGTCTGTAAAGTTTGGCTTTGCGAAACTGTTTCCCCTTAACATAACTGTGTTACTAATTCTGCAAAACAAGTATGAAACAATCCCTGCGAAACCCATGCGAGTACTGCTATCTATATGTGTGAGGTGATTTTCAGTTTTTTACCGGCGCATTCTTTTCTCCATAATTTTACGCAGCGAAAACAGCAAGTTTCACATACATGCCATGTTTCCACAGACATGTCATGTCGCGTTTTTTTATTTCTCTCTTTTTTCTTTCTCAGATGACTCTTAATTTTATTTTTAGCAGGTATACAATATTATAAGTTATTGGTAGCAGTGGTTTGCTATACGGACCTTTGTAGGCCTTCGGGACGTCAAAGGAACCATTGTACTCAGAAAAGGGCGAAGGCCGAAGGCCTTCAGGGTACAATGGTTCCTTTGACCTCCCGAAGGCTTACAAGGGTCCGCGCAGCAAGCCCCTGTTACCAATAACGTATTTGTTTTTATTCCTTCAGTGTTTTCGTAAAGAAATCAAGAAGACATCTTCCGACCTGGGTCACATGACTGACGACAAAGGAATATACATTTATACATAATAGACTATGACGCAATTTAAAATCTTTCATGACGTTGGGTGGTAGGGTGCCTGTTGTTTCGAACAACTTAAGTAACTTTGAACTTTAGAACGTTTTGGCGATCTTTTAAAGAACAAAACTGGCATCCAAGACGCATCAGAAAGAGGGCTACAACAAGTCGACCATTAATTGCTACAAGGGTTTTTGTTCCCGGTCACATGGTACGGTTTGCGCTAGAGGGACTGGTCGTGTGACGTAGGGATGAAAACAAATTCTTTTTATACCACATGAAAGGTGAAAGATATCAAATATCTCTTTTAGTCTTTGAATCTAAGTAGGGAAAATGGGCATTTTTTCAGTGCCGCTGTGGGCTGGAAGTTTCTGTTCAACTACCTATGGTGGGGAACAATATTGCGCCTTTGGTTGTTGCACCTATGCTTGCTGCACCAATACTGTTGATGTCGGGATCGGCTTGGCGTAAGTACCCTGCCTTCACTGCCGAGAAAGAGTGAACACAAATCCGACTGCAAAAGATATAGATCCTCATGAGCCACCGCGACTGCGGGGGATCATGAGGAACTATGGCTCTTGCTGAAACCAACTTGTATCTTGGACGGTTTGTGTCTTCTGGTCGTTGAATGAACAAATATTTCAGACACAAAAATGAACGTACAGTGGCAGAGGGAAGAGCCTGGGGCCATTTGCATGAGTGAGCTTAGCCCTGCACCAGCCATTGAGTACTGTGTTCCGATATAGTGGCTGTCATAGGACTAAGCTCTCTCGTGCAACTTTCCCCTGTCCTCAGTTGCATGGGTGAGCTAGGTGAGGACTGCGCAAATACCATTAACCCTTTTAGCCCCGGATCCCTACAGCAAGAGATGGCTTGACAACGATAATTCAAGGGTAGTGCCAGATTAGCTTGGCGCCTGAAGGCGCCAAGCTTATTTGGCACTACCCTTGAATTAATTTTCTTCCATTTAATAATAATAATAATAATAATAATAATAATAATAATTACGGTATTTATAATGCGCTTATCTTATAATAATTATAGCTCTAAGCGCGCACTCACAACTCGCGCACGCATGCGCACGCTTTAGACAACGACTCACGTACCACAAATAGTGAAATACATTACGACAGTCTGCTTGGGGTGGGTGAGTG
Organism: Semisulcospira habei; assembly: GCA_036245525.1. Lineage (NCBI taxonomy): Eukaryota > Metazoa > Mollusca > Gastropoda > Semisulcospiridae > Semisulcospira > Semisulcospira habei. The sequence goes on from BTPG01000003.1 coordinate 150,718,853, forward strand.
TTGTGATATAGTGCTAGAATTGTTGAAAGAAGTGAGTTTTGAGGGCGGACTGAAAGGAGGAGAGAGAGTGTTTCTGACGGAGAGAGAGTGGGAGAGTGTTCCAGGTGGATGGACCGTATACTGAGAAGGAGCGGGGGCCGAAAGTGCTGAGTTTGGTGCGGGGGATGTGGAGGCGGAGAGGGTCGGAGGCGGAGCGGAGGGAGTGTAGGGGTGAAGTAAGTTTGAGAGATAAGCGGGAGCGCAGTTGTTCAGGGATTTGTAGCAGAGAGACAGAATCTTGTATTGGATGCGTTGGGGGATGGGAAGCCAGTGAAGGAGTTTGAGCAGGGGAGTGATGTGGTCGGATTTTTTCTTTCTGAGGACGAGGCGGGCAGCATTGTTCTGGACTCGCTGGAGAGTGAAAGTGGTGGAGTGAGGGAGGCCGGAAAGGAGAGAGTTGCAGTAGTCGATGCGAGATAGGATGAGAGAGACAGCAAGATTGGTGGCGGCTTCGGTGGTGAGGTATTTTCTGATCTGACTGATGCGGCGGAGGTGGAAGTAACATGCTTGGGCCGTGGCGGAGACGAAGCTGGTCATGGAAAGAGAGGAATCGAGGATAACGCCGAGGTTTTTGGCTGAGTCGGAGAGGGCGATGGGGGTGCTGTCGAGTTGAAGGTGGAGGGAGGGAGGGAGCTGGGGAAGTTTCTGGCGAGTGCCTACCAGCATGGCTTCCGTTTTGTCGTCATTCAGTTTAAGCTTGTTTGCTGTCATCCTTTTTTCACATCTTCGTAGCAGTCAGCCGTGCGAGTCAGTAGTGACTGAGTGTTGTCGAGTTTGTCTTTGTCTGGTAGTTGTGAGTCGTCAGCGTAGAGGTGGTGGTGTATGTGGTGAGACTGGATGATGTTGGACAGGGAGGTGTAGAGAGTGAAAAGGACCGGGCCCAGGACGGACCCCTGTGGAACTCCGCAGGAGAGCGTGACTGGGTTGGAGGAGATGCCGTCGATGGTGACGGACTGCTGTCTGTCGGAGAGGTAGGAGAGAAACCAGGAGTGAGCAGAGTCAGTGATGCCAAAGGAGTGGTGAAGGCGGTGGAGGAGGATAGAGTGGTCTATAGTGTCGAAGGCGGCAGAGAGGTCGAGTAGCGTAAGAAGGGAGATGTTGCCCGAGTCGGTGGAGAGAAGCAGGTCGTTTAGGATATGTAGAAGGGCTGTTTCAGTGCTGTGATGTTTGCGATAGGCAGACTGGAAGGGACTGAGGAGGTTGTTGTCGGCGAGGTGGAGGTTGAGCTGGTTGAGAACGACCTTCTCAAGAAGCTTGGACAGGAAAGAGAGATTGGAGACTGAGCGATAGTTTTTGAGTTCGTTTGGGTCGAGGTTGTGTTTTTTGAGGAGAGGACGGACGATGGCGGACTTGAAAATATCAGGGACGGAGCCGTTCTCCAAAGATGTGTTGATGATGTCGGTAATGAATGGCAGAAGTTTTGGAAGGCCGTCACGGTAGAGAGAACCTGAGAGAGGGTCTAGTTCGCAGGTTTTGAGAGGCATGGACTTTATGGTCTTGAGGACTTCGTCCTGAGAGACGGGCCGGAAGGACGAGAGGTGGGGGGGGGGGGGTGCCGGAAAAGGGGGTGTCGGGAGGGCAAGGCGTAGAAGGCAGAGTGTCGAGTGTGTTGCGCAGAGTTTGGATTTTGTCGGAGAAATAGGTGGAAAAGGCGGACGGGAGTTCTTCTTTGCTGTGTGTGTTTGGGGAGAGGAGAGTCTTTAGAAATGCCTAGGAGTGTGTTCATGGTAGCGTAGAGGGTTTTGGAAGAAGTGGATTCCAGGATTTTGTTTTGAAGGTGTTTACGTTTGGAGTCGGAGATCATTCTGCAGACTTTGGATCTAGTTGCTTGGAAGATCTGTCTGTGAACGATGAGGTCAGATGAGTGCCAGCGGCGTTCCGCTTGTCGGCGCTTGCGCTTGGCCTCAGCTATGTCGTCAGTGAGCCAGGGGTAGGGGGGTGTGTTGGGTATGGAGCAGGTGGTGACAGGTGCATGGGTGTCGAGAAGTTTTCGAAGGGAGGAGTCGAAATGGGATGCAAGATCAGGAGAGGAGGCGGGGTCCAGGAGAAGGTCGACAGCTTCGTCGAAGAAGCTCTCTCGGATGACGGATTTTAGTTTGCGACGAGAGACAAGGAGCTTGGGTTTTTTCGGGGGAGGTAGGTTGAGGGAGACGAGAATAGCGAGGTGGTCAGAGCGAAGCACAGAGGAGGTGTCAGAGTCGAGAAAGAGTTGATCGGAGGTGCGGGTGATGATCCAGTCGAGGGTGTGGCCTAGTCGGTGGGTGGGTTTAAAGCAACAAAACAGTTTATCCTGTTCATCTCATAGAAGACCCAAATTTATGGGGAGGTGGGGTTAATCTGAAAAAATTTGTCGTATCGGGCACTTCATTAATATTTGTCAGAACTGCAGCTACTCAGCAAGTTAATAAATCTTTTACTTTTGAAACTTGAGCTGTTGTTGCATATCAGCTTTTGTCTAGGTTGTAGTGCAACAACTGCACAACGCTGATTTGTACACTTCTTGCTCTCATACATTTGTGTTTAACCCAGCTCTTTACACACAACAAATGTATAACTGCAGTTGTGCAGTTGTTGGTCTGTTTGGAAAGTGACACATTAGTACTGCAATATATGTTCATGTTTAAGCTAAATATTTGTTGCACAGCCATAAATGACTATTTCCGTGGAAAAAATCTCATGTACACTTATAATTTGCATCTCTTTCTCATAGTACTATAAACATAATAATAATTACGGTATTTATAATGCGCTTATCTTCTAATAAAATAATTATAACTCTAAGCGCGCACTCACAACTCGCGCACGCATGCGCACGCTTTAGGCAATGACTCACGTACCACAAATACATTACGACAGTCAGCTTGGGGTGGGGGTGTGGTGATATTATAGTGCTAGAACTGTTGGAAGAGGTGAGTTTTGAGGGCGGACTGGAAGGAGGAGAGAGAGTGTTTCTGACGGAGAGAGAGTGTGAGAGTGTTCCAGGTGGATGGACCGTATACGGAGAAGGAGTGGGGGCCGAAAGTGCTGAGTTTGGTGCGGGGGATGTGGAGGCGGAGAGGGTCAGAGGCGGAGCGGAGGGAGCGGGAAGGAGTGTAGGGGTGAAGTAAGTTGGAGAGATAGGCAGGAGCGTAGCTGTTCAGGGATTTGTAGCAGAGAGACAGAGTTTTGTATTGGATGCGTTGGGGGATGGGGAGCCAGTGAAGGAGTACTGCTTGTATTTCCTGGCTATCACCCAAACACAAAAATCTGGCCGCCAAATTATGTATGTTTTATGCGAAATACAATTAGGTAAATTCACAACAACAAGATTGGCACATTCGTGATACTGAAGCATGTCGTTGGTGTAACTGGAATACACTTGTATCAGATACACAAGACACACACGTGGGTGTCAGATAAAATGTTTCCAAGTTGAACCAGTGTGAAATGTGTGCCGTTTGTCTACATTCACAAGACAACGAAACTGTTACTCTGTCAAAGAAAGTACTGTATTTTCAACTGTTTCTTCTCACACACGATGCATTTTCGTCATATAAACTGACATGCTGTGTAAAGGAACTTTCCAGGCCAAGTAGCTTCAGTGGAACCAGTATAATGTGAAAGAACAATCTTCCAAAATGGTTTGTCTTTGTGCACTTGACAGTATTTTCATGCATGATCGCAAGCGCTCCATATACCATCACACTGTGCACCACAGCAAGCATTCCATACCATCATACTGTACACCACAGCAAGCATTCCATACCATCATACTGTACACCACAGCTGAAGCAATACATGGTGCTGCTCATGACAGCTTGCCCAAAAATACGTAGAATCATCATGCCATCACGTTTTAACGTGATTATTTCTGTACAGTTACACAAGGGACTCCGGTTCCATTAAGACAACATTAATACAGAGCATGATGGCATAAAAGCAAAACAAGAAACAAAAATATAAGCAAAATTAAAATAGAATCCCCACAGATTAAACAAGCAATACTAAAATCAAATTAAAGCAACGACAGCCCACAGCAGAGTAGTACTAATGTGTCCATCTTTATTTGTGTGCGCCGACGTGTGTGTTGATCAGAGGTTGGCTTAGAGAGGCGGGAAATGGATCAGCATAATAAGCCTAGAAATATGAACAACTGTGAATGTTCCTCAAAGATAAACGCATGTGAGCTCCAAACAATACGGTAGACTTTGGGATGCCAGTGAAATCTTCATTTTGTATTTAAATTATGTGTAGTTAGAGGGCGATATTAAAAATAAGAAATGCAATATAAAATAAATGACAGACGTGGCGGTAATACAGTTTCATTGTGCGAATGTCGTGAGAACCAGCCATTAAGCAGTACAGACAATCTGTCTCCACAGGTAGAGTGAGTACAATGGAAAAGCAGAGTCAGATTCGGCCACTGTTAAAGTTGGAACAATGGAACCAATGGAAGAGTAGGATCAGATTGCACCAACGTGGCCTTATCGGTGCGCAGTGTCAAGAACCTTCCTGGCACACACCCTGTAAACACTCTTCATGTTATTAACCCCTTGACTGCCAGCGCCTAAAAATGATGTTTTGGAAACCACAACAGATTCACTGCCGCATGAACTTGTCGGCATAAGACACACGGATATGACCGAAGCATGCAAGAGGCGTCGATCCTCAGGAGCCCCGGCAACTGCGGGGCGAATGAGGATCAACGCCTCTTGCATGTGTGTATTACATGTTCGTTGTGTTATGGCAATGAATGGGTTAATATTATGCACGCCGCAACGAAGGAATAAACATTAAAGTGATCACCAGCATAGCAAGCTTTGATTGCTAACTATCGCCAGTATAAGTACTATAACGGGTTATGAATACTAGCTTGCGTCAACTATGCTTTTATAGTCTCTTCTATTTATTGAAGGTACTTTTATGATGGGTCGCGGTGGGGCTAATTTAATAGCATGTCCATGATGTCAAAGGCGGTCAGGCCTACACCTCTGACAACTGAAGTAACAAGATGAAAATTACGTCATACCTAGTTACGCTAACCTCGCTGCTGAACGTACATTTGGCGCACAAGGCCGTATGTGCGTGTGTACCTGGGTGCGTGTGTGCGTGTGTGTGTGTGTGTGTGTGTGTGTGTGTGTGTGTGTGTGTGTGTGTGTGTGTGTGTGTGTGTGTGGACACGAGAATCTCAGATATTGTTGTACGCACAAGCTTGAAACTTGGCGAAATCATTTATCTAAGGGGTGGCTAAGAGAGCTTCCGAGCATGCTGTAACTGCAAAGAAGTACCCAACGGAGAAAGAAACACGCTTAGAAAAAACGGTACAACACAATTTATTAATATTTCGGGTAAATACCCTTTGTCAAAATAGACAAACAAACAGAGACATTAGCCGCTACTTATCTTCAGATGCAGAAGGAATGTGGCAAACATGGTTGCATGTGAGCTCCAAACAATACAGTAGACTTTGGGATGAAATCCTCATCTTGTTTTAATCCAGACCAAAAAGATGACTGCCAAGCGTGTAAAATGCAAAGAAGTACCCAACGGAGAAAGAAACACGCTTAGAAAAGACGGGTACAACACAATTTAATAATATTTCGGGTAAATACCCTTTGTCAAAATAGACAAACAAACAGAGAGATCAGCCGCTACTTATCTTCATTCGCAGAAGGAATGTGGCAACTGAAGGTCATCTTGTTTCGTTTCTTGCGAGGAAAAAATTCACGCGGAGGATTAGAATCGCTCGAGTCTACGTCATCATGCCGGGGTTGAAACATTGCGTCAGCAGTATAGTCATCTTCGTCAGACAACTCTTCGGGCATCGACTGGTCACCATCTGCATTGTCTGATTGCGAGCGAGTTTGTTCAGCACCTAAAACAGAGAAAAAAAATCTTTAGTACTAGTTTAACAGTATCTCTCTCTCTCTCTCTCTCTCTCTCTCTCTCTCTCTCTCTCTCTCTCTCTCTCTCTCTCTCTCTCTCTCACCTGGTTAGCATCTATCAATGAATCCAAACTAACAGGTGTAGTCTTTTTAGACTTCCGTAAAGCTTTTGATTTAGTAAACTATGATATATTGATAAAGAAAATTTCGTTGTACACCAACAGCGCTGCCACGTTCTTCAAATCCTACTTGGATGACAGAAGACAAAAAGTCCTTCTTAATGGTACATATTCTAATCACCGCTTAGTCAAGCATGGCGTGCCCCAGGGCTCTATTTTAGGCCCTCTTTTATTTTGTTTGTTCATTAACGACCTTCCGCTCACAATTAACGATCATAATGTTTCATGCGATATGTTCGCGGATGATGCTGCAATACACATGCCCGACGAGGATTTATCTATTATTGATACACGCCTACAAAGCGCACTACAAGACATTGACAGCTGGTGTAGTAACAACTCCATGATCCTAAACCCAGCAAAGACTGAATGTATGGTATTAAGTACCCGTCAAAAGCACCAGCTAGGCTCTCTCTCACTCAGCTTGTCTCTTCAAGGAAAACCCATCAGTCAAGTAACAGAACATCGTCTTCTCGGTGTTACTGTAGATAACCAGTTTAAATGGCAGTGTCATATTACTAACATATGCAACATAATATCAAAGAAACTTTACATTTTAGCCAAATTAAAATATATCACTGATGTAGAAACACGTAAACTGTTCTTTAACGCCCACATCAGGTCACATATCGACTATGCTTCTACAGTGTGGGATGGAGCAAGCGAGGTCCACTTGAAGAGACTGAACGCTCTTCATCGTAGAGCCGCAAAACTTATCCTACCTGATCCTAACTCAACTACCGATAATAAACTGAAAACCTTGGAGATTCTCCCCCTGAAAAATCACTTAATGTACAATAAGGGAATAATTATGTTCAAAACATTGAATAGCAAAATGCCTGATTATATTAAGAAACTATTTTCCTTTCCATCACCAACGTACTCAAGATCAAGGCAATTCATTATTGTACCACGACCTAGAATCGATCTCTACAAGACAAGTTTAGCGTTCTCAGGCCATAGCCTGTGGAACAATTTGCCTAGGAAAGTTACAACAGCAACAACCCTTTCTTATTTTAGAGCCAGTATTTTCAATTACCTCACGTCATTATCTTAATACTTTCACTGCGACCCTATAATACTCAGTGTGTGCGTGTGTGTGTGTGTGTGTGTGTGTGTGTGTGTGTGTGTGTGTGTGTGTGTGTGTGTGTGTGTGTGTGTGTGTGTGTGTGTGCGCGCGCGCACGTTTTTGTTGTTGTTGTTGTTGCTGGTTTTGTTTTGTTTTTATATCATTTATTCTTCTTCTTCTTTTTTTTTTTCTATTTCTTTTTTCTCATATAATATTTTCACACTTTGTGCATTATTTGTAGATTAGCAACGGCAAGTGCGAAAAATGGTTGTGCCAGCCAAAACTTTCACCGTTATAAAATAAAGAATCATTGTCATTGTCATTGTCATTGTCTCTCTCTCTACCTCGACCTCGAACCTTTGACCTCGTTAATCATGCGAGTTTAATTCAGAAGCTTGCAATCAGTTAAGTGCTGGCACCCTTGCGTTCCTTGCGTCGACTTTTCCGTTCTCTCTGCTGTACAGTCAAGGGGACGAGATATCAGTTTGATGGATTGTATTGTGTTCTACTATTCTACGTTACTCGAACGTTTTATTTTCTAATTGTGCACATTACTTTGTGATCTCTTTGCATATATGGATATATTTTGTGATTTCATGTTCAGTGGTGAATTAATCGTGTGGTGTTTTGTTGTGTGTGGTATTTTGGAACTATTTCACATCTTCCATTGTGGTTCATTATGCCGGACTGTAAATTGCTATTTACTGCAACTAATTTCCTTTTCCTGAACTTCAAACGCATACTACGACGCATACTGTCTCACCATACCGTGTTTATAGTGAGTAAAAAACGAACAAAACATATGTTGTATTTTTGGTTTTGTTACGTTCCTTCGGCCTGTACGCTGCACGTTCCATAGACTAGTCAGACTTCACCATACTATGACTGCTGTCTTTGCTACGAAACTGGTGCCAGATGAACAGAACAGAACAGAACAGAACAATATTTATTGTCGAGGGGCCCATTGGGGCCAAAGGACACAGAGGGATCCGGACTTAACTATCATGTACATTACTTTTTATCATTCTTTTAGCTCGTTCAGTCCACACGGAATTTTGCACTTCTCTGTCAGTTCATCGTTCATCGCGCGGCGTCTGTGTTCGTGCAGTCCCGTCCGTACTATTCCTGTGAGCGCCGGTGAATTTCGTGTGGTCCGTGGCTCCGTCCGGTCTTGAAGTCTCCGACGGTCCGGGGCGTGAAAAAAAAGAGAGAGGAATACGCAGTATCAATGCTGTTTGGTCGTTACGTTTCTCTCCCATACGGAGAAGCAATCAAATACAAACTTTGCTAGAGTGCATTGTGCATCCTTTCTTACTAGTAGTTGGCTTGGCTTATGGCAGTCTGTACTTGTAACTAGCTGGGTTCTGAGCTGATTATATAAACTACAATCGTCTAGCATGTGAATTTCGTCCTCTACTACTCCGCAGGCGCGACATACTCTATGTTCCCGGGGTGTGTTTGTATACCTGCCTCTTTCTACTTCTAACATGTGTGCACTTACTCGCAACTTTGTTAGGGCTTGTTTGTGTTCTCGTATTTTTGTGTAAATAAGATAGCTTTGTATTCCGTATTTATCAGTTGCTTTGTTATAGAATGTCAGTCTAGATGTGTTGTTCCGCTTAATTTTGTTCCAGTATCTAATGTACTGCTCTTCTTGTTTTCTATGGAGGGCTGTTTTAAGTGAAGTTCCCCTGAATGTACACTGGTTATCCCACACGTGGCGAAAGCCCAGTGAGCAAAGAATTTGTCTTGTAAAAGCAACCCACGGGGCGGTGGTCTTGAGCTGTTCGTGATACGCCTGTTTGAGGTAGGAGGTGCTGTCAGAGTTTAGCATGTGTAGCCAAAAACCTATCACTTGGACCGATACTCTGATGCTCACAGGGAACTGTCCGATCTCAGCTAGGGCCGGAATATTCATAGCTTTCTTGTGGATGCCTAAGATGGACTTAGCAAATTTCAGTTGGATGCACTCGTGAGGCATTTGTCCCTTCATGCAGTAATCGAAGAGGTCACTCAGGTCACTGTCCATATTATTTGCTTTTAGTGTGAAAGGGAACCATACTTCTGATGCATATGTTACGACAGGGACCACTAGAGAGTCAAACAGTTGCATTATCGTTTTAGTATATAGGTTTTGTTTGTATAATGAGCGTTTAAGGGTGTGAGCGGCTTTGCTGGCTTGTCTACCAAGGTGGTCTTGTGCTGATGTATTATTAATTACCCCTAGGTACTTGTATGTATCCACTGTTTCTATTAAATCGTTTCCATACCTAAATACGGTCGGTACTTTTGGTGCTGCTCGTGCGAACACGATTATATTTGTTTTGTTTTTATTGACCGTCAAGTCCCAGTTTCACAGTATTTATGTAGTTTATTTAATTTGTTCTGGAGGCCAGCTTTTGTAGTGGACAGAACCGCGAGATCGTCTGCGTACAGTAAGCACGTTAATTCCGTACCTGTCGTATTGTTAACGGTTGGGGAGTCTTCATCCTTTAAGCAATTTGGGAGGTCGTTGATGAAAATATTGAACAGAGTAGGGCTTAGATTATTTCCTTGTTGTACCCCCTTTTTTAAAGGTATGTCTTGTGTGTACCCGCCGAGTACTTTCGTGCACACAGTTGACTGACTATACATGTTTCTGATTACGTTGTAGCAGAGCCCGCCAATGCCTAGGTCTAGGAGTTTTAATAACATAGCGTTATGCCACACGCTGTCGAAAGCTTTTTGCATATCCACAAAGCAGCAGTATAGTCTGCCGTTTGGAGACTTTAGGTAGTTATCGACTATGTGTTTGAGCACGAATATTTGGTCTGTGGTTCTTTGCGTTTTTCTGAATCCCGCCTGTTCTGGGGCGTAAAGTTTGTTTTGTTCGAGGTAGTTGACTATTCTCTCGTTGATGACCTGGCAAAACAGCTTACTGAGTGCGCTTGTGAGAGTTATGCCTCGGTAGTTATTTGGGTCAGTCGCGTCTCCGCCTTTATGTAGTGGGATACTGACACCTGTTTTCCACGAGGGCGGGTAGTGCCCTGAGGTTAGGATAGCGTTGAAGCAAGCTCTCAAGCTGTTGATAGTGTAGGGCAGGCTGGTCTTTATCATTTCGTTGGAGATGCCGTCCTTGCCTCCTGCCTTTTTCATTTTTAGATGTTTGACAGCTGTTTCTATTTCTATGCTGGTGATTAGGAAATCTAAGCTATTGAAACATGGTTCTTTCTCTTTGAGCGCCAGTTTAGCTTCTACCTCTCGTTTTCTCTCCTCTTTAACGTCAACCTCTCTAGCTACTATGTTCTCTAGGTGGCTTAGCCATTTTGCAGCGCTAACTGTCGTTTTTCCTGCACCTACTGGGGTATGTACGTTTTTTAGTTCTCTTACTGCTGCCCAGATTGCATTTGGGTCTTTTTCTATTGCTTCGTTAAGGGTATCCACTAGTTTTCTTTTGTACTCGGCTTTTGTCTTCTTGATGAATTTATTATAGGTTTTCCTCTTACTGAAATATTTGGATTTTAGTTCGGAGTTGCCTGGATTTCTATTTATCGCGTTGAGCAGAGATTTCAGGTCTTTTCTCATTCCTATGCAGCCGCGACTGAACCATTTCTTTGTTGTCTTTTTCCTCCTATGTTTACGGAGAGAACCGGGCCGCGGTTTCTGTCTCAGTGACAGCTCCGCGGCCCCGATCAGCGCCCTTGAGAGACATTTTACCATATCCTCTATTTTATCCGCGTTATGGTTAGAATGGTCTGTATTGTTTGTGACGTCGTCTAGTAGTGCTTGTACCTCGGCTGACAGGAACACGCGCGCATAGTTATCCGCTGAGTCTTTATCCCATGTGTATTGTTTAGCCGTGTCTGTTTGTGCCGTATAGTTGCTGGGGGTTCGTGATATGTTGCTATCGCGCTTGTTATTGTTTTTCAACGTCACGTATATCCCGAGTTCTACCGGGCAGTGGTCGGAGTACGGTGTTAGGTCTTTAACAGTAAGCTTCACTACGTCCACCGAGAGCTGCTGGCTGCAGACAAAATAGTCAACAATGCTACTCCCCTGTGGCGTGTGACAGGTGAATTTACCTGTCAAGTTGCCAAGGGTCCGGCCATTTAGGATGAAGAGGTTGCTGTCCAGACATATATTCGTTAGCCGCCTGCCGTACTTGTGAACCGTGGCGTCCATGGATGTTCTGGCATGTATGTTATCGAACTGGTAGTGTTCCGGCAGATGGTTTTGGTTTCCTACGCTGTCTAGGTGGATGAAGTCGGCATGCAAACCTGTCCTGGCGTTAAAATCCCCGCAGATTATAATGTTGCGGATGACGAGAAGTAATCAATATCCTGCTGTAGTTTATCCCAGATAGCCGCGGTATGGTCTCTGCCGTATGTGGAGTTTTCGGGGGGGGGGGGGGATGTATACACTGCCGATGTATAGTGTCTCGCGTGTTTCGTCCGTTTTAATTTGGAGCCAAACAATGTCACTGTTGCTCTCTTCTCTCTTGGCTTGACGTCGCGAACGAAGATTCTATAGGGCTTGCCCACGTCGTCTGCAGGCATTTTCGTGGCTGCGGAGGCCAATCCGGGACAGGCAGGTTCGACCGCAGTGGCTGCAGGGGAAGGTCTGGTCAGGGTTCTGAGTTACGACAACTCTGTTTTTTCTTCTGAGCCGCTTGTCCTTAAGGTTAGCTCTGCGAGAGTCCTCAAAGGAGACGGCTGCCTTGTGAATGGTGGAGCGCCAGGTGTCACGGTCCGCAGCAAGCGAAGACCACTGGCGGTGGTCGATTTGGCAGGCACTAAGTGACTTCTTGAGACCGTCTTTGTATCTCTTCTTTGGTGCCCCTCTGTCTCGGTGTCCAGTGGCGAGCTCGCCGAACAGAGTGATCTTGGGTAGGCGATGATCCTCCATCCTGGAGACGTGCCCCGCCCAGCGAAGCTGTGTCCGCAGCAGCAAAGCCTCGATGCTCACAGTTTCCGCCTGTTCAAGGACCTCGACGTTGGTGACATAGTCACTCCAGTGAATGCTGAGGATGGTACGCAGGCAGCGCTGGTGAAAGCGTTCGAGGAGTCGTAGTTGGCTGCGGTAGAGGGCCCAGGACTCGGAACCGTACAGCAGGGTGGTGAGGACGACAGCTCTGTACACGCTGATCTTGGTGCCTTTTTTCAGCTGTTGATTGTACCACACCCGCTTGAATAGTCGCCCGAAAGCACTGTTCGCTTTTGCCAGCCTGTTGTCCAGCTCCTTGTCCAGCTTGGCGTCTGACGTGATGATGCAGCCAATGTAGGTAAACTGGTGTACAGACTTCAGTTCGGACTCGCCGATGGTGATGTGGGGAGGGCGATGCTCTTCCTTGGGTGCCGGCTGATGAAGGACCTCTGTCTTTTTCAGACTGACCTCAAGTCCAAAGAGCTGGGCGGCATCTGCGAAGCAGGACGTAATGCGCTGCAAGGCTCTCTCTGTGTGTGCAACGAGGGCAGCGTCATCAGCAAAGAGCAGCTCACGAATCAGTTGGTCTAGGGTTTTCGTGTGGGCCTGCAGTCGTCTGAGGTTGAGCAGGCTGCCATCGAGACGATACCTTATGTACACTGCGTCGTCATCGTCGAGGTCCACTGTGGCCTGCTTCAACATCATTCGCAACGGCGTGAAGCAAGGCTGCGTGCTGGCACCGACCCTCTTCACCACTGTTGCTACAGGGCAGGCATTTGACGCTCTCTCGTAGGCTTTCTTTGATCAGTACTAGTATGCCGCCCGAGGCTTTGTGTGATCTTCCCCTTTTTTGTCTGTGGAATGACATAGCGCTCGAGAATCCCGGAACGGACGTTTCACAACTATCGTCTTGGTGGGTTTCTTGTAGAAATATTATGTCATATCTTTCAAGTCTTCTGGTTACTTCGGGTTCTACGAGTTTGTTTATTCTTAGCCCGTATATTGTTTCCTTTAGCCCCTTAATGTTCCATGACAGAATCTGAAGGTACTTTATTGTCATATATCCTAAGCATCATACAGTGCATCTACAAGTAATCGAAGGGTTACAAAGCATAACATTCTCGTAGTAGCTTACAAAACGAGTCACAGAGACATCCGTAGAATATGGTATGAAATTAAGTAATAGGTGTGGGTTACGATGGGTAAGTGTAAGCATTGGTAATATGCAAGGTAAACAAAGATATTCGCTGTAGTGGCTTACCTCTATATAATGATCATACTTCTCAGTAGGTTAGTAGGCATTAGTAAGTTAGTATATCAAAATGAATGGTAGCGGTTAACAACGTGAGATGAAGTATGTATCTATACAGACCTGACAGGAAGGTTGTCTATCGCCTGTAGAAGCTCTCTCGGTCGCCCCGCCGGCCTCTGTAGCCGTTGTGTCTTTGAGGCTCCTGGTACCCGGAGTTCTGCCGGTCGTCAGCGTAGTGCTGTCGCGGTCGTTCCTGGTAGGTGGTCTCGGCCCAACGGTCGTCGTAGTTGCGATCTCTGTGGTTGTAGCGCTCCCCCTCCTGTTTGTAGTGGCTGTCGTAGCGGCGGTGGCGTGGAAGGGGCCTGTACTGTCGTCCCCAGTGTCGTGGCTTGGGGGAGTGTCGTCGGTCGTTGTTGGGCTGGTGTCGCTCTTCGTGCTGGTTTTGCTGGTTGGGCTGCTTCTCCTGCTGCTGCTGGCTGGCTGGCTGGTGGTTCCTGCTGCGGCGTCGCTTCTCTTTCGGGGTGTGCCACAGTCGGGACTTGAGGTGGCGACCGATGTTGGCCGCTAGCAGGCTGGCCCCACTTTCTGACAGGTGGATGGGGCCGTCATACAGGTTCCTCCTTCTCGCCAAGTTCTCGTGGCTGAGGAAGGAGACCCTGTCATTGCCGTGAAGACCTGCAAATACCAAGGCGTTGAATAGCTCCCTCTTGGCTTGCAGGTCAGAGCGGTTGGTCGGCACTACCCTTGAGCCCACTGGCTCCCCATCCCCCAACGCATCCAATACAAAGTTCTGTCTCTCTGCTACAAATCCCTGAACAACTGCGCTCCTGCCTATCTCTCCAACTTACTTCACCCCTACACACCTTCCCGCTCCCTCCGCTCTGCCTCCGACCCTCTCCGCCTCCACATCCCTCGCACCAAACTTAACACTTTCGGTCCCCGCTCCTTCTCCGTCTACGGTCCATCCATCTGGAACACTCTCCCACTCTCTCTCCGTCAGAAACACTCTCTCTCCTCCTTCCAGTCCGCCCTCAAAACTCACCTCTTTCAACAGTTTTAGCACTATATCACCGCACTCCCCACCCCAAGCTGACCGTCGTAATGTATTTCACTGTTTGTGGTACGTGAGTCATTGTCTAAAGCGTGCGCATGCGTGCGCGAGTTGTGAGTGTGCGCTTAGAGTTATAATTATTATAAGATAAGCGCATTATAAATACCGTAATTATTATTATTATTATAGATGACGATAGCGCTGCGGGGGTGCCGGTCCATGAGGTCGAGAGTGGCTGCTACGATTTTGGAGCTGGCATCCTCCGCACTCTCCGTCTTAAGGCTGTTGATGCCAGTGTGGAGCAGAACTGCCTCAGGTTCACACTGGCTGGCACTGTTGACGGCGTAGTTCTGGAGCTGTTCGGCGGTGTAGACCCTCTCTTTAATGACCTTCAGGCCGTAAGAGCGGCCAAGGCGGTCAGAGTCGATCCTGTTCAGCACAGAGTCGTGCAGCATCAAGACGATCGGCGCGGGGTTGTTGTCGATCCACTCCGCTGTCTTCCCTTTAGAGCCCAGGCTGTCGTCGCTGCTCTCGCTGCTGGTGGTGTTACCGCTGCCGGCGCTGTCGTGGCGTGTGCGCTCCGATGGGGGTTGGTTGTTGTCGGGGATCACAAGGGCGCGTTGGAGGTTAAGGTGCGAGGGCTCATTTTGGTTGGACAGCATGAGCGAAGGGGCGCACGGTTTGTGGCTGGTGTCACGGCTGGCTAACCTTGCCTCTAGGGAGGAGACGGTAGCCTTACTCTCCTCATGTGAGGTTTGTAAGGTGGCCACCTGTGTTGCAAGATTTCCGAGCGCCCCTTCCAAGTTACGCAGCAGGTCGCACGTTGTCTTCGTGTTGGCAGTCAGGGCTGACATCTCGGTCGTGTGCTGCGTGGCAGGGGGTTGTTGGCTGTGTGTGCTCGGGGTGGCTATCAAAATTGCCGCCTCGGCCTCTTCTTGTGTGTGGTCGTCCATGAAGATTTTCGCACATTGCTCGCATGTGAATCTTCGTGAGGATTTCAGGAAGATACACAGCTGGTACACGGGAAGTTTTGTACATGTAAGGTGTACCTTTCTCTTGCACTCTACGCAGGTAAGTGCACGTTCTTCTGTGCTGTTGCCGCAGAAACATGGCGGAGCATCAGGCTGTGCGGTGGTGCTGCTGGCTGTGGTGATCGTAGAATTTCGATGGTCCGGCGATGATGGTGTTACCGGTGATGGTGATGTTGGTAGTGGAGCAGCTTCTTCATCCTTTTCTTCTGTGTTTCGGCATCTTGTTCCGTCTTCGCCGTAGATTGGAGCGGCCGGGTAGCCACCTTGTCGCATTTCCGCGTGGGCCTCCGCCATTGTTGAAAAGCCCTTGAAGCTTGCTCCACGATACCCGGTGACTGATTGGGAGGCGTGCGACCAATTCAGGTAGATTCTGATCTTTCTTCCAACCGTCACTGCATATATTATTATCTTCTTTGTAGCTTTTCCCCTGGCATTATATGGTCATGCTCGCTTTTATGCTGCTAAAACCCTTCGAGAACTTGAGAGCACTGAAATAGCGTGGTCTACTCAGTCGCCATATTGGTGAAGCTGTTTGATGTGAAGACGTGTTTACACAAGGCGGCGCTGTCGGCGCTGCAGTCTATCCGTCCGGTTGTCATGCCTGACCGCCCGTGTAAACAGTTCCAGCCTTATCTTCCCTCCCCTCTCCCGCCCCGTGTTTCTGGCATTTCCTCCACCCTACCCACCCTCTGCACGCCCTCCCTCTCCTGCTTACCCACCCCCCCCCCACCCATCTACTCACGCCTACACCCATCCCTACCCCCGCCCCATTTTCCTGGCGCCTCCACCTTCCCTACGCACCCTCTGCCTCTATATGCCCTCCCTCTCCTGCTTACCTCCACCCCCCCCCCCTCACTCTACTCACGCCCACACCCATCCCTACCCCCCGCTCCATTTTCCTGGCGCCTCCTCCCCCCCCCCTCTGCACGTCCTCCCTCTCCTGCATAGCGACCCTACACTCAGTGCCCCCCCCCCCCCCCCCACCCCCACCCCACCCCACCCCACTATAAACCACATTTCCGTCAGTGACACCTGCCTACCCATCATCCGCTCTTGCCCCACTCTAAATCACATGTTTGTCCCTATCTGAAACCATGACAACTATAGCCATTGTACACCAACCCCCTTCCACTCCCACCATCCCCCGTGACCCAGTACTGAGAGATACTCTAGACAAACTTCAAACACGATTTGAAAGTAAAGGTGCTAATGCCCTCAACATTCTCAAGACGTGGAGGAATGCCATGTATGTGAGATACATGCAGCTTCTGCCCAAACACTGCAGGAGTCCACAATGTGTTATGGGAAGACTTCAACTATGACAATGAAGCTGTCGCCCTTGATGGCTACCTCTCTCCCCACACCCAGGTCACCTGGCCAAGACAATAGTCAAGATATATGAAGGGCCGGTACACACAGACAACAAACTTATCGTCATCGCTGTGCACTTCAGGAAGAGGCGGAAAACCGGTGGCACCTGCATCATTCAGGGGAAGAGAAAGGGTTTATGGGTGAGATCGGATTATGTGATTATGTACAACAGCTCCTGGCCGGTACAGCGGATCCCTACAGAAAATGTGCCCTTCACCAGCAACCATCTTGCATCTGCCCCCGATTTTACAGAAAGTACCGTCACCTCACACGCCACCCCTCCCAACTCCTCACGGGGCCTGCTGTTGGTTGTCTCCCTAGCAGGCATCCCCATCACCCCTACCCTCTCCACTCCCTCGGACAACAAAGAAGTCTCTCTTCTTGTGCAGCCGGCGGAGTCGTCAATCACACGGGATTATCAGCCGACGCCCCGACCACTCATCCCTGCCTAAACCCATCACCACATCTACTGGCCAACCACTTCAGAACGCCCGCACTGATTTATCCCTTGTTGCGGCAACAATTGATGGCGTAATGTCCACTGCCACGCCCCTTCCCCCAACCCGACCAAACACGAACTACAGTCCCCAGTCCCCGGGACTGGGATTACATATTAATACAGAGGCCGCACCCACCACGGCCCGCGGGACTACCTGTCCTGATGAGGACACCACTGACCCTGATACTCTGCGAGCCCAACTCAAAAGTGCTTGTAACCTCATCACGGACCTTCGCGCTGACGTCAGTACACTGTTTAAAGGACTTTCAGCAGCCCTAGCCAGGATTGACCAGCTCGAGAGTCAGCTCCGTGATGAGGCGGTCAAGAGAGCCAGAGACCTGCATGTTACGCAGAAAATTGTGGGCGAGGTGTTGTCCGGCCTGGATGACAGGATAACTTGTGTGGAGACAGCTCAACACGCCACTGACGGCACTGTCAACCAGCTTTCCTCCGCCAAACAGAGCCACAAGCAGCGCCTGAGGGAAATTCAAAAACAGCTGAAAAAGAAGTCAGCCCCTGCGTCCAACAGCTCAGAAGCTGCCATGAGTGGTAACACTCAAACTGACATGTCCCCCAATGTTGACAGCTGTGAGTCTCCGTGCCAGGTAACGGGCAACGCAATCGCTGCTCCCTGTCACCCCTCCCCTCCACCCGTTAATGATAATAATTACGGTATTTATAATGCGCTTATCTTATAATAATTATAACTCTAAGCGCGCACTAACAACTCGCGTACGCATGCGCACGTTTTAGACAACGACTCACGTACAACAAATAGTGAAATACATTACGACAGTTAGCGGTGATATAGTGCTAGAACTGTTGAAAGAGGTTAGTTTTGAGGGCGAACTGAAAGGAGGAGAGAGAGTGTTTCTGACGGAGAGAGAGTGGGAGAGTGTTCCAGGTGGATGGACCGTATACAGAGAAGGAGCGGGGGCCGAAAGTGCTGAGTTTGGTGCGGGGGATGTGGAGGCGGAGAGGGTCGGAGGCGGAGCGGAGGGGGCGGGGAGGAGTGTAGGGGTGAAGTAAGTTTGAGAGATAGGCGGGAGCGCAGTTGTTCAGGGATTTGTAGCAGAGAGACAGAATCTTGTATTGGATGCGTTGGGGGATGGGAAGCCAGTGAAGGAGTTTGAGCAGTGGAGTGACGTGGTCGGATTTTTTCTTTCTGAGGACGAGGCGGGCAGCATTGTTCTGGACGCGCTGGAGAGTGAAAGTGGTGGAGTGAGGGAGGCCGGAAAGGAGAGAGTTGCAGTAGTCGATGCGAGATAGGATGAGAGAGACAGCAAGTTTGGTGGCAGCTTCGGTAGTGAGGTATTTTCTGATCTGACTGATGCGGCGGAGGTAAAAATAGCATGCCAGGGCCGTGGCGGAGACGAAGCTGGTCATAAAAAGAAAGGAATCGAGAATAACGCCGAGGTTTATGGCCGAGTCAGAGAGGGTGATGGGGGTGCTGTCGAGTTGAAGGTGGAGAGAGGGAGGGAGCTGGGAAAGTTTCTGGCGAGGGCCTACCAGCATGACTTCAGTTTTGTCGTCGTTCAGTTTAAGCTTGTTTGCTGTCATCCAGTTTTTCACGACTTCGTAGCAGTCAGCCGTGCGAGTCAGTAGTGACCTAGTGTTTTCGAGGTTGTTTTTGTCTAGTAGTTGTGAGTCGTCAGCGTAGAGGTGGTGGTGTATGTGGTGAGAATGGATGATGTTGGACAGGGGAGATGTGTAGAGTGTGAAAAGGACCGGGCCCAGGACGGACCCCTGTGGAACTCCGCAAGAGTGCGTGACTGGGTTGGAGGAGACGCCGTCGATGGTGACGGACTGCTGTCTGTCGGAGAGGTAGGAGAGAAACCAGGAGTGAGCAGAGTCAGTGATGCCAAAGGAGTGGTGAAGGCTGTGGAGGAGGATAGAGTGGTCTATAGTGTCGAAGGCGGCAGAGAGGTCGAGTAGCGTAAGAAGGGAGATGTTGCCCGAGTCGGTGGAGAGAAGCAGGTCGTTTAGGATATGTAGAAGGGCTGTTTCAGTGCTGTGATGTTTGCGATAGGCAGACTGGAAGGGACTGAGGAGGTTGTTGTCGGCAAGGTGGAGGTTGAGCTGGTTGAGAACAACCTTCTCAAGAAGCTTGGACAGGAAAGAGAGATTGGAGACTGAGCGATATTTCTTGAGTTCGTTTGGGTCGAGGTTGTGTTTTTTGAGGAGAGGACGGACGATGGCGGACTTGAAGATATCGAGGACGGAGCCGTTCTCTAGAGATGTGTTGATGATGTCGGTAATGAATGGCAGAAGTTTTGGAAGGCCGTCCCGGTAGAGAGAAGCTGGGAGGGGGTCTAGTTCGCAGGTTTTGAAAGGCATGGACTTTATGGTCTTGAGGACTTCATCCTGAGAGACGGGGCGGAAGGACGAGAGGGGAGTGCCGGAAAAGGGGGGGGGGGGGTCGGGAGGGCAAGGCGGAGAAGGCAGAGTGTCGAGTGTGTTGCGCGGAGTTTGGATTTTGTCTGAAAAATAGGTGGAAAAAGCGGACGGGAGTTCTTCTTTGCTGTGTGTGTTGGGGAGAGGAGAGTCTTTAGAAGTACCTAGGAGTGAGTTCATGGTAGCATAGAGGGTTTTGGAAGAAGTGGATTCCAGGATTTTGTTTTGAAGGTGTTTACGTTTGGAGTCGGAGACCATTCTGCAAACTTTGGATCTAGTTGTTTGGAAGGTCTGTCTGTGAACGGTGAGGTCGGATGAGCGCCAGCAGCGTTCCGCTTGTCGGGGCTCACGCTTGGCCTCAGCTATGTCGTCAGTGAGCTAGGGGGAAGGGGGTCGGTTGGGTATGGAGCAAGTGGTGACAAGGGCGTGGGTGTTTTGAAGTTTTCGAAGGGAGGAATCGGGAGAGGAGGCGGGGTCCAAAAGAAGGTCGAAAGCTTCGTCGAAGAAGCTCTCTCGGTTGACAGATTTTAGTCTGCGACGAGAGACAAGAAGCTTGGGTTTTTCGGGGGAGGTAGGTTGAGGGAGACGAGAATAGCGAGGTGGTCAGATGGAAGCACAGAGGAGGTGTCAGAGTCGAGAAAGAGTTGATCGGAGGTGCGGGGGATGATCCAGTCGAGGGTGTGACCGAGTCGGTGGGTGGGTTTGGTGATGTGTTGTGTAAGATTGTGGTTTAAAAGTGATGTGCAAAGGCGTTTTGTGTCAGGGTGGTCTGGTTTGTTGAAGTGGAAGTTAAAGTCGCCAAGAAGGATGTGTTTTCTGGGTCGTGTGCTGTAGTGGTCGAGGAGGAGGTCAAACTCGGTGAGGAACATGGAGTTTGTGAGTTTGTTTTGAGAGCTTGGAGGGGGGCGATAGATACATGAGAAGATGAGGGACTGGCCAGGGAGTGTTACTACGGCCTCTACAGATTCAAAGGAGGGATGAGCAAAAGGGAGAGAGAGAGAGAGAAGGAGAGGTGAGGGGAAAGACAGTCCCTGTAGATGATGGCGGTTTCATCGCTAGCTGAGCGGAGCCACGTTTCGGTGATTACGACAACATCTAGGTCATTGTCTAGAATGAAATCTGAAATCACGTCGGCTTTGCCATCTTTGCAGACAGACTGTGCTTTAAACAGACACAGTTTTAGGTTGGATGAGACAGAAGAGGAAGAGGGAAAAAAACGGACGAAGAAGAGGACAAAGGAGTAGGAGGTGGGGAGGGGGAAAAGAGGATGGAGGGGGGAAGAGGAGGGAGGGGGAGGGGGCAGGAGGAAAAGACGGGGAAGGAGAACCGGGCAAGAAAGAGGATGCGAGAGGAGGGGGAGGGGGAGGGGAAAGGGGAACGAAGGAGAGTAGGAAAAGATGAGGAAGAGGGAGGTGGAGGGTGAAAGGGAGGAGAAAGGGGGGGGGGGAGGGGACGAGGAGGAAAAAGCATGCGAAGGAGGAGGGGGTGAGGGGATGGAGGGGGAGGGGGTGGGGGAGGAGAAATGGATAGAGCTGGCTGGCTTAAACAAAGAGTACCAGGACCTGTGTGACCTCATCATCAAAGAACAAGTCTTCAACGCATGTTCTAAGGACCTGGCCGCCCACCTCAGAGAGCAAAAAGACCAGTCCCTAAAGGCCCTGGCCGACTTCGCTGAAACATACTTTGACGCCCACAACATGAAGTTTGGGTCCAGTAAGCCGCAGCGTGTGTCTGCACCAGCAGAGGAAATCCACAATGTCAGAGACACCCCGAAATACAAGCCGGAGGAGAACCTGACATGTTTTCTCTGTGGAAAGAAAGGTCTCAAGGCAATACGGTGTCCTTCTAAAGATGTTCCTCGAGGCGACAACATCAGAAGATCCAACCAAGATCGCGGGATAGCAGGAAGAGGCACAGTACCACGTCTCAATACAGAGCCGCTGCTGTATTAGCCAATGATGTGACGTCATCCAGTGACTTTGAGTCTAGAGAAACGCGAGTGACACCGGAGCTGATTGAATCTTTCAGAAAGAATGGACGCATCCCAGTAGGAGATGGGGCTACATTCTTACCAGTCTCAAACATCGCGCTGCCTGAGAATGAAGTGCCGAACATGCCGGTGGTGACAGGATTCGTCGGCAAAGCATCAGTGAGAGTGTTGAGAGACACTGGTTGTTTTGCGTCATCGTGAGAGGGGACCTAGTAGCTGAAGACCAGAAGCTACAGGTGTATACCACCTTCATTTTGGCCGATGGAACTGTAAGGATTATCCCCCTTGCCAATGTCAGTGTCGACACCCCATACTTGACAGGAGAGGTGAAGGCGTTGTGCGTGAAGACCACTGTCTACGATCTTATCATCGGAAACATTGATGGTGCCAGAAACGCAGACGATCCAGATCCAGAGTGGAGACCGGAAACATGTGCTGTTACCACGAGAAGTCAAGCAAAGAAGAGTCACCAGACCATCCCTCTAAAAGTGGAGGACAACACGGAAGCAGCCGTGGTGAATAAGGACAGGCTGGTGAAGCTACAGAGAACCGACCCCACGCTTGACAAGTTCCGAGGTCAGACCGAGCCTGTAACGCGAAAGGGAAAGGAGATAACCTTCGAGACCAGAAAAGATATCCTGTACCGGATATTTGACAGCAATGGAGACAAACCTGTGCGTCAAGTAGTAGTTCCTGAACCTTTGAGAATGCAGGTGATGAAATCGGCCCATGATTCCATATTGGGAGGACATTTGGGAATCAACAAGACGCTCGATAGGATCCGAGCCGTCTTCTACTGGCCTGATATGGGAGGCGACGTCACCCGATTCTGCAGGTCGTGCGACATATATGCCTGAAGACAATCTCCAAGGGAAAGGTGCTCACGGTTCCTCTAGAGAAAATGCCACTGATCGATATGCCTTTTAAGCGCGTAGCAGTGGACATGGTGGGGCCAATATCTCCTCCAAGTGAAGATGGTCATCGCTACATTTTGACCCTGGTGGACTACGCTACGTTATCCTGAGGCCATACCATTGAAGAAGATTGACATTCCAACAGTGGCAGAGGCGCTCGTCGACATATTCAGACGTTTGGGGATTCCTGAAGAGATCCTGAGTGACCTGGGAACTCAGTTCTGACTACCGTTAAGGCATTTAAGAGAGAGAGAGCTGAGAGAGAGAGAGAGAGAGAGAGAGAGAGAGTGAGAGAGAGAGAGAGAGAGAGAGAGAGAGAGAGAGAGAGAGAGAGAGAGAGAGAGCGAGAGAGAGAGAGAGAGAGAGAGAGAGAGAGAGAGAGAAATTGTGTTTCTTAATTAATGGCTATGTTTTAATGATCGTATGTTTAAAATAAATTCACTTATTTTAAGTAGTAGATATTTATTTAAAAGAGAACTTACCTTTTTAGACTTTCTGTAGGTAGTTGAGTGCATCCAAAGTGTGACTGAATGTTGCACGGCAGTCCAGCAGAATGAGTGAAAATGTATGTGTGGATTCCAGTTTGTATCTGGTTCCCACAGTCTTCATCAGCGAGGGAGCCTGGTTCGATAAACTGTTTATGTTTGACTTCCTGTATTCGTTTATTTCATCCACAACTGTCCAGCTGACTGATGTCAAGTTTTTGTTCTACTTAGTAAATCTTAGTTACCTATGCTACAGGCTGTACATTTCAAAATGGCGTTTTGTTGCACTTTATTTTCCCCCTAATATTGTCAGAACAAGTATGCAACAACTGAATAACTTAAAAATAGTGAGTTGTTGCAAAGCAGAAAACCCTGCATATTCATCAAATTTGTCATACAACAACTGTGTAAGAAGGAGTAAACAGTTGTTGCTTGTCAAAAGTTGTACATAAACTGTTGTTGCATGCATATTAGGTTAATTTTACCGTACGCAATAAGTGTTTTTATTGCATAACTTCTAGAAAAATACAGATAGGGAAATAAGCTTTGGACATGTTGTAATGCATAAAAATGCCAGTTGTCACGTAAAAATCTCAAAAAAGGTTTATCTGCATATGTACAGTAGTTACTCTAATAGGACAAAATATCATGGTCAAGCCATCTCCTGCAGCTGGTACATAGTCGTTAGGCAACACCTCCAAAATTTAAGAAATTGGACCTTGGTGCTAAAAGGGTTAAGCAAGGTGCTCTGCAATAGTGGAGCACCTTGCTTAATGGCTTGCGCAGGATTAAAGCTGACTCTTGCAAAAATGACCTCTGATCTAAAAAGAACCCGTCACTTTCATTACAAACAGTTCGTACCAGAAGTGCGAGGATCCACGTTAACCCCTTCACTGCCAGTCCCCAGCCATCAATATCAAAGGAACACAGATATACAAAGTGGTTTTTACATTAGCCCTTTGTGTGTCGGTAGCGGATTCCCTAGGAATCATCGCGACAAACACCGCTACCGACACACAAAGGGTTATGCATTGAATTTGAAGATCCCCCACAACTGCGGGGGCCGATGAAGATTTATGCCTCTTGAAGGTGGATATGCTCATTAAATTTTTCTCAGCAGCGAAGGGGTCAGAACCGATTTGTTTATTGTATTTCAGGGCGCCGTGCTCATGTTCCTTGGACGCCTGGTGCCCTTTGGTCTTCCATTGATACAGATTTCACACACGCAATCTGCGTCAACTGGCAGTGAACGGCTTAACGAGACGGCTTGCTTTGGACATAACGCTATCCTTGTTTTTCTGTGGTTTGCAGAGGCTGGGTGATCGCGGTCATCGTGTCTGGCTCCGTCGTCTTCATCAGCATCGTCATCGCGCTCATCCGCTGCTGCGTCAAGGCACTGAACAAGTCAGAACGTGTTGTGAGCACTCAGTCGCAGCCGCAACCGGGCGTGACCGTCGTTAGTTCCGGTACAGTGGAATGACAGATAATTGATTGCTTGATTGATTTGGGTACCGGGTGCGTCACTTATTGTTGATTAATTGATCAATTAATCGATCGATCGATCAATCGATTGATTGATCGATCGATTGATTGGTTAACTCTTTTGAGACGTGCTGCCTCCGGATACGCGGCTGCGGCTTATGCCACGTATCCGGAAACGGCACGTCTCGAATGGATGGATGGATGGATGGATGGATGGATGGATGGATGGATGGATTTCTTGGTTGGTTGGTTGGTTGGTGGATGGATGGATGGATGGATGGGTGGGTGGGTGGGTGGGTGGGTGGGTTGATTGATTGATTGATTGATTGATTGATTGATTGATTGATTGATTGATTGATTGATTGATTGATTGATTGATTGATTGATTGATTGATTGATTGATTGATTGATTGATTGATTGATTGATTGAAGGGCAACAGCAAGGCTCATACGGGAACCAGGGGTTTGTGCACAATTCAGGTAACCCGGGGTACACGCAGGCTTGGGGGTACCCTCCCGGCCAGTCAGCCCCAGCCCCACCACCCTACGCTCCTGGTCAGGCCACCGACCCGTCACTGTTTCAAGGCGCCAGCAGCAACAAAAACTGAAGGTACATATGCAGGAAGAAGAGAGGTGACAAAACAAACAAAAGCACAAATGCTTTTATGGAACTTTTTTTTAAGAGGGAAAGGTTATGGAAACTGTTCTTTCCAACTTGGGCCTGTGAAAACGAAGCTAAAAATAAAACAGCAATGCAGTTGACAACTGAAAATACAGACAGAAAACGAATCAACAGACAGACACACAGACGCAGACACGAACATACACAGACAGCATTCTACCCCAGGACCGAAATCCCCAAATTCGAAAGTTGCCCTCTGAAGGACTCTATAGGGCTCGGGAAGCTGACGTCATCACGCTAGTCGTGGCGGCCATCTTGTGAGGATAGCAACTAAGGCGCTCATAGGGAAATCGATGTCAGGACAATGTCAGGAAAGTCCTGACGTGCTATAGACAATAACAGCAAGTCTTGCCATCACCGTAGGAAACCGCTAACCAGAATCTGCTTTTGTTTGTTTCCAAAGAGGAAGAAACATGAAGAAAAACGTGTTGAACTGAACACTACTTCGCTACTATCTTAAGCCTATGGTATCCTCTTAAGATGGCGGCTGGCGCGCCGACGTTCCTAGGCAACGCGGGGAACTTCCCGATCCCTATTGCAATTCTAGAGACAGATCGCGCACGATAGTTCAAGGGTGGTGCCAGACGCTATTCTGGCACCACCCTTGAACTATCATGCTCGATCCGTATCTTGCTGTGGCGTGTCGGGGCTGAATGAGTTGAAAGGAATTATATACAGAAAGATGGACAGACAGCGCCGCTACAGCTTTCACAATGTAATTGTTTAACATTTTAAACCTTAACCACTTTATTCCCAAACATTAAGAGTTGTCATCTGAAGCGTACATAACAGTTAAGGAGATAGATTGACCATGATAGTTCAAGGGCGGTGTCAAAACAGCTTGGCGCCTGTAGGCGCCAAACTGTTATGTCACCGCCCTTGAACTGTCAAGGTCGACATCGTGTTGTACTGTGTCAGGGCTGAATGGTTTACATTTTGTTGTTGTTGTTGTTGTTGCAGTATCTTCAGTGGTGCGAGATGCGAATCCGTTTGAAGCTGCGCCTTGCCTTAACTTGTCATGGGCACTCACAACCACACACACACACACACACGCACACACACACACACACACACACACACACACACACACACACACACTACAAGTACGCACGCATGCACGCACTCACACACACACATACACTGACAGTTTTATACACGTTTGCAGTGATAGACATATCTGTGATAATTACTATTAACCTATGCTTTCAAACAATATGCCGTCCAAGTGTGTATCATGTCAGTCATTTTGAAATGGCCTAAAGTCCGTCTGTGAGAGGCGTAAATTCACATGAGCCCTTTTGCAGTATATGAGAATCTATGCCTCATGCTGGCCGATGTGTGCTTAAAACGCTATTCCTCATAGTGAAGTTGCCGTCTAGTAATATAATGGTGTCTTTGATTTGTTTTCTTTGGGAGTGGGGGGGGGGGGGGGGGAGGGGCCGGGGAGCGGAGGGACACACACACACACACACACACACACACACACACACACACACACACACACACACACACACACACACACACACACACACACACTAATGCCAGTACTTGATTGGGTGATAGTGTATGTTCGTCACATTGTGATAAATACTGGATCTTGATAGTTCATTGGCTGGTGTGGAGTAAGCCTATATACACACATCTACCTTTAAGTGCTATACATCACTGTTGGTTTTTTTTTCTCCATGTCTTCTGCGTATTCGTGTTGATTGATCCCTTCACAGCGGGGAATCATGAGGATCTGTCCATTGCTAGCCTTTTCTTTTTCTTTGACAGACTAGTTTCTGTGGCGTTGGTTTTCCATTTAAAATTCACAATTTCTGGGGTCACTGACAGTGCAAAGGTTAACTGTTTTAAACTTCATAATGACATTTCAACCCTTGGCAGCTACTGACGACACCGTTCGGTGGAAAAGACGCGTAGTTAAGTTACGTTCATTTCCGCCGAGAGGTATCGTCTCATTATCATTCGGGTAAAAAATGATTATCTGCTTGCAACTGTTTTTATTCAATATTTTGGGTATGTTGGCTAGTGATCTTGACTTAACAGCTCCAAATTCCTTTATTTTTACGTTGGGAAACGTTAATGAAAATGTTGAATCTGGAATAAATGCTTGATCAAGTACTGGCATTAGTGTGTGTGTTTGTGCGTGCGTGAGTGTTTGCATTAATGCGTGCGTGCGTTTGTGCGTGCGTGCGCTTGTGTGTGTGCGTGGTGTGCGTGCATGTGTATGTGTGTTGTACATGCGTGTGTGTGTTTGTGTGTAAGAGAGAGGGAGAGACAAAGACAGAGAAATAGACAGAGAGTTAACTATATAGTAATTTCCCCTCTTCATTAACTATTATGAGGCACCTATAGCTTGGTAGGAGGCTGGGGGTCTAAAAATATTTTCATTAGTAGTAGTAGTAACATGTACTAGACCAAAATGACCTGAAAAACTTTCGTCCCGTTTCCATGAGAGGGACCACCCAAAAAAAGTTGAATCGTGAAGCGAGGGTCTTGGGGCACTTTTTAAGTGATTTTTTTCTTTTTTTATAATCCGGAAATCCTGCTGTAGCCGGAAAAGTCCCACCCATGCGTTTCCAACCTTCCATTTATTTTTAAGCTGTTAGAAAAGGCTGTCTTGCATCAGCTTTTGGATCATGTGTCAAGAAATGGCCTGCTAAAATTGTATCAGTTCGCTTACCGCAAGCATCATAGCTGTGAAACAGCTCTTCTTCATGTGACCAACAGCCTGCTTACCTGCGCTGACGAGGGACGTGTGTCACTCTTATCATTATTGGACCTGTCTTCGGCGTTCGACACGCTCGACCACAACAACCTTCTAAATAGACTTAGTGTCTCTTTTGGCATCCGTGGACGGGTCCTTGGTTGGTTCTCCTCATATTTGTCTGACAGGTTTCAACGGGTTTTTTTAAATATTTTTTTTATTTATTTATTTATGCCAAGAGTGTTACAAAGGTAATAATACGTCTGTTACAGTTCATTTCTTTAATTGAGAGTTATGGGTTATTTAATTATTTCTATGAGTGAATGATGCCATGTGTTGTATGAGCAGACAGTGAATTTCCCCGTGAGGGATTAATAAAGTATTGTTGTATTGTATTGTATTGTATTGTATTGTATTGTCATTATACAAAATTCTAATTCCGCTCCCCTCCTGAGATATGGCGTGCCCCAGGGCTCAGTTCTCGGACCGGTCTTGTTTTCTTTGTACACCCAGCCTGTGTCTGAGGTGATCGCCAGTAAAGGATGTGAACATCATAAATATGCCGATGGCACACAGCTGAAGAAAGACGCTCCTCTCAAACAGTTTCCGTCTTTTCAGCTATTAAGGACTGGGTGACAGACAACAATCTAAAGCTCAATTAAGGAAAAACAGATGTCATTGTGGTAGGCACTCTCTCCTATGTGGGTGTCTCCCATGATGGGTTCTTGATCGTTTGTGGACAGGACATCCCTCTCAAACAAATGTGTGAAAAACCTAGGTGTTTACATTGACAATGTCCTGTCCATGAACGATC
Organism: Semisulcospira habei; assembly: GCA_036245525.1. Lineage (NCBI taxonomy): Eukaryota > Metazoa > Mollusca > Gastropoda > Semisulcospiridae > Semisulcospira > Semisulcospira habei. The sequence goes on from BTPG01000003.1 coordinate 150,747,581, forward strand.
ATGTGTCTCACCTGTCACACTGTTGCTATCTTGAGCTCAGGAGGCTTAGCACTGTTAGACAGTACCTGACTGACGATGCCTGTTTGCAAATCGCTTGTTCACAGATTTTGTCAAGGCTTGACTACTGTAACTCTGTAATGTCAGGTATGCCGAACGATCTGCTCTACAGGCTCCAGAAGATTCAAAACCAAGCAGCAAGACTTGTACTGAAAAAAAAAATCAAAAGCTGACTACATCACTCCCTTGCTTAAGCAGTTACACCGGCTTCCTGTGAAGTTCAGAATTTAATTCACAATTGCCTCTCTCGTTTTTCAGGCCTTTGATATAACACTCCCGGCATCCTTGTCCTCCAGTCTCCTTGTCTATACACCAGGCAGAGTATTGCGCTCCAGCACTGCCGACAGAATATTGACTACCTCCAGAGTGTCCTTAAAAATCTTTAGACAGCGGTCCTTTTCTTAGTTCCCAAAGTGTGGAATGGTCTTCCCCATGATATTCGCCATGCACCATCTTTGGCCATTTTCAGGGCTAGATTGAAAACATATTTTGTTCAACATGGCCTTTGAAAGAGATTGATAAATCCTACGTTTTCCCATCAACATGCATATATCTGATCAGGCTCTTGAAATGTTATGTTTATTATTTTAGTATTGTGTCAGTGTGCATTTGGACCTATGAATGTGTTTTTGTACGTTGTCTGTACTTTAGTTAGTTAATTTCAATTAGTTAGATTATCTAGATGTAAAGTGCTCTGAGCCTTTCTTTGTGGGGATATTGCGCTATAGAAGAGTTATATATTAGTAGTAGTAGTAGTAGTAGTATACTATCGTCATCATCAGCCTCACTGACTTTGACAACCATCCACACTAATTTTCATCTGCAAAAGACAGTGCATTTTTGTAAAGCGACATTTCCATTGGAATATAATTGCGCGCAGATATGGAGGATGAAACCACATAATAATGTGAGCCGAGAGACACATTTCAATAATACATCAGTAAGGAAAGGTTCTCGGGCCGACTTCGGCCTCAGTGCAAGGACCCACTGCTGACGAAGTCAGCCCGAGGGTATTTTGATTACTGAGGCAATTCTTATCTCTTTTGATCACTATCAAATAATATTTTTCTTTTTGGTTCATTCAACCTTTTTAGTGATTTATATGCTGAGAGGTAAAGTGCAAATAAAACACACACCTCTGCTGAAATAACGTGATCACTATTATGATATGATATATCTTCTCTGTTTATATTGAATACGCGTAATCTTTACCTTGAACTGGAAAATCACGAGGTTATTATTCGCTCATCAGAAATTTCCCAAAAACTTATCTGCAACGAACAATGGGGATGTGGTTCACTTATCGCTGATAAGTGTGTGGTACAAATTTCACACGGAAACGTGTGTGCGTGCAGATAAGTATTGCTTTGCTTATGTCAATGTCCACAATCATGTATCATATCGCAACACACACACACATACGCACGCAAGCACGCACGCATGCACCCCTCACCCACCCAAACCACTCACCCACCCCCACCCCCCACCCCACCCCCAACGCACACACAGCAAACTTATCCGCAACCGGAGACCCTCCTTCGTACAAATACAAATTGTAAAAACCTGTCATCACTTTGGGGTGTGTAGGAAACGTGCATACTAGACCAGTCAGCGCAACCGGTGGCTGCATGAACACATTTATAAGAAGGTTAAAAGTCGGGCGATGTATCAGGGTTAGACTGATCATTTTTTAATAGGTTGAAGCTGCTACTTACATTCACTCCCAGGGCCTACCAACCATCTTTTCTCTTACAGTAAGGTAGGTCCTAGAGCAACACGCCAGATGATCATTACGGCATTTCCATCCAAGGTCACTTGGACGGGGGAACATGTTACGCCTGGTTCACCCGGGATCATTTTCCCATTACTCAAACGTGGCACGCCAGAGTGATTTCGGTTAGATCTGGCATAGAGATCATTCTGACATCTTACACCCGCACCGCGTGCTAGATTCGCAGGGCTAGTCCGTACCAGGCCAAAACGTTCCCTGCTTCACTGAAACAAAGGTGCATGAAAATACGCAAACAAACTTTCTGAGGGTGTAAATATAACACCCATGAACTTTATACCACACGCGATAATAGCTGATAGCGCGACTTTTATCACGCCCGACATCAATTTTAGACGGACCTTCTGTGTCCGTCCTCTTTATAAAGGATCACGGCGATTAAAATATAGTTTTGAAATTGTTACGCAGTACTTCACAACTGCATGAAGTAAGCCCGAAGAGTACTAGTACAACACGTATTATTGTTTTCTTAAAACCGAAATACGCACTCATTCTAAGTTAGGTTATTTGTAGACTGGAACGCCTTGAAAACAATTATCTGAACGCACTGAAACCATGTTTTTCACGTGTGCCAGTCGTCTGATGTTGGTGTCAATTTGCCTGTACGTGACAGTTCTCTCCACGTCTGGAGCCAGTCTGACTGCAACGGGGAAAGACGGTGACAAACTCTTTCAAGCGACGCAGAATCGGTTTCCCGACGGGGACCCTAGAAGATGTTTGCTGATGGAAAGGGACAACGGTTTTAACCTACGCGTGAGTTAACCCTTCACTGTCAGCGTCTAGAAACGATTTTTCTGAAACCATCGCAGATTCTGTGGCAGGTAACTTCGTCTGTCATGAGGCACGCTGTATTGAATGAGGCCAGGAAGAGGCCTTGGGCCGCGCTAAGAGCGTACAACCACAACTATGGCGCCTCAGTTAATAGTTTAAATCAGAAAGGTTGTAGAGATCTCTACAATACTCGCAAACTGATTGTAACAATAACGGCAGTGTTTGAAAGAAAATCACTTGAACCTCGCCCGGTGCTCACGTCTACTTCCCCGTGCTTAAGGTTGTAGGACACACCTCTTTCGCGCATCTTTTCTGCGCATTTAGATACCGCTATCTTGCGTCTGCCGTGACCTGAGACTAGAGGTCACAACAACAAAAAAAAAACCGCCGTACTGCAAGTCGTATTGCAAACAAGCTCAATTTATCGATAATTGACAAAAGATATATACTGTCTGAAATAGGTGTGTATGCTGACTGTTTCTATGCATAAAATGTTTTCTTTCCTCAGAAATAAGATACGTTTGCATAAGTTGCGACAAGTCATCGAACGTAACGCATAACCATTTCTCAGAAGAAGAAAAAAAATGAACGGGCCAACCAAACGGGAAGCAGTATACGTGGCAGCCAGGAAAACAACAAAATCTCTTCAGACATCAGCAAGGAAAAGGTAAACTAAAGTAGAAAAAGAGGTTGGTGGTGTTTGCTAAGTGACTAGAACACGAGTTACTAGTAGTGGAAGAAAAATGTCGTACGTAAGTGGCATATCTGACTGGTTTTCCAACTCTTTAAAAAAAAAAAAGTTTATGCACCGCCGTGAGATGTCACCTGCATGGCGTAAAACCCCAATAGCTAACTGTCCTTTTATGCATGGAAATTTACAGCCTACCTGCAATGAAGAAGACTACATTTTATTGTGGGTTGACAGGGTCATGCATTCCATGTCAGTCACCACCTAGAAGTAGAACATTTCCATACATTCTCAGAGAGCCTTTACTAATACGGTGGAAGGAATGTAGTCGACATTGTAGTGATATTAAACCAGTGCCAGTGCTTATTATTTAGGAAAATGTACTGTGTGTAGTAAAAAGTCCTGCTAAGGGAGAATTTGGCATTACTAACTCAGTAACTGCTTTCAGTACTTAGTAACTTAGTTTTCTCATCCATTATCTGTCTTATGAAGGCTATATTACAGATTAGGAGATAGGTCCAGCATTTTTTTTAGTTCAAGGATGGTGCCAGAATAGCTTGGCGGATGAGAGGCCAATCTATTCTGGCACCACCCTTGAACTATCATAGTCACATTTATTTCAAGCAGTGGGTGTATCAGGATTAAAAGGGTTACCTAGTAAAACGCTACTTTGACTGAAACCCTAATATTTGTTGACTACCATTTTGGATGACCGTGGAATGTGTGAAAATTTGACTAGTACAAAAGCAAGCCTTTATGTTGAGACTCGTGACACTTATTTCAGCTACCTTTTGGAAAGGTCACACAGGCTATATATGTGAATCAGTTATGCACATGAGGTGTACAGACTTTGCCATTGTTGTTTGTTCTTTGCTGTTTACACAGTTTTTGTCGCATTTATTTTGAAAGTAATAATCTGCCCCTGCATTTAGTTCACACAAAGTGAAATTGTCATGCTGCTGAACAACACAGTAATAATCATGTATTTCATTTCAGGCTAATACTGCTGTTGACCTCTCGCTGTGGAGTCTCAGTACTTTCACCCAGAGTACATACTTGCAAACAAGCGCAGAAGTATGACGCCTACACCAACTGACCAAGGTCACACTCACAGCTCAAGTGAAGTGAGGGAAGGTGACACTTATTCTCCTGGACTCAAGGTAAATCATACCAGTAGATCTGTGATGAGAATCAGGTGCAGAACACAACACATGGTGTGAATGAACACATCATACTGTAATGCCTTCTTTCATTGGCTCATGTGCGAAGCAAGTGTAAGGCTATGTTCTGGGCCATTGGTCGTCCATGGTAAACTTTAATGTTGGCATTTTCTCGGAGACTATTCAAACCACAGTCTTCAAACGTAGCCGAAGGATACTTTGTGGCAAGACCTTTCTTACTCTTAGCCTACCAGTTTGAGTTCAGGCCAAGGGTCATGAGAAATTAAGAAATAGGTAAAAAAAAAAATAGCCATATTTTGACAAAATATATTTTTTCTCAAATACTATTCACAACTGTACATAAGCCAGCCCTTTACTTATGCTTAGACTCATGGCATTTAAATTTCAGTCACCTTTTAGAAAGGTCACACAGTTCAGATTAAGAAAATGATCAGTTTTAAATGCACACGAGCGATCCAGGCTTCACCATTGTTGTTTGTGGTGTTCACAGTTTATTTCACATTAGTTTGAAGGTAGTAATGTGTAAACTAAATGTAGGGACGAATTGGGTGGGTGGGTGGGTGGGGGGGGGGGGGGACTCCCCCCACGGCCCCAAATTGTTTATAATGCTATAACAAAGTCCCTGTTTGTGGAGTTTGGAACCGACCCACCCTGAAATAAGATCAGAAGTGAAATTGCCATGCTGCCGAATAACGCGATAATAAACATGTATTTCATTTCAGGTCAGTGCTGCTGTTGACGTCTCACTGCAGAGTCACGCCCAGAGGGTATACTTGCAAACAAGCACAGAAGTATGACGCCTACACCAAGAAGAGGCAAGAGCTAGTCAGGTCATGTTTGCTCAAAGGAGAAGGCCACAGCTAAAAGCAGGCAATTCCAGTTCCAGCGGATCAACTAAAGTGAGAGAAGGCGACACTTATTGTCCTGGACTCGAGGTAAAGCATACCGTTTGATTTGTGAATAGAATCAGGTTCATAACAAAACACAACTGGTTGGAATAAACACATCACACTGTAATGCTTTCTTTCATTTTGAAGATGGTGTAGTACTAGTACCAGCATTCTCAACAACACCGAATGCTAAAATCACTTGCTGTCAACAAGTGGCAACATATTGCATTTGATTTGAAAACTAGAGGGTTGGGCAAGTCTGCAAATACTGTCGTTTTCTTTAATAAGCACTTAGTGCATACAAAAGGACTAGAAAAATCTGAATACTACCCATTTGGTCCAGTGTCTGCTGTAGCTAAACAGCAATGCGTTGTGTCCTGTTTGAAACAATTTCTGCAAGTTACACTTTGAATATTGATGCTGATTCTAGATATATGTATACACCCTTTGTGGTCATTTCAAGCTCAATGGCGTCTAATTTTTGGCGCACGTGTGATAGCAAAGTGTTTGTAATGGGTCGTCCGTCAACTGTCTGTTACCTGTGGGCAACTTTAACATTGGCATTTCCTCGAAGACTATGCAAGCCTCAGACTTCAAACTGGGCACAAGGGTACTTTGTGGTAAAATAATTCTAAACATACCAATTTCTGTGACCTTTCAAAGGTCATCTCAAGTAGTATTTTCAACTTCAAACTCAAACTTGCTATGGAGATACCACATGATAAGGGTGACAAAAGTTAGTTTCGGGTAGAGTTGTAGTTTTTATCAATGTTTTTGCAAACTTTTCAATAAAATTTGGCATGATGATAACACTTTTCTGTGCATACTAATGTAATCAGCCCCTCACAGAGGTCAAGGGTCACAGAGGGTTGACAAATGTGTGAAAAATGAAGGGATTTGGAAAAAAAACTCAGGTTTCACTGGTACAAAATCCAGCCCTATACTTAAGTTTAGACATTTTCAGAGACCTGTTGGAGAAGTCAAGCCAAGGTCAAAAAGGTCAGACGTATTACGTGGATTGGTCATACATGTGAACCATAAGGACATTGCCTTTCTTGTTCATGTTCTGACTACTGTCATATTATGCATGTATGTACTTTGTATAAATACTTGCAAACATATATGCACGCAATATGTGCATGTCAGAACTTTTTTTGATACAAAATTATCTTTTGCAGGTTGTGAAAGATGAGGGAAAAAGAGTTCAGCGGGTACATCTCTCCGCGATGGCCAACCGACGAGAAGGCAAAGGAAGCAAACTGATTGTCCTGTGTAGGAGGGCAGACGTCCTGTTATTTTGATGTCCATCCACCAGGCTGGCCACAATGTCAAGGTTTTGGACAGTCACATCATTCGCAATGCAGCAAAAGCCTGTGCCTTACTGCCTGAGCTGATGCATAGCCATATATTAGGAGAAGGGCAAGCAGGCTTTAGGCCTGGCTATTCAACTGCAGACACAACAGCAGTGGGGCAGTGACAACAAAGTGACAATGACAAAACTCGAGAACATAGAAATAAAGAGGGAGTGTTTCCATAAGCCTGACATAGAAGCAGCGGGGCAACGAAATTGTAACGTGCAGTCGAGCAGTTCAGGGGCTATTGTACAGTGATGGGGGTGTGCTTTGTGTGTTTTCATATAACAACGTGACAAAGCGATTTGACACCCATGTTGTAATTTGTAGTGCAGTAAAAAGGTGAAAAATATTTGTATTTTGACCAAAAAGATGTTTTCTCAAGTATACACAACTTCAAACCCAGACTTGGTACAAGGTGGTAAGAACTTTTCATGCATACTAATTTCGTATGCATGAAAGGTCAGAAAGGTCAAGGGTCATAAGAAATCGGGAAATAGGTACAAGATAGCCATATATTGCCCAAAGATGTTTTTTTCACAAGTATTCCTAACTGTAACCCTAAACTTGGTAAAGAGATACCTGATGGTAAGACCTTCCTATGCATATTTATTTGGATAACCCCCTCAGAAAAGTTACTTTTTGTCACTCTCCTGTCATGTCGCGATTTGGAAACGCAGCTTAATATGTATTAGTTTTTGATTATCCAAGGAAAACCCCTTTACTGACAATGTGTTTATTTTTCGAAGACCTTTCATCATATGAACAGGTCATTTTTGTGACAAGTTCCTAAATACTGGCATATATCAGTCATTCAAAATATGTACTCTACAGCTGACACTTATGCGGTAGGAAACAGTGGTACAGATAGATTTTATGCAGCATTGGTGTGAGACAAGGAGAAAACTTATCACTGCTCCGCTTTGCATGATTCAAAATGATATACAGGGTTCATTCTGAAAATGGTCATTGGCCTCAGAGTATAAAAACCCATGGGTCCTTTCTGAAGAGGGGATGTGCGGAAATATAGAAACGTGGGGATGTATATTTATGTCATTAAACCCTCAGCTTAAAATGTTGTGCAAATGTGGACTTGCTCAATGAAAAACGCAATACTTCTCAAGAGTGAGTTGACCATGCAGTTCTTGCATTACCCTCCAGCTGTCACAGCAGATTTATGTGGTTGGGTGATAACTGATCATAGGCATATGATATGTACTGTACTTTGTGTTTGTTTTGTTTTTTTCTTCCACTGTCAATCTTTGACTTTCAGCTGTGTGGCTTATCGTATCAGAATTGCTAACCACATGGTTCATTTCACAAGTTTTACAGATGTACTGTACATGATACACACCAGCAAACAGAATGACCTGACTATGATCCGTGTCCATTTGTGATTTGTGCTGTCTAAGGAACATGCGTACAGTGTAGTAATAAGGATAATATTTCATTTCTGAGCACATTCATGTAAGTTCTTTTGTGATTTTTCTCATGCCCCCAGGGGGTCCAAAATTAAATAAACAAAGTAAACTGATGCCAACATTGTGCACAGTACCAGGGGGTGCGTGGTGGGTGCTATGCAGCAATCAGTTGTGACATGATAGCCTGCACCATGTTGAGTTTTCGGAGAGCAGCAATGGTATTGCTTGGATTACGGGCCGGCATGGTGCAGACTTTGTTGTAGACACTTTGCCAGCGTAGCACTCATGTATTTTGCAGTGTTATATGGTCGACTGCACAGACTTTGTATCAAGAGCAGTACAGGTATTGTTTGGTGTGTATGCCTATATTATGCAGACTAGGTGACACATTGTATTGTACCCTTGTTATTCAGTTGTTAGATCTGGTTTTGTTGCATTCACCCAGCATGTCTCTACCCAGCAGTATGGTGTATTACCACACATTTGTTGACGTTTGGGCAGTGGGCAGATGTTCACTTCTGCACGGGACATAGACGACCCCGCCCTCCACGAGTCCCCTGCTGCCTTGCAGGACTGGCCGCTTGGCTGCGGAAAGGCTAAGGGAGGAAAACCCTGACATCAAAGCCTCCGTGTCTCCGGGGAAGGTTTTTGAGCCAGAGACTAGGACAAGGACAGTCTGATATAAAACCTACGACCTGAGGACCTCGATGCCACCGTCCTAGCGTGCTAGGCCATGGCAGACGAACCAAGGGTTTAAAGGGTGAGGCCAGTACTGCGCACACTGCACTCCACCAAAAAGCTCCACCGCGCAGGCTTTAGGAAACGCCCACGGACCATGACAACGACCTTTCCAAGTCCTGTAGCGATGGGCAAGGGGCGAAACGGCAGGTGAAAGATGTCACTGGAAGCCGCAGTCTCAAACCTGCATGCAGGCGGTTCAGGATATTGGTCGCCTGATGTTGACCTGGGGATGACAACGTCACTCGGCACACCCTGAACGACCAAGCAGCCTTTTCTAGGGACAGCACTGCTTGCTCCACACGGAGAGGGGCCTAGAAAAGGTGGCCTAACCAAAGCTCATCCCCTCGTAACCCCAGTTGGCTAGCCGCGGTCAACGGGCATCTTCTCCTGCGGTCAGAAAACAAGAAAAAACAATGGATCCACTTTCATGACGACCACGACCGGACTCAACGTAGCATGCTGGAACATCCGAACCATGCTCGACACAGCAGACAGCGGATGCCCTGAACGTCGCTCCGCCCTTATTGCCCATGAATTGCGGAGGTTAAACATCGACATCGCCGCGCTCAGCGAAGTACGCCTCCCGGAGGAAGGCAGCCTCCAAGAACTTGGCGCTGGCTACACCCTCTACTGGTCAGGCAGGCCTGCATCAGAAAGACGGCTCTCAGGCGTGGGCTTCATGGTCAAGACCCCCATTGCGACTAAGTTGGAAAACCTACCAATGGGTCACTCCGACCGCATCATGTCCATGCGCCTCCCACTGAGACACCAGCAATACGTCACCCTTCTCAGTGTGTACTCCCCAACCCTCCTGGCAGAGCCTGCAGAAAAAGACAAGTTCTACTCTGACCTGCGCAGCCTCCTGCAGAGCACCCCCGCAGACGACAAAGTCATCATCCTTGGCGACTTCAACGCCAGAGTGGGCCAAGACTCTGAAGCCTGGAAAGGAGTCCTCGGCAAGCATGGCGTTGGGAACTGCAATGACAGTGGCCGCCTGCTGTTGGAGTTCTGTGCAGAACAGCAACTTGTCATCACCAACACTACTTTCCAGCAAAAGGACAGTCGAAAGACCACCTGGATGCATCCTCGCTCCAAGCACTGGCACCTTATCGACTATGTCCTTGTGCGTCAGAGGGACCGCAGTGACGTCCTCCTCACCAGAGTGATGCCCAGTGCAGAGTGCCACACTGACCACCGCCTTGTCCGCTGCAAACTCAGGCTCCACCTCAAGCTGAAACCCAAGAAAAGAGGCCCCCTCAAGAAAAAGCTTGATGTCGCCAGCCTTCATCGTGATGACAAGAAAGCTGCCCTTCAGACAGATTTAGAGCGCATGCTCAAAGACACAGTTGATCCAGCAGACTCCTCCCCTGAAACACTCTGGGAGCAACTGAAAACTGCTATTGTAAAATCTTCTGTGGAAGTCTTGGGCTTTGTTAGAAAGAGGAACAAAGACTGGTTTGACGAAAACGACGTGGAGATCCAGGAACTTCTAGCAAACAAAAGAGCCGCCCACCAGGCCCACCTAGCCCAGCCTTCCTGCCCTGGGAAGAAATCTGCCTTTCGCCTCATCTGCAGCAGTCTCCAGCTCAAGCTTAGAGAGCTCCAGAACGAGTGGTGGTCGAGACTGGCACAGAAGACCCAGCTCTGCGCTGACAACGGTGACTACAGGGGCTTCTATGAAGCACTGAAAGCAGTGTATGGCCCTAGGCACCTGGTACAAAGTCCCCTGCGAAGCGCCGATGGACAGGCACTCCTCACAGATAATACCTCCATCTTGAACCGCTGGTCAGAATACTTTCAGGACCTCTTCGGCGCTGAGCGCACTGTTCAAGAAACAGTCATCCTCCAAATCCCACAGCTCCCACTAAAGGTTGAATTGGACGAACCGCCCACCGCCGAAAAGACCCTCACAGCCATCCACCAGCTCAAGAGTGGCAAAGCAGCAGGCATTGACGGAATCCCGCCAGAGATCTGGAAACATGGAGGCCCAGCACTGCACAACAAGCTCCATGACCTCTTTCTCTGCTGCTGGGAGAAAGGAACACTACCAAAGGATCTCCGTGATGCAGTCATCATCACCCTATACAAGAACAAAGGAGAGAAATCTGCCTGCTCTAATTATCGTGGAATTACCCTGCTGTCCATTGCCGGGAAAATTCTCGCCAGGCTGCTCCTGAATCGGCTGGTACCTGCCATCGCTGAAGACCACCTCCCAGAGGGCCAGTGTGGCTTCAGAGCCAACAGGAGTACCACCGACATGGTCTTTGTGCTGAGACAGCTTCAAGAGAAGTGCCGCGAGCAGAACAAAGGGCTGTACGTAACGTTTGTCGACCTAACAAAAGTGTTCGACACTGTGAGCAGGCAAGGCATGTGGCAGATCCTGGAGCGACTTGGCTGTCTCCCAAAGTTCCTAAGCATGATCGTCCAGCTCCACGAGGACCAGCAAGGCCAGGTTAGATTCAACAGTAACCTCTCAGAACCATTCCCCATTATCAACGGCGTGAAACAGGGCTGCGTGCTGGCACCAACCCTCTTCACCATCTTCTTTAGCATGATGTTGAAGCAGGCCACAGTAGACCTCGACGATGACGATGCAGTGTACATCAGGTATCGTCTCGATGGCAGCCTGTTCAACCTCAGATGACTGCAGGCCCACACCAAAACCCTAGACCAACTGATTCGTGAGCTGCTCTTTGCTGATGACGCTGCCCTCGTGAACCTTGCTTGGAAATAATTTACAGACTGAATGAATTAGCACGCTAAAGCTACTATTCAAAAACTCAACATTTCAGCAATTTCAAAATACGTGGTTGCCTTTGGCAGTTTCAGCGCAAAGCACAAAATCTGGTTTGAGTTTCGTTTCTTCTGTATGGAAAGTAAACTTTGCCAAACTGTGCTAAACTTTGGTAAACTAATAAGCTAATTAACTCACTTATAGAAACAGATACATTCAAAAATAAAACATACGGTTTTATTAGTAAACGATTTTTTTTTTGCATTTGACTTCACAGCAATAAAATGGGAATCGTCTGAAAATAAATAAATAAATAAATAAATAAATAAATAAATAAATAAAAAATAAATAAATAATAAATAATAAATAAATAAATAAATAAATAAATAAATAAAGGGAAAATGAAAATGTCTTTTGTTTTGACAGTTTGGACAAAACTGAACGCAATCATCTACATAATTACATCGAGGTTGGATGCTGTAAAAAGGCATATCATAGTGAGTGTGATCTCACAATAGCAACTTTTGGTTTAACGTATTTGCAGAGGCTAAACAAAACATACAGGTTGCTTAACTTCTGAGCATGAGTTTAAAACAAGTTTTCTAGGTTTTCAAGGTTCACGCTCAAAGAACTATCAAAGCTGAAAACAATTTACACAAATTATAACGTGCCTATTCATAGTAAAACTAAAAGTAAAATCATTCTGTAACAAAGTTGTGTCTAAGTCTCCTAAGTTTATTTTAAGTAATGCAATGTCACCAATAATAAAGACTAATTTTGAGAACTGCCCATTATACTAGTATTTCATTTATTCTTTCAGACTATATTCAGCTTGAAGTGACCCACAGACACGTTGGAAAAAAAAATGCTTGTGAAAGGAAATATTGTCCTAAATGTGTGATATTCAGCCAGAAATCATGGCGCCCAAAATGGACACTTAGCAGTCTGCTTCTGATGATGGGCATGTACTCAGTCTCAGTGCAACAAAGACGCTTGAAATCTAGCAAGTAGATTAATAAGACATTATTCTACGCTCATAGGATTGTCATATCAATCAATGTTTCTGAATCCGTGCGAATATAGCCGTTGGATTGGAAAACGCACGATCGCACTCGCATTTGGCGAGTGGGTATTTTTTTTTACTCGCCAAATTTTTTTTTCACTCGCCATGGCGAGTAAATTACTCGCCATTTTCAGGGCTGTTAATGTGGGGTCCAACTGAAGTTAGAAGCAAAAGTGACACCCAAGAATTTTATTTGTTGACAAAATGCAAGTGCGTGGTCAACGCCATCCACTTTGAGTGTGAATTTAAAATTATGCTGCAATTTCCTAGTTGAAAATATTATTAGCTGCGTTTTATCATAAGCAAGACTGAAACCATTTTGGTGCATATATGCCTGGACAGTGTCTATATGGAGTTGAAAGTTTCTTACAATCTGGGCACTTCTTCTGTGCTGTTTTTTGTTTTTGATCTTACATGGTCCTCCATATAGCAATGTCATCAGCATATTGCGACAGAGACGGAGAGTTAATATTATTAGCTAATACTTTTGGTAGGTCAGCTATCATGATATTGAATAGCGTCGGTGCAAGACACGTTCCCTGGGGCATGCCACAATCCAATTCGTAGTAACTGGAATATGAATTATTTAGTTTAACTTGTATGGTACGAGAAAGAACATTTTTAATAAAATTATAGAAGTGCCCGGCTAGGCCAAAATTTTTGATTTTAAGTAAAAGTTTTTTTGTGCCATACAAGGTCGAAAGCGCGCTTAACGTCAAAGAAACAGGCCAGCACCTTACGGTTTTTCCTCAGCGCAGATTTTATAGAGGCAGAAATGTTATAGAGTTGGTCAGTGCAGGATCTATGCTTCCTAAATCCTGCCTGGACGTTAGGAATACTGTTATTCTTTTCGAGATGATAGTCCAACCGGGCTTTAATCAACTTCTCCCATATTTTACTCATATGGGGTGTTAGGGTTATGGGGCGGTAGGAGCTGGCCTGATTTCTTGGTTTGTGGGGTTTTGTTATGGGGATTATAATTCCATGCTGCCATGTGGCAGGGAAGGAATTAGTTAAATAGCACTTATTATACAAATTTAACAATAGCTGTTTGCCTTCAAGCGGGGGGTGTTTAAGCATGATATAAGTAACCTGGTCAGCACCAGCAGCAGTTTTTGTGGCAATAATGTTACCTAAAACGGCCTCGAGCTCAGCCATGGAAAATGGTTTATTAATAGGCAAGTCATTATTAGGTATTGACTCACCATACTCAGCTTTAGCTTCCTCAGCTATTCTGAGGTCTCTGACAGTAGAAGGTAGGTTTTGTATATAGCTGACAGCGGCAAAGGTGGCAGCCAGGTGCTCGGCCTTGTCGGTGTCAGTACTAATTTTGTTACCCTGATGTAAAATGGGCACCGGTGATGGGTTATATTTATTTTTCAATTTTTTCACTAGCTTCCAAGCTCTGCTAAGGTGAGTTGGATCACTGACCTCCTGCTGGATTTTATCCTCCAGGAAGTTCAGCTTAGCTAGTGCTATTACATGGTTACAATTAATTTTCGCTGGTTTCATTGTTTGAAAATTTTGTACATTTCTGAGTTTCTTCCAAATATAATAAGTTTTTCTTTTATCCTTCACTGCCACATCACAGCTATCAGTCCACCATGGGTTACTAGGCTTCCCTGCTGGGGCACCTTTGCTACATGGAATTGCCTCTTTAGCTGCAGTAATAATTAAATTAGTAACGTCTTTACATAATACATTCACATGAGGACTGTCCTTAATTTTGTGGCCATCCTTAATAATTTTTTGAAACTTTGACCAATCTGCTTTATCATACATGAATTTAGGTATTGTGGACTGGTTCTGTGGAATAATAGTTGAGTTAAACTCTATCTCTATTAAAATAGGAATATGATCGCTACCCAGTTGGTCATTTACAGGTGTCCATGTAGCGTCAGTATAGAGCTCAGGAGAAATTAAAGTTAGGTCTATGGATGTTGGGTCAGCGTTATCCGTATCGGGAATACGGGTAGGCTCCCCATTATTTAAAATAATAAAGTCCGAATTAACAATTTCTTCAGCTTGGGTGGTAGCAGTAGAACTTCCCTTTACAGATCTGCACCACAAGGGGTGTCTTATATTGAAGTCACCCAGTATGATCCAGCCATCACGTTCCAAAGTATTTATCCAGCTAAGGCCCTCTGGCTGGATTGATTTAGGGGTATAGAGATTAATGATTTTAATTTTCTTATTGCCAAGTTGTACGTTAAGCTGGTTACTGTATATGGGTTTAACCAGGTCAACAGGTATAGGGGATGAGACACGTTCATGATTGAGGCCAGTTAAAACATATGTAGCGGTATACATTTTATCCAGAGGGCTATTAGTTACCTCGGTGATGGGAGGATAATAATATCCAGTAATTTTAGGCAATTTATCTTTAGTACAGTTAGGTGATTGAAGACAGAGGATATGGCAAGGCTCCATTTGTAGATGGTGAATTAAGTAGGGTAGGTTTGCACGTAAAGATCTGGCATTCTATTGAAGTATTTTAAGCGTGGAGCTATTAAGGGTAGTTTCAGAACCGGGAAAGCCGAAGAGGAATCCGGACTGAAAAAAGGCGGCTACCAGTAGTATGTAATAGACGTACCTAGGCATCCTGACCAGAAGTGCTATCGGTTTGGTTCCCATCTGCGGCGGGACTATGATTGTGAGTCTGAGTCTTTTGGGTAGTGAGGATCATTGCGAGAACTATTTTGTTAAATCTCACAATGACCCCCGACAGCGCCTGGAAATCACCAGTCTGAATCGCGTGCAGAAGGTCATCGGCCAGTGTTAGTTTGAATATCACGTATCATTTGGATTTCGGCTGGGCTTAGATTGCGGAGGCCTTCTCCATCGCCATTGTTATAGGTGAGCCTTTTCCTGATTTTTGGGGCGTTTGACCTCAATCCGCCCCCCTCAGGGGGGGGGGGGGGAGGAGAGACCGGGTCTACGCGGGCTCTTGGCGTGGGGAGGCGCCTTCGCAATTGCTTCGGACGTACCACCATCGGGTGTAGGTTTGTTGGGACCCACAGCGTTGGGCACTTTAGTCTTAGTCTGATTAGCCTTAGAAGGTGTGTTAGCCCGGTCGACACCCGCCGCCCGCAACGGCGTCACCGGCCCGGGGTGGCCCCCCGCCAGCGGCGGTTCTTTTTCTCTTCTAGACCTGCATTTCTCTTATTTATACTATTTTGAGCTCTGCGTATTGCCATAGGGTAAGGAATATAGCTATGATTCCTGACCCTGTTGGCCTCGCGCAGTAGAATGATGCGAGGGCATTTTTGGTAGGCCGCGCTGTGGGCCCCACCGCAGTTTACACATTTTGCCAGTGTTGCAGGGGGGCAGTCCTTACGGGCGTGACCCTGACTGCCGCATCTGACACATGTAGCTTTCTTAGATTTACATACCTTGGCCGTGTGCCCTAACCGGCAGCACTTGGTGCAATGCGCCGCCGGGGGGGGGGGGGGGGGGGGGCAAACGGCTCAAGGTGCATTATTTGTACACCAATCTGAATTTTAGCTGGAAGAATAACAACATTTATGAATTCAATTTTTATGGCTTTGGAGACTGAGCCATCACGGTTATTCAGCCTCATGACCGTGGTTTCCAAACCCTGTCTGCGCAGCGAATCAGCTATGTCAGATATGTCGTCGTGCAATGGAATGCCGTGCACGACGCCAACTACTTTGGGAATAGGTATCGTGCATTCTACCCGTGCCCCCCCCCCTATGTCAGTCCTGGCCGCCAACTTGGACTGCGCCCTCTGGTTAGGGCAGGCAACGATCCAGGTATTATAACCAGTGGGTCTTAGTGAGATCTCCGACGGTGCAACTCCAGCGCAGTCACAGATGTGCTGTTGCTGTGACCCGTGATTCCGGATGAGGGTGGAGCCGGTCCCAAGGTCCCTGATTCGGACCGGGAACCGGCACCACACCTCAGCCGTGGGCTCGGCATTTGCTCCGTCGGGTCTCCCACCAGTTTTTTTTTCTAGGGTTAGTCTTTCTTTGTTTTTTTAGGTAGCATAAAGGGTGCCTCTTCCCCCTGCGCATCCGGATCATCCTCCCCAAGATGGAGCCTGGATTCATCGGACGAGCAGAGGGAATTCTGGCCACAATCAGCAGTAATAACCTCCATAGACTCTAAGCGCGGCCGTGTTTGGTCAGGCGTGTGAAACGCACTACGTGTGGCATTGAGCTCAGGCGTTTTTCCTACAGGTTTATCGTGGTTTATGGGCAGCGCTGTATCAGTAGGCTGAACAAGGTGTGCCGGTACTAGGGGGGATAGTTGTAGGACCCCAAATGGGTTAACATTGGGGTCACGTGGCGTGGACGCATCCACGCAATTAGTTAACTGAGGGGTGTGGGGGGGGGGAGGGGGGGGGGGAAATCCTTTGCTCCCCGCGTTGGCGGGGTGAATTAGAGCGCTGTAACTGTTTTTTTTTTTTTCCTTTTTTTCTGAGATCTAGAGGTTTTAGCTTGTCCCTCTTTCAAAGGCGAGCGACTTCTGTTAGCGTCAAGCGATTCAATAGACACCGCTGAGCTTTTGCTGCTGTCAGTATTAGAACTGGAATCTGACACGAAGCCTATCGGATCCACGACTAAGGTCGGGTCCGTATTGTCCGTGTTGTCAGTTGACATATTTTATTTCTGCCACGTGACTGCAGCTCACGAAACGCCAGGGTATCAGCTGAGCATCACGAGCGAAACAAACGCCCGTAGGCTGGATAAATTTGGATATGTTAATATCTAAAACTTGAAGCTAAGAACAGCTATACACAAAAAATAAGTATACAGGGTCACTTATGAGGACAGCAAATAGAAACAATGAATAAACAATCGATACCTTTAGGCACTTTTATCTTATTTTTTGTTTTTCTTTTCCCTTATATGCCACCGCAGAGTCAGTATGAATGGCGCCAAGAATGGGGGCTCGGCGCTAGGCACTAGTGCGATCCTTATAAGGACCAAGACCAGATCGAAGCACCAGTGCCAGCGTCAATCTGCAGGATATGAAGTGGAGAGGCGAGGTGGAAAATCTTGCTTCTTGATCTTTGGAATCTTCGGTGAAGTAAATAGTCGTGTCTGGCCAAGTCAATAAATGTAGCTCGCTAGGAAGTGGGAAGCTGCAGCAGGCAGCCTCAAACCATCAACCGTATGCGAGGACGATAGCGATAGGCTGTGACCGTCTGCGTCGAGGAGCAGAGAGTGAGTGATGATGATGATGGTAGACTTTACTGACAGTTGGTGGATTAAGTACTCCCGCCCCATCTGTCTATGCGGTGAGAACTTTGACCCACAACACGCCCTACTGTGCTGCCCTCACTTTGCTGAGGACTGCGCTAAACTTAGAAACAGTTACCCAAATGCTAATACGCTCTCGTCACTTTTACAGAAACTTGACCCACAAACGATAGAACTCATTATTGCTGCCACGAGGAGCATGCGGTTAGCCAAGCTAATTTAAAAAGACTTGCCCTCTCTCCTGTCGTATATATAACTAATTCTAATACTGTAAATACTACTATTTATCCTGTTTCTCCCACCAGTCTGTCGCGTAGTTACCACAGAATCTTCCGCGGCAATAAATTTAGGTCTTTATTCCTGGGACCTCTGCTGTTGGCCTTTCGGCTTTGGTGCCTTTGGTCACTCCGCGCGCTCATTACACGACTGCGGTGCTTTGCGCCGCCCCCCACTGAGAAACCATAGGAAATATAGATACCTATTATACCCGCAAATTCTCCGATGGCTTGTTGGCCCTGTTGACACTAGCCGCGGCCGTTGCAAATCTCTATAGGGCCATAACCCTTATGCTGCCGGAGACTGATGGAAATTAAAAATATAGGTTTAATTTACTAAATTAATATATAAATAAAGATGAAATAATAATAAATGATATTTTTGTTATATTTATAATATTAATAATTTAAAACCCTCACTCTGCCGGAGGTCCATCATGGTCCAAATGGCCTGTCTGTAGGCGGTGAGAACAGACATGGTGAGTGCGATCCGCACAGCCGATCTAAAACAGTGATTCAGCAGGCCCGACCAGGACCCCGGCCAATTAGTAAACAGCAAAGAGATAAGGCAAAATTAGAAATACTGAGCCGCCCCCTCAGAAAATATAGGAAATATTATAGATACCTATTATACCCACAAGTTCTCCGATGGCTTCTTGGCGGCAGATGCAAATTCCTATAGGGCCACAGCCCTTGTGCTGTCGGAGACTGATGATTATACTTGTAATATTAATAATTTAAGACCCTTACATTGCCGGAGGTCCATCATGGTCCAAATGGCCTGTCTGTAGGCTGTAGATCAACAGACAGAGTGCGATCCGCACAGCCGATCTAAAACAGTGATGCAGCAGGTCCGACCAGGACCCCGGCCAAATAGTAAAAAGTAAAGAGATAAGTGAAAATAAAAATACAGGGCCAATGTAATAAAGCATCAGAAAAAGACAAAGAAAAAGAAATTGAGTTAAAGTAACGAATTAAATTTGCTCTCAAATCCTGACCCAGTCAAATTGCTAATATTTGCGTGGCCGCCGGCCTAATCCCTTAACCCACTACACTCTAATATATGCCTCTTTTTTTTTTTTTTAGCATTTTAATCTATTTAACCGTGCTTCTTATTAATCCATTTATATACAATTATAGGCTCTTTTAACCTTGTTTTAAACAAAAATACTCCAAATAAAATAGCACATACTATTGAAATATGTTTGACTCCTAATTTTTAATATTTTTAAATCTATTTTATTACGTCTCTTACCAAAATTTTTCTGTATACGGAGGATCCTTTTAACTTTCTTTTAATAAAGACTTTATAAACAAAATAGTGTACATCAAACCATCTTAATCTTTCTTTTAACATAACTAGACATAGCAGTCATGAATCGCCGCTCGGCTTTGGTAATGCCGGCCCTCTACAACCTTCCGGCCCACCCCGCGTTGTCCCCCCCCCCCCCCCCCCCCTTCAACAGAAGGTTAAATCTGCTCTGCTAGTCCCCCATACATTTTTTAATGTCAGTTGGGACAGTAAGCTGGACTGAGTAGTTCCCGCCATTAGTACGCTCGGCCGCATCAAACGGAGGTAAGAGTCGAGGGCTTTAGTCCGAGACTCTTACCTCCGACAATGACCCCCCATGGCCGGACCCCCGAGGTGACGAGACTCACTGACGAAAACACTTGAACACCACCCAGTTGCAAGAGGTATAGTGAATCCTTAATGGTATCCCTCCGTACCCTTCTCGTACAGCAAGATGTACACCAACCATGGTAACTGAACAATAACAAAACAATTCCAGCAAGGATTATTAACTCATTCAGCCAGACGCACGTATTTCAGAAATTTTGGAGGCGTCATCTAATGACTATGCACCAGTTGCAGGAGATGGATCGACCATGATAATTCAAAGGCAGTGCCAGATTAGTATGCGCCCTGTCGGCGCCAAGCTAATCTGGCACTACCCTTGAATTATCATGGTCGACCCATCCCCTTTTGTGGTGCGTCAGGGCTGAATGGTTTAATTAATATTACTACTATTAGGTCAGTTTCTGCATCTGTGATAGCTCACTGCTAAATCAAAACTACTGCCAGAAATTCGCAGTCGTTTTCCAGGTAACTTCTTCCGACTAACATCTGACATCCTACAACGTGCTTTATGATTTTTTAAAATTAATTATGTATGTATGTTTGTATTGTATGTATGGATGTATGTGTGTATGTATGTATATATGTATGTATGTGTGTGCATGGGACGAATAAGAGCTAAAACAAGGCCACTAGGACCATGTCAGTCACGGGTAATCGGCAGTTACTTGCAGCTGGCCACTGTTTTTATTGTTTTTCGATCAATCGCGTGTGCAAATAACTGTAGGTACCACAGACTGGCACAACAGTTCAACATTTCTCATTTAGATTAATAGCTTTGTTCGTATTCCACACACACACACACACACACACACTTCAAAATGCCACTTCTTTCTTTTTGTCTTTATTACATAATAAATTCATTTCAAATATAAATCATACATTCATTTAATAATGTAAATATTTTCTTACAATTATTCTAATAAATTAATTACAATTAAAAAATACTTATCATTAATGACATAAATATCTTACACATTAGGCACTTAGGGTTATTTTACATCACAGAACATACATGAATTGTACATCGCACACACAAAATGTAGTCCTTTGGCTGTCAGAAACGCATTTTGACGAGGCGACTCCTACAGGAATCACCTCGACAAAATGCGCTACTGACAGCCAAAGGGTTACTTTACATCGTATTTGATGAGTGAACACGTCTAAAACGAACTACAAAGCTCAATGATGGTTCTCCATATAAATATGTATGTATTTAAGTACATTTTAACTGAGATTTATGAGTCGGTGAACGATAATAATAATAAGAAGAAGAAGAAGTAGAAGAAGAGAAAGAATAACAGTTAAAGTCAATGAACCAACCCTGAGGTAATAAATCATGTCTCTAAACCCATCACAAGTAGACCCTCTGCTGGCTCACGACAAAGACGGATGTAAATAGGGCCAGCAAGATGTATACATTATCAAGAGTCCCCGCACATTCTGGGGATCTTTGAGATCTATGCCTCTTGCATTTGGACGTTGCGTGTCCCCAAACTTACAACTGATGGATAAACAAAATGTTAGCAAGAGGCGTAGATCCTCAAGAACCTCCGCATCTGCGGGGGCTCATGAGGATCTGTGTCTCTTGCAGTTGGATGTGTGCACCGCTAGTGAAAGGATTAAAGTTTACATAGTATGTCCTGCATATGCAACAGTCCTATTCTATAGTACTTCATTAGGGTCGGATCCGGGGGGGGGGGGGGGGGGGCTTTGGTACTACAGCACCACCACCACCCCCCCCCCACACCCTCGGCTTAAAAAAAAAATCATTTACTTGTAGTCCACAGCATGGTCCGAGAAGGAGAGGGAGGGGGGGGGGGGTGTTAATGTTATTGCAGCACCCCCCTAGAACAGTTTCGGTTGTGGTGTTTTGATATATACTAGACCCTGGCGATAGAAAAAAAAAGTGGAGCACCCCTCCCCTCCCCCCCCCACCCGACCCCTTGAAAATTGATTGATTCGGCCCTGTTCATAGTCGACTGTAGGCACTTGAAATTTAGTGTGAGTGTGTGTGTGTCCCAAGAAGGGATATTCTTGTGACAGCTCACCGGATCATACACGATAGAAGTTAAGAGATAGCAACGCACGTAATCATAAAACAACATGCACAAGATGCAATAAACAAATAATAAGACACACGCATTGATTCTTTTACGTCTGATAACTACAATCGAATGTAGACTGTGACAGTTCAAGAGTCGCACTAGGTTAAGTCTTGAACTGTCATGATCTCTCCATCTCCTACACCCGGTGCGTACTGTGTATATTCCCCAAATGTGCAGGGTCAGTGTTCATGTCTAACTGGTGATTCTAAGTATTTTGCCGGTTGTTCGAAGTCACTGAAATATTGGAAAGGAAAATAATAGCCGGTAGATTAGAAAAGAGATATACCAACTGTGCAGGTAAGGAAACTGAAACTTGTTGAAGAATAACGGAATTTACAGCCAATTTAGAAAGACTACCAAGTAAAGTAGGTAAAAGCATTGTCAGAGGAAAGAACTGTGCATTAATGACCAATGATTTTAGATCTGGTAGGTCAAAGCACCAAAGCTTTGACCAGCTAGTTGTATGATCATTCGTCATTAATGCACACTTCTCTTCCCTTACAGTTCTTCTAATTTCTACTGAATTTGGTAGCCTTTCTAAATTTTTCAATGATCATTGGTCAGTAATGCACAGTTCTCTCGTCTGATAGTGCTTTTACCTACTTTATTTGGTAGCTTTTCTAAATTAATAGCACTAGTAGTCTCTCCTTTCCCTTTAGTTTGTTAAAAAGAATTGATAGCGCATGTCGTCAAAATCGGTAAACACAAATCAGTTCGGTCGGACACTACTTAAAGAAAATACCGCTTGTCAACTCTGAAGGAAATAGCCATCCCAGTTGGAAAGCGATGAAGATTATTAAACTGGCGAGAGCATGATAGGCAATGACAGAGCAAGCCTGATGCCAGATAAGCTTGGTGTATCTAAGTGCCAATCAAATCAGGCGCCAGCCGTGAGCTGGTATTGTCGACCCATCTCCCGAGACTGGAAGGGTAACTGAAAAGGCACAGTTTGTGAATGCATTTGGGTGTCTGTCTCTTAAAATGAAAGGCACACAAAATCTCAATCACAACTGTCTCTTCAAGTTCATTTCAAAAGAAAAATATCAATTCACAGGAGAATCTTTCTTCAAATGAAAAGCTTAGTTCACAGGAAAATTCACACACAAAGCTCAGCGAACATAAAGCCGTCGAACGACAAAAATAAATTTACATAAAAATATTTTGCTCACCGGAAAATATACTCGAAATAGGTATATATTTTACTGGCACATCTTACAGTTCATAGGAAATGTTACATTCAAAGGAATCGTTTTTTTCATAGAAAATCTCGTTTCACAAATTTAAAAAATCAGTTCACGGAAGCAATTCAATTCAAACAACAAATTGAACAGTTTAGAGAAAAATATCAGTTCAAAATATGAAAATACAACCCAAAAAAAACTAAACGTGATTTTTTTTTTTTATTTTTTTTTTTTTACTAGATTTTCATTCTTTGAAATGGTTGTATAATACTAAAATATCACATTAGATTATTCTCATCGCACAGTCGTGAAAATACCTTACCTTTGACTCCACTTAATAAGCAAGAGTGTAAAGAGACATAGATAATCATGAGCCCTCGCAGCTCGCGAGGGCTCATGAGCATCTTAGTCTCTTTATATACTCTTATTGCTCAAGAGGAGTAGAACGAATGGCACTGCAAATGGATGTGTCAGCACATTGAGCCACTAGATTGCAGATCTCAAATCTTGCAGTTGTCCTCTGAACAGTTTTGATAAACAATCGCAGTTCAAGGGTGGTGACAGAATAGCTTGGCACCTGGAGGGGCCAAGCTATTTTGTCACCACCCTTCAACAATACTGGTCGACCCATATTTGGTACTAAATGTGTAGAATTAGAATGAGGCGCATTATGCAGATTTTAAGCAGAATTTTCAAAGGAGCCAAAGCCAGAATCTTTCTTGTCTTCGGCATCGTCACCCTCGACGTCGATGAAATAATCTTCCTGCGAGTCACCGTGACCATGAGAACAAGGGGTGTCCGAGAGTTCAGCTATGGCGACGCGATTGCCAAGGGCGTGGGACTGGGAGGGGCCTGGAGTGTTGTGGAACCTCAGGTGACTGAGGGGAAAGGGCAGGGCGGCAACAGAAGGCCTGATGACGGGCGGGGCCTGTACCATAACAGGGTACAGGTGAGCAGTGGCGGCCACACCGAAGGGCGAGTAAGGGACGTTCCGCATGCTGTCATCACCTAGGGGTGCGGCTGAGGAGGCAGCAGGCGTCGCAGGACTGGCTGTAAGGTGAGCCCCCGTCCATCTCGGGAGATCGTGTGCATTGTTATGTTGCCAAGTAGCATGAGAATGACCGCGAACTCCCAAGAATCTCGGGAAAGGCACAAACTTGGCAAAGAAGCTTCCATGGTACACAGAAGGCGAATAAGCTGCTCCCCCAATTCCGTGGAAGGAACTGCCAACGCCTGGCAGCGAAGTAACAGATAGCGAGTTCACTCCGAGAGATAGCGCAGGGTGGCTGTAGAAGTCTGCAGGGACACCAGCCCCCGGGAAATGAGGAGGCACGGGATTCAAGACAGGGATAGGAGAGTAGGGCCAGCAGGGGAGGTGCTGACGCGGGACTGAATACTGACTTCCATAGACACGAGGCTGAGATTCTACGGCACGACTGTCACTTGAGTTGAAGCGGGCAGAAGTCACCGTGGCAGGCGTCTCCGAACCCAGAATGTCTGCGATGTTGAAGCTGGACGGCTTGGCTCCAGGCAGACTGGCTTGGCTGTGGCCCGCACCAGTCTCTAAATCCCCAGGGCCTTGTAGGATAGAAGGGTCTGAGAAATTAGAGACTGGAGCACCCAGAATGTCAGACATCAAGAAACTGGTGCCTCTGGTCTGGGGCTGACGTACGTTAAGTGAAGATGAAGGCATAGCGTCCACGTCTCCAGAAGCAGGCAACTCTATCTTCGCAGTGGCTGATTTCTCGACATGGCCTGCTCTTTGCACACGATCTGCCGATGCTGCAAGTTGTTCTGCTTCATGCTGCACTGCCCGTCTCTTTCTGAACTGACGGGTAGAAAAGGGCGTGTCTTGGATCATTGATGATGCCAGCTTTCTCCTTTTGGTTAAATAGATGGATGTCGGTTTTTCGGCCAAGTCGTTACTGACAGGAGGTAGGTTCTCCTTGGTGCTGGGGTTAGAGATCGCTGTGCTGATACTCTGTCGGCGCCGTTTGAAGCTCCTCATTTTACGATCTGGGTTATTCCCCGGCTGTTCTGCTAAGGGTCTGGAGTTTTTGCTGGCGGCTGGGGTGACGATTGTCGCTGTGGTGACAGAGGTCGCCTGCGGAGTGTAGTCAGTAGTAGAGGTCGACACTGTGTCTGAAGCAGAGGTTGCCTTGCTTGCTTTTCCGTTGCGGGCACGTCGATTCTGAAACCACACCTGTTGACAAACAAAAGTATAATTAATATGATGGATGGTGACAGAAAGATGAACTTGTATATAGTGCATGGAGGACGATGTGGAGAGGGTGGGGGTTGCGGGAGTGTATTCAGATGCATGTCAGCCGGAAGCATTGAGGATAACAATCTTCGAATCCATTGCCCCCCCCCCCTCCCCGCCCCCGTCCCCCCTTCACATCTCCCACCCCAATAAGAAGGATTTTGATTTATCAATTAACCTCCCTGTGAATGTAGGCGTCAGTGCTATTTATCGACGCATGCATGCACAAGGGGTTAAACCATTATGTCTAGATACAATCAGTCAAAGCCGCGAAAAAATATCGAACTGAATTTAACTCATTCAAGGCAATCCCACATCAATAGCTGTGAAAGTGTCGTATAGCGTTTCCGGCGGCATTGCCATACGACACTTCCGCAGCTGTTGATGCGGGGCGGCTTGAATGAATTATCAACTTTGTCAAAAGGAAAATTACATTCAGTATACATGTGGAGTTTGCGGAGAAACTGCAAGGCGTATACCCACAACAGTATCGAGATACGCTTAACCCTTTTAGCCCCGGATCCATACAGCAGATGACTTGACCATGATAATTCTAGGCGCCAAGCTAATCTGGCACTACCCTTGAATTATCATGGTCAAGCCATCTCCTGCAACTGGTACATAGTCGTTAATTAACACCTCCAAAGTTTGAGAAATGGGACCTTGGGGCTAAAAGGGTAAAACTATTATCGTTCCAGTGTACCTGTTTTGAGAAATCATCTCTTTCTTTCTTTCTTTTGTTGTTGTTGTTGGGGGGGGGGGGTGGTGGAGGGAAGAAAACGTAATCTTTAAAGGCATGTCCTCTTTGAATTGAAGTCTTGAAGGAAAAGGGAAAACGTGTCACCTGTCATTTAAGACCATCGTGTATGTGGCTACAGCCATCTAGATGATGGTCTTTAATGACAGGTGATCTCTTATAAGAGTGGTCTCTTAAAACAGGGTCTGCTGTAACTTTTTCATTAAGAAATTGTTACACATACAAAACAAGTTACCTGAATTCTGCCCTCCTCCACCCCAGCCATGCCCGCCAATCTCGTCCGCTCGTCTATCCGGGGTAAGGATTCTTGCTAAAGGAGTCCACCATCACTTGCAGGGCCTCAGGGCTGAACTCGTTGCGGTCACGTGCCTTGGGTCGATTTGACATAACCTCCCGCCGTCTTCTCTGCGCAGGCGCGGGAGTCACGGGGTCTGGATAATGGCGACCGTATGTGACGTCGCTGGAACGCAGTCTCCGGGAACTGAAATGGACAAGAATGAATATTAGAAACAACTGTAGCCTAGAAACCATAGATTATTGATTTCTTTCCATCATTTTGTGTTTTCTTTGTTTTGTGGTGGTGGTGGGGAGGAGGTGTGTGTGTGTGTGTGTGGGGGGGGGGGGGGGGCGGCGGTAGGGGTGGTGTTGTTTTGCTAGGCCGCATGCATAAAAGAAGAAGTGTCCTGGCAAATGAACTACATGCTTTATATGAAACATTAGAAGTTCAACTACCGAGATGCACACCGACGGAAAAAGAGATATAAATGGCATATAGATCCCTATGAGCCCGCGCTAGTGCGCGGGCATATGAGGATCTATGCCTCTTATGCCCCCATTCGTACACTGTTACTTGGACGTAAAGGATTATCAGACACACGGTCTGAGATTAAGGCAAAAACACATTTCATGACATCGACGGATATTAACAAATCGTTTGTGCTGATCTGTGATTTTGGACCTTTTGGCTTAGGCCGCAAAGTCCAAAATCACAGACCAGCAAACACGTGTATGAATAAAGCTTGGTAAAATTTAAAATCACAGCGGATAAACACACAACCGAGCATATACCTTAAACTCGCTTCAGTTCCAAGTCCATGTTGAGCAGCCGGAGTTCCCGGCACAAGACACACACTTGCGAAACTCTCGTCACTGGCCAAACTTACATCTAGCTACAAGTTGCACAAGGATCTGCTCCCAACGGTTTCTGTCAAACGACTGATGAGGTCTTTAATCGAATCAAGCTTACATCTGGATCATCCGTGATCCAATCACAATCACGTGACTACTTCCAACAAATGAGAATCAAGCGAGCCGTGGCTCGCTTGATTCTCATTGGTTGGAAGTAGTCATACAGCCAATGAGATTGCAGCACACCTACCCTCCCGTTAATCCCGTCACGATGGACGGTGCCTGTGATCCCAACCAGATGAAGGGGCCGCGGTCGTTAGCGCCTCGTTCACACCCGGCGGAATGGGGTTAACGGGCGGCACTTTGATGTAGGACAATGGCCACGCGACGGTTAATCCGCCACGCGCTCAGGTGGAGGGTCAATGACTGAGCCACGCGCTCTACTATTGCGGTGTTGGGTGTCGGAACCTGTAAAGGTCACGAGCGTCGGCGACAACAAATAATACGCTTGAGAGATCACATCAGATACTGTCAGTGTGTGGTGCAACGGCGAACATGTACTGATTTTGTTAAGTACAAAGAATACTAAATAAATTTTAAAAATTACATAAAAAGAAACACATATAAATAAAGAATAAATAAATAATTCATACTAAATATATAAATAAAATACATACAAATTAAATTAAATTAAATTAAATTAAATTACAGATTATAGAAAATAAAAGAGAGTACTTAACAAGATGAAGATTTCATCCCAAAGTCTACCGTATTGTTTGGAGCTCACTTGCGTTTTTCGTTTAGGAACATTCAGAGTTGTTCATATTTTTACGCTTATCCTTCTGATTCATTTCCCTCCTCTCTAAGCCAATCTCTGATCAACACACACAACACGGCGCACACAAATAAAGACGGACACATGGCGCTTCCCACCATTAGTCCAGCTTTAAACAAAACAGCATATTTTTCACTAAACACAGACTGCTGCATCCGTACAGCCGAGCTTGTGGCTATTTCTCTGGCACTACAGCATTTGCTGGCTCTACCGTTGTAAATTTATCAAATTCTTCTTTGCTCGGACTCTAAGGCTGCTCTGCTGGCTATTGCTTCTAATAAGTTTACGTCGAGACCTGATATAGTCATGGAAATAAAATTCATTATCCACCAATTACTTGCCCGCGGGATCGTTGCTATCTTACAGTGGATTCCTTCTCATGTGGGCGTCCACGACAACGATCTCGCGGACAAGGCCGCTAAACTTGGTGCATCTGGAGCTCCTGGTTCCATCAAAATATCTCTTGCCTTCTCATCATCTGAATTGAAATCGAAAGTAAAAAACAGCATCAAAACTATATATACCACCAGAATAAACTCACTAGCAAATAAATCCCCTGCTATCCCTGTCTTCTCAGCTAAAACCCCTCCATCCTATGTACTCTCCCCCTTCTACAACTCTGTCATTTATAGACTCTTTACTAACAGTTGGTGGATTAAGTACTCCCGCCCCATCTGTCTATGCGGTGAGAACTTTGACCCACAACACGCCCTACTGTGCTGCCCTCACTTTACTGAGGACTGCGCTAAACTTAGAAACAGTTACCCAAATGCTAATACGCTCTCGTCACTTTTACAGAAACTTGACCCACAAACGATAGAACTCATTATTGCTGCCACGAGGAGCATGCGGTTAGCCAAGCTAATTTAAAAAGACTTGCCCTCTCTCCTGTCGTATATATAACTAATTCTAATACTGTAAATACTTCTATTTATCCTATTTCTCCCACCAGTCTGTCGCGTAGTTACCACAGAATCTTCCGCGGCAATAAATTTAGGTCTTTATTCCTGGGACCTCTGCTGTTGGCCTTTCGGCTTTGGTGCCTTTGGTCACTCCGCGCGCTCATTACAAGACTGCGGTGCTTTGCGCCGCCCCCCACTGAGAAACCATAGGAAATATAGATACCTATTATACCCGCAAATTCTCCGATGGCTTGTTGGCCCTGTTGACACTAGCCGCGGCCGTTGCAAATCTCTATAGGGCCATAGCCCTTATGCTGCCGGAGACTGATGGAAATGAAAAATATAGGTTTAATTTACTAAATTAATATATAAATAAAGATGAAATAATAAGAAATTATATTTTTGTATTTTTGTTATATTTATACTATTAATAATTTAAAACCCTCACTCTGCCGGAGGTCCATCATGGTCCAAATGGCCTGTCTGTAGGCGGTGAGAACAGACATGGTGAGTGCGATCCGTCCACACAGCCGATCTAAAACAGTGATTCAGCAGGCCCGACCAGGACCCCGGCCAATTAGTAAACAGCAAAGAGATAAGGCAAAATTACAAATACTGAGCCACCCCCTCAGAAAATATAGGAAATATTATAGATACCTACTATACCCACAAGTTCTCCGATGGCTTCTTGGCGGCAGATGCAAATTCCTATAGGGCCACAGCCCTTGTGCTGTCGGAGACTGGTGGTTATACTTATAATATTAATAATTTAAGACCCTTACATTGCCGGAGGTCCATCATGGTCCAAATGGCCTGTCTGTAGGCTGTAGATCAACAGACAGAGTGCGATCTGCACAGCCGATCTAAACAGTGATGCAGCAGGTCCGACCAGGACCCCGGCCAAATAGTAAAAAGTAAAGAGATAAGTGAAAATAAAAATACAGGGTCAATGTAATAAAGCATCAGAAAAAGACAAAGAAAAAGAAATTGAGTTAAAGTAACGAATTAAATTTGCTCTCAAATCCTGACCCAGTCAAATTGCTAATATTTGCGTGGCCGCCGGCATAATCCCTTAACCCACTACACTCTAATATATGCCTATTTTATTTTATTTTTTTAGCATTTTAATTTATTTAACCATGCTTCTTATTAATCCATTTATATACAATTATAGGCTCTTTTAACCTTGTTTTAAACAAAAATACTCCAAATAAAATAGCACACACTATTGAAATATGTTTGACTCCTAATTTTTAATATTTTTAAATCTATTTTATTACGTCTCTTACCAAAATTTTCTGTATACGGAGGCTCCTTTTAACTTTCTTTTAATAAAGACTTTATAAACAAAATAGTGTACATCAAACCATCTTAATCTTTCTTTTAACATAACTAGACATAGCAGTCATGAATCGCCGCTCGGCTTTGGTAATGCCGGCCCTCTACAACCTCCCGGCCCACCCCGCGTTGCCCCCCCCCCCCCACCCCTTCAACACCAGGTTAAATCTGCTAGTCCCCCATATATTTTTTAATGTCAGATGGGACAGTAAGCTGGACTGAGTACTTCCCGCCATTAGTACGCTCGGCATCAAACGGAGGTAAGAGTCGAGGGCTTTAGTCCGAGACTCTTACCTCCGACAATGACCCCCCCCCCCCCCCCCCCCCCCCCCCCCCCCATGGCCGGACCCCGAGGTGACGAGACTCACTGGCAAAGCCTAACTCGAATACAAATAGTAAAATCTAATATAACAAAACCTTTGTCTCTTCACTGACGAAAACACTTGAACACCACCCAGTTGCAAGAGGTATAGCTTCCACTGTGTATCCATGTTCTGGGGATCTTGGACGCTAAATTTACAAGGATTTCTAAAACACAGTCTTGATCTTTGACGCTAAATTTAAGGATTTCTAAAACACAGTCTGCTTCTCCTGGCATTATAGGGGTTCAAAACATCTTCGGTGGTTCATAGTCATTGCAACATTTCATTATGATTGTAATTAACCCATTTAGCCCAGACGCACTACATCAGGAGATGACGCGACCATGATAATTCAAGGGTAGTGCTTGATTAGCTTGGCGACAGCAGGCGCCAAGCTAATCTGGCTCTACCCTTGAATTATCACGGTCGAGGCATCTACTGCACAATGTTACACAGTCGTTAGGTGACACCTCCAAAATTTGGGAAATGCGGCCTTGGGGTTAAATGGGTTAACGAGTAGGAGTGTTATACCACTCACTCGAGGAAACAGCATTTAATCGCAGCAGCCGAAGTCACAGTACTCCAGACCAACACGTGTCACACACCAGTCTCCGGCGTGTGTGAGAACTGCCACAAATAAATGGCACAGTCGCAATAATTATTGATACGTGTAAGACACTCAAGTAATCTTAACTCATTCGCGGCCAGCCGCATCCGGTAGCGCGGCTTACGCCGCGCATCCGGATGCGGCTGGCCGCGAATGAGTTATCCCCCTTGTGCACTCCACAACCATAGAACTCCCACCAAAAGACAAGTACATCTCTGCATGTTCATAATTTATCCTTTACTTAGCATTCATATGTCCCAGGTATCTTGACTTACTTTATCTTATTTATTTAACCGCCATGAGATGGCATTAGTCGCCTGTTCGGCATCAAACCCAAATAACTATTTATTTAAATTATTTATTTATTTTTGTTTGTTTGTAATGCATACAAGAAGAAAATATACACATATATAGATGGTAATAAGTGCCACACCGCCCGCTCCCAACCCCTACCCAAATACACACACAAAACCGCAGAACACCTACCAAAAGACATGCACATCTGCGTATGTTCATAATCTATCCTTTACCTAGCATGCATATGTCCCAGGTACCTTATACTTACTTTATCTTATTTATTTAAATTATTTATTTATTTATTTTGTTTGATTGTAATGTAGGTTTTGTACATATACACATCAGCATACAGCATAAGAACATACACCATGGTGCCCCTGTGCATGTGGCCACCAGTACTATTCTGTCAGATCTGTCACACCCAGCCAATCATCTCTTCGAGCTTCTGCCCTCTGGCCGGCGGTTCCGTGCTTTGAAAGTCAGAACCTCTCAATTCAGATGCAGTTTCTTTCCAGAAGCTGTCCTTAGTACATCAACATCTATGGAACAACGTGATTCCATGATTTGTGACATATGACTGATTTGTGTTATGATATTGTGTTTATCTATCTTTTAAGCAATCCAGACCAAAAAGGACCAAGCGTGTAAAATGCAAAGAAGTAACCAACGGAGAAAGAAATACGCTTAGAAAAAAAAGGTAGAAAAAAACGGTACATTGTGTTGTACCGTTTTTCTAAGCGTGTTTCTTTCTCCGTTGGGTACTTCTTTTTATCTATCTTTTAGTGCTGTGTACAGGATGATCGCCAACTGAGTGTATGACATGATGAATGCCCTACAAGTGAGGATGTATTTTACTGTCGTCATGCCACACAAAAATCCTTGTAACGTTTTACTTGGTGAATAAATGTCTTATGTCTTATACACATACATGGTAATAGGTGCCATACTGTCCCAAGCCCAATCCAGTTACACACGCAAAACCGCAGAACACCCACCAAAAGAATATACATCTGTGCATGTTCATAATCTGTCCTTTACTTAGCATTCATATGTCCCAGGTATCTTTGACTTACTTTATCTTATTTATTTAACCGCCGTGATATGGCCGTAGTCGCCTGCGCGGCGTTAAACCCAAATAACTATTTATTTTAATTATTTATTTATGTTTGTTTGTAATGTAGGTTTTGTACATACTCATACACGGTAATAGGTGCCATTCCGCCCCTCTTTCAACCCCACCCCACATACACACACAAAACCACAGAACACCCACAAAAGACATGCACAATTGTATACTGATGGGCATTAGTGGTCTGTAAAATCTATTATAGAGACTTGAAGTTAAGAAAGTGGCTTGTATTGACTGCCTGTATTTTAGCTGCCCACCTACAAATCTCATGTGTACAGTTAATCACACTGCACATGCAGCCATCAGTTCTGTGAAAAGTACTGTTGGCCTCATGCACAGGGGCACCAAAACTTAGAGATAAGGCCACACCTGATAACAATAACAGAACTAATATGCATACTCAGCCACTAGTTCTGTAAACAGCACCTTTGTAAACAATAGCAGTGGCCAAATGCACCCATACAACATGGATGATGCCACCATTGATCACGTCAAACAACAGGCTGCCCAGTTCACATTGATAAGTGATACCGTGAACTAGCCTGCACATGCAGCCATCAGTTCTGTAAATAGTACTGGTGGCCACATGCACAGGGTCACCAAACTTAAAGGTGAGGCCAAAACTGCCACCTCAAACAAAACGCTACCTACACACACATATCAGTGATACAGTCAACCTCCATGTGCGTTAGACGGGACAGGCTTAAAGTATGGGACTGTAAATCCTACAGTGAAATGTCAAAACCAGTAAGAAGATAATGTAACAGCAGCAAGTACATGTATTTTGTAAATCACTCAAATAACACATGAGAACTCATCGATCCCAATGGTGTTATGAGTGGGTGATGGAAACCCTGAAAGAAATAGTACGTGTACATTATATAGTATGTGCCTCCTCCCCCCCCCTCCTCCCGCCTCCCCCCTCTCCCCCCCCCCCCCCCCCCCCCACCCCCTTTACTAGCTGTTCATCATAAAACATATATCGCATTCATGTGATCACTTAACTAACTGATTTATTAAATCATCTCTGTGTCACCTTTCTCCGTTTTCTTTCTCATTTTAATCCCAATATATATGTCAGTGCTAATGCCAGCAGCTAAGAATCTTTGCAGCGAACTGCAAATGTCTATATGCAGACAAACTGCAAATTACGCAGCAGCAAAATAAGTTCCTCTTTTGTGCAGTAGGCTATTGCTAGCAAGATAGGGATTAATGTTAAACAAAGCATTGCATGAACTTCCAAGCGTGTTCACATTGTGCTGTGTATTTTTCAGTGTGAAGTGTACTGTACCATCAGTGATCACTGAGACTGCATAATTGGCACATGCAGTGATCACAACATAGCTTGCCAGTGCCCCGTAACTGATTGAAATAAATGTTACAGCCATAAATAATTAATCAAGTTCCGAAACTTTGCTCAGCCATGAGAGTTAAAACCAAGTGGTGTGGCACTCTTTCTCTTTTACAGCATGCAGCATGTTGTACTTCGGACATAGGTTTCGAAGATAGCGTTTGTGTTGTGGGTTGGTTTTGTTTTGGTGCTGTAGTGTCGAAATGAAACAGGCAAAGGGATGGTAAAGTGAATGGAAAAAAAAGTGACAAACCTTAATCAAGACCTAAAAATGCACAAAGCAACTTTACACGTTTGCTTTTTGGGGAAACAAACAAGCTTATGTAGAACAAATATAAAAGAACTCGTCGGCACACCGAAATTCTTGGCAAGGAGTTCGGGTGTATCTTGTTTCATGACTTTGTCGATCACGTGATTTGGGGTACCTTATTGTTGAGTAACGACATTTGAGCTCAAAGCAAGCTTTTTCGTAATTGTTTCTTTTCTTAATATAATTAAGTGTGAAAATTTACTTAAACAATAAAGAAATCCTTTTAAGTGACATATAGTGCATACTACCACTAAATACAGGACCAAATGAGGCCCGTGTAAACTACTGATCCCCAGTGAACATGGCTGCCACAGTCCTGGTTTCGTCTGCAGCCGTACTGGAAACAAAATGTGCTACAGAAAAATGTCTTCATCCTCCGGCGGTTTAAAACGAGTGCGCATTGCTTTTATTCATACAAACCTTTGTTACTCTCTAGAAAATCATTATCTCGTAAACGGCTGATCGACTATGAAGGGCAGCTGCTAGACTATAAAAGCGGCTTCAAATTTGTACACCGCCATATGCAAGCTACGTTATAGTACTCACAGATAAGGATATAGACCAATGGCTTTAGTTCAAGGGTGGTGCCAGAATAGCTTGGCGCGTAGTGGCGCCAAGCTATCCTGGCACTACCCTTGAGCTATTTTAGTCAAACTTATTTCATACACTGGTGTATTCCGAATGATAAGGGCTAATGTCTTTGCCATCGTTAACCCCTTGACTCTGCTACTGCTCCTGATGACAATCGGATTGCTTTCGGCGGTAAAGACGGTTAACCGCTTCCTTGTCACTGTACGTACAGTTTTCAGTGTTTCTGAAATCGTTGTTCCTTCAACGTCCAAAAGCCACAACCACCCGAGAGACATGGATACAAACTGGTCTCCGCAAAAGACATAGATCTACATGAGCCCCCGCAGTGGCGGGGGTTCATGTGGATCTATGCCTTTTGCAGTTGGATGTCGTTCACATTTTCTCGGAAGTGAAGGGGTTACTATAGTTCCGCGTCTCTTTAGCCGAGCGGTACCGTAGTCAGCTGAAGATTTGGTCGTTATTTTGTAATCATTCTTGACTTGACTGCGAAAAAGATCAACAGAAAACGACTGATTCATAAGTATTTTTCCCAGCCTTAAACTCGAGTGACGGAAAGGTGGCAATAGGTTCTATTT